>OX031020.1:27524716-28124716 GCA_943736025.1 Tenthredo mesomela
TTTTTTTTCTTTTCGTCATCCAATAATTTCAGAAGTCTTATATATACCAATATATATATTATTCTGTTATACGTTGAAATATTTATATATATATATATATATATATGTATACACACCTATATACCTCTCTACGTGTATAATTTATACGCTTCTCGATATATCACCGCGCGCTTATACTATATATACACAGCACTTCATAAAAGCGCGCTGAAGTAGTATATCCGCGGTTAAAGTTAATTGTTTACTATACGTAGTTACAAAGTCTGTTTCATTATTTTTCTTACCTCTTTTTTTTTCTATTTCTTTTCCTTTTTTTTTTTTTTTTTACTGGAATAATAAACGTGTGCAGGTTCTTATTATTTCACGAGTATGGTGTAGTAATATCTACGATGTCGTTTAACGTGTTCTAATAATAATATACACAAGAGATAAAATTATTATAATCTATATATAATAATTCATCTTCTTTCTTTTCATCTCAAAATCGATAGAATTTGACAATTTAAATACATATTCTACTTATATATCGCGTGTCTAATGCCATAAGGTCGTAAGCGCCAAAAAATTATTTTTTTTTTGCGGATATTCCCAAACGATGTTATATGGCACAAAAAAGATTTTGCCACCTAAAACAAGAAATTTTTTTTTTTTTTTTTTTTTTTTTTTTTTTTGCGCTTACGACCTTATGGTATTAGTGACGCGATATATATACATAATGGATATATATTACTTTATATCATTATTATTATTATTATTATTATTTATCTTCTTAACAAGGATCAATGAAAATTGGGTCATCGGTCAAGCACACCGACCTTTAATTATTGACTCGATTCAGAAAGTTAATTGGCGAAATTGATTACATTATGTAATATCCTTTATTATTATATATATATATATATATATATATATATGTATATCTACTATATATAGATGAAAGAGTAGAGTATAATAATAAGAGTAGGTAATAGTAGGTATATAATATGTACATATATACATACGTATACGCATAAATTGTCGTCATATATAGTGACGCATAGAAAGAGAGCGTGAGCAAGAGCGAAACGTCAGCCAGCATCAACCACGTCAAATAGATTAAGTTATTTGTTGGGGCTTTTTACGGCACAATGCACGATAATAAACCCGACAAAGCACCACCAAGCCGGTATTATAATCGTGAAATGAAACGAAATAAGAAGATTGGACGGTGTGTTTGATCGTGTTGGTCAGAACCCCAGGGCGGCTACCAGTCTATATATATATATATATATATATATATATTTAGGTATATATTCAGTAAATTGGGGAACAGGGACGCACATATCCTCGCCCTTCTATACCCTGCAATTCAAATGGGACAGAATTTTATGAAAAAGAATGAAATTGGAAAAAAAAAAAAAAAAAAAAGAAGAAGAAGGTCTATGCATATATACGAGAAAGTGTGCACAGCTATAGTATACATATATAGATATATATACATATAGTGAGATCGAAGAATGACTATAGACTTTTTGCTCAAGGTTTGAGAAACACAGAAACTGCCACATAGATCTGCGAATGATTGGAAAAAAGGAAAATAGAAAATAATTAAAAAAAAAAAAAAAGAGCTCATAAAAGAGAGAAGCGAAATTTCTATTAGGTCGATTATCTATGGAATGAATTCCGTTCACTTGTGTGATCGTTTTATTCATTCTTTTTTCTGTCGTTCTGTTTTTTTTTTTTTTTTTTTTTTTTAATTATTTCTTTCTTTCTTTTCCCCACCTTTTTTTTTTTTTTTTTTTTCGCTTCAATTTTGCAGCATAAAACAATGCGACAGTACGTTTCAAAGGCCGGGCTACCTATAACTGCAACATAGATCACTGTTATAATATGTATATATACCTATGTAGGTACATGAGAGTACGTTGAACAATTCCTAGCTCTCACCCAGTTTGAAATAATATACAGGAAACGCGAAGTACCTATATATATATATTCCGAGCTTTCTCTGTTATTGTTGACTATTTGTTTTTCCTTTTTTTTCCTTTTTTTCATTTTTTTTTTTTTATCGTTCGCAATTTAGCATACCTATAATACCGCATGCGTTTAGCATATATGCCTTATACGCAATATATAGGTTTATTGTATACAACCTAGATCTGGTACACGGTCTCCTGATTTGAAAAATTCGCATAGATGTAAAAATAAATGATGAAAAAAGAAGAAAGAAAAAAAAAAAAAAAAATAGATCGACAGTTTTTTCATATTAAATTTATTTTCTTCATTTCTCGTTTCGTTCGTAAGAATTAGGATTATATTTTATTACGCACCTATATACATTATATTTATGCGGTATTTACACGGTATATATATATAACGCCTATAAATAGGTGTAATATATATATTATACACTTCGCATTATCACCTATATACAATCATTCAGCCTGATGCCGAAACAGGTGACTACATACATACATACATACATACTTCTATATGTAAGTACTACACCTTTTCTCAAGAGTTGACACGTATTTTACCTCAAGGCATAAAGACTTACATAAATAATTACGTATACCACAGAGATATCCTATATTGTTCCACTTTGCTGCTATAACAGTTTTTTTTTTTTTTTTTTTTTTTTCGCGAGATAAACGCAGATATAATGCGCTTTATATAATATATACAACATACATTAATTTTTTTTTTTTTTTTTTTAATTTAGTTACTTTATTCATTATTTTATATACTACAAATCATTATATTCGATTTTCAATCTTATTTTTCCTGTTTATTTGTATTTCGTTTACAAAAATCGCATTTATTACGTATAATGTACATTACGGTGGTCCTTAATTGAGTCATATTCGAATTTCAATGCTCCCGCATGGACCAGAACGTTTCCAAATAAAAACGATAAAAATTTAGTCAAAACCCCAAGATCCTATCTCAATTCTAAGTACTGTCCCAAAGTCTTCGAACTTTCACATTTAAATAACACACGATTTTAGTACTACGGGGTAATTTTTTACTTCCTATCGCATTATCGTTTCTCTGAATCTGAAACTCCGCACACTTCTTGCCTAATATCAGTAAGTATCCGTGAAAAAATTTACAGATTTTTTTAACGACAAAATTTTATTCATCACAATTTAGAGATAAGAAATTTTTTTTTTTTTTTTTTTTTTTTTTTTTTTTTTTTTTTTTTTTACGATGTAGCTTCGATAATTATATCGTTGAAAATCTGTCGAATTTTTATGAAATACCTACTACTATACAGGTAAGGGAGTGTACCGAGTTTCAGATTTTTCGTAGCTATACTGCAATAGGAAGAAAATAAAAATAAACCGCGAAATGTCATAAATCGTGTTTTATATATTGAAATGGGAAAATTCTAAGGCTTTGGATCGGTACTTAGAATTGAGATAGGAACCTTGGGTATTGGATACAGTTTTTTGTATATATTTCGATACCTCCTGGCCCATGGGAGCATTGAAATTCGAATATGATCAAATTAAGGACCACCCTAAAATATACATATAGGTATTTTATACGGTACGCATAATAGATATACATGTATATATACATGGATCATAGGTATACCTATAAGCGGTCACATATAAGCCGCAAAAAAGAAATATATATACATGTAGTAGATATATACGCGTTCCGAAACCATCTGCGGCTTCCGACGCCTCCGACGCTCTGATGCGGAGCATGTGTGGCTGCCATGGATACCCTGGGTTGGGTGCCTTGTCCCTTGTGCCTGGCGCCCGCGGTCTATATGTACTACGGTTAAGTTAGGTTGGGTTAGGTTTATCCACGCGCCCACGATCGCCTCGCCGTTATGGATAATTTCTATATTATAAGAAAACGACGATAAAAACAATAGATAAAACATACACCTTTTTTTTTTTTTTTTTTTTTTTTTTTTTTTTTTTTTTTTTTTTTTTATTAAATCATAACTCTTTGACACACAAGAGTAGTTAACCACTCATATCGCGTCACTAATGCCATAAGGTCGTAAGTGTCAAAAAATTATTTTTTTTGCGGATATGCCCAAACGATGTTATATGGCACGAAAAAAATTTTGCCACCAAAAACCCGAAATTTTTTTTTTGCGCTTACGACCTTATGGCATTAGTGACGCGATATATTATATATCTTCACGCCGTGTAATATGTATAAAATATCATTGAACTGCTATTAGTTTTGAATTTAAATTAACAATCGTTACAGTTTTTATTAATTAGACAATAATTATACACGTGATCTGTGGGATATAGGGTTTAATATAATACATATATGTATACCTATATATATATATAAATATACAATATTTTACATACATATACAGTGAAAATCTTATTTTTTCTATATATTTCATAGTATTTTTTTCCAAACAATTTTTTTAATTCTTACTATAATATGTGAAGAGGTTGATGTAATGAAACGACTGTAATAATACTGCATTAAAGAGATAAAGAGAGAGAAAGGAGATATCAATCTAATAATATAAAGAATATGTACCTATATCTATTTATATAGAAAAAAAAAAAAAAATAATATGTCGATCTGTTTATACGGCGCTAAGTTCATATAGGCTGATTGTGAACTTGTATAGTTATTATATTCGTATAAGTATATAGGTACTATATACGAGATTAGTGGACGGGAACAATTCTCTTATGTTAGCTATATATATATATATACGAAGCCAAGTACACGTGGTTTGTAAGGTGCGAGAAAAGGACAGAGATGTAGAGATAGATAGAGAGAAAGAGAAAGAGAGAGAGAGAGGGGCCTTGGCCAACCTTCCGGAGTTAACTACTTTCCAATCGATTCTCGTTTCGTCGATACATCTTTTCTCTCCAGACCGTGAGTTTTATACTTTACGGTATACCTATAGTATAACGACCAGCGTTTAGAACCTTACTTTCCGATTGATGAGAGCTGTTTAAAATAAGATAAAAAAAAAACAAAGATGAAAGAAACTGAACAGGAAAAAAAAAAAAAAAAAAAACAATAAAAAAAATTACTCACATAATCGCGAGTTATTAAATTTCAATGCATGTAGCTAAATAATTGTTATATAGAGATCAAAAAATAAGATGAAAATAAGATTACATATTATATATATATCCGCATGTTTCTATTGCCAGCGAGGTGTGACATTACTTAACTTCCCACGATAAATATGATGTCGTATGGTGTTAAGACACTGTCCAATGTCTATTGTCTAACTTAGATATGCGGTGCTTTAAGTGATATGTTATGTCCTGAAAAAAAAAAAAAAACATTAACTTAATCAAGGTTTTTTTTTTCTGGTCGTTTGATAAATATCTCGGTATATATAACTACGTAATGAGTTAATTAGGATATGTACAGCGAGTTTGAAATAAGAAAAAATGAACATCCTGATACATAGACAGCAGGAAATAAAAATGATATCAATCGAGAAGAGCGCGATTTCTTTATATATTATTATACATACCTATATATATATGTATACCATGTCTACGTTATTTTGAAAACAGGTAATCGAGCTTTAGGTATATATAAACTATAAGTTTGGCAGCTGTATAGGGCATGCCAGAGCATTAATATATATATATATATAATATATATGTATACCGCGGCGTGCACCTTTGGGAGTAGACACGCGACATGTGTGAATACATATATAGGTATATCAACACGTTACGGTACGTTATAGTAGTACGTATAAAGAAAAAGATAGAAAGAAAGAACTTAGTAAGTAAGTAAGTAAGTAAGGAAGGAAGGAAGGAAGGAAAGACGGAAGGAAGGAAGGAAGGAAGGAAAAGACTGAGAGAGAATATATAAGAGACGAGCGAGTGCTGAAGCCCCCGCGTGCCAAGGGATCGGCGAAGTAACGAGGAGGAGGACACACGACTGCAGTAACAGCAGCAGCAGCAGCAGCGCAGAGCATATAGTATAAGCCTCGAGGCTAAAAGTTTACAAAAATATATATGTGCAGCCGACGTTATACGCAACGCAACGCGACGCTACGTTAGTAGTACGACACACGGGGTGCCGCGACGATTGTGTTTGTGCGGGAGAGCTGCATGCAGCAGCGCTACGAGACCGTTCAGAGACTCGTTCCTCTCTTTTCTACACTATACGTGAATACGCATTACTGTATGAATGTTCGGATGTATGTATAATCTTCACGTCCAACGCCCGGTCGTCGCCTCTCTCCCGCCTCCACCTCCGCCCCCTGCCTCTCTTCCTTCCCGCTCCTCTTCCTACAAGAGACCGCTGCATCCGGATACGGTGTCTACGTTTTCTAGTTTCAGCTGGTGGTTGACGATACGAGAGGGGAAAACGAGGAAGAGACTGCAGCAGAGACTGGCGGCTGTACGCAACGCGCGAGGGTCGCAGGGGGGGAAGAGCCACGCGCGATTCATATGCTTATATATGCCGGCAATTTAAGGCTTTAGGTTCTCTTCGTATACAGGGAGAATTTAGGGACTAGAAATATCAGGAGGGGGTCTCTCTCTCTCTCTCTCTCTCTCTCGTTCATTCGTTGAGACATTTTTTTTAAATACGAAACGACTGCATATTTTCGACCTACTATATAAATGAATTTCCGTGTTTAGAAAAGAGACGCGCTTCCATGCAGCTGCAATAAGATATGCTGCGTCGTCGTTATCCCTCAGCCTTTTTTTTTTTTCTCTCTCTCTCTCTTTTATTCACGCGGTTTTCGCTGACTGTACTATCACTACTCCTACTCGCCGTTTCTTATTTTATATTTATACATTTATTTTATATTTATTTTTACTTATATTACTTGTATTTTTATTTTTTTCACTATGTGTCTATCTCGATGTCTGGCACCCTATCATCACTATTTACACTAGCTCCACCCTTGTTTGTATGATTTATTTTATTTATCTATGTATTAACCTAGCCGCTAATTCAACTTCTAAGCTACTATGTCACTACTACCTATCCATCTGCTTACTTATCTTGTCATTGCTATGTTCTTCTATTATTACATATATACTGTATTCTGTTTATATTAAGTATGTTCTCTCCTAAGTTTGCCCCAAAGGTTTCTAGGGCATAAATAAACTCCAATCAATCAATCAATCAATCTCTCTTTCTCTCTCTTAGCTCCCTTCATTCGAATACCTTTTACTTTTTATCTTCTTAGATTGAATTTTTTCTACTATACTATAAATCTCATGATTCATAATTCGTCTAATTTTTCAATGACATGACGTATACCTACCTACCTACCTACCGGAATAACCGAAAATTTAAGGTCAGTTTGCGATTCGAGTTAATTACGTAAGTAAGCGCGAGAGAGCGAGAGTATAACGACGGTGTTTCGTTAGCCACGAGATAAGTGGTTGGATCTCATAGTCATACTTACCTATATATACGTATACCTCTATATATGTACGTGCGTGAAAAAAAAATGACACGCGTATCAAGGATAGGAGGGAAATAGCCAATTATTAATCCCAGTCTAGTACGCGTGGGCGAAAAGAGTGCCGAGGCTCGCGATATCCCCGGTTATATACCTACATATATATATATATATAGTATATATGTATTATATTCTTACCAAGAACACTTAAGCCTGGAGCACAGACTTTTCGTGTTCCGTGTTCGCCTCACCTACAAGCGCCACGATCGTTCACACATAGCTGTGATTGGTCGGCGCTGCGTGTGAGTGACTGAACACTGGTCACGATCTCTGTAGGTGAGCCGAAACGAAAAGTCTGTGCTCCAGGCTTTAGGGTATATCTACACACGTTATACGGTACATGCACTGTGCAGTTTGTCGTTTGTATGTCACACCTACCGTTCTAAATCCTATAATAGATCGCTGTTCCTCCTTATCATCATCTCACGCGTAGTAGTACCTATATATCGCGTCATTAATGCCATAAGGTCTTAAGCGTCAAAAAATTATTTTTTTTGCGGATATGCCCAAACGATGTTATATGGCACGAAAAAGATTTTGCCACCAAAAACACGACATTTTTTTTTTTTTTTTTTTTGGTGCTTATTACGACCTTATGGCATTAGTGACGCGATATATGAATGTAATAGGGTGTCGTCTCCGCTTATTTTATCTACCTATACCTAACAGCTATACCTATACAGGGTGATTCAGAATGCGGTACTTTCCTTACACCGGTGGATTCCTTGTCAAAATCTAAGACCAAAATTACTCCTCCTAAAATGTCGAAAGCTCAGCCGTTTTCAGGTAGGAGTAGTTTAAAGTAAGCCAAAGTAAGCCAATACGAGGGCAGATACGAGAATGGCTCAGCCGCCGCTACGCCGTTATTGTTGGCCCGCCACCGCGATCTCGCAAAGAAACGACGATCAGACGTTACATTCATAGTTCGGTAACATTCGCACGCTTCTGTTTCCATTGCATCGCCTGTATAGCTTAGCTACGTACAGCAGACCAGCCACGCCTGATCAACAATAACGGCGTAGCGGCGGCTGAGCCATTCTCGTATCTGCCCTCGTATTGGCTTACTTTGGCTTACTTTAAACTACTACTACCTGAAAACGGCTTAGCTTTCGACATTTTAGGATGAATAATTTTGGTCTTAGTTTTTTACAAGGAATCCACCGGTGTAAGGAAAGTACCGCATTCTGAATCACCCTGTATAGTATAGATATATATATTCAATGAATCGCGATTTATATCGAACCTTACTATAGCACTACGTTTATATGCGGGCATATTAAATTCTGCATGTTAGGTATAACGTATATATACGCGTCTCGTTAATATAATATAATAGGGATGATATTAAATTTCTGGGTCATCATCTCCTCCCTTCTTTTTATTCTTTTTTTTTTTTTTTTTTTTCTTCTTCTTCTTTTATCTGATATTCAAAATTCTATTATATACCTACATACCATATAAATATATCTTTCCACTTTAATATTTTGTAGGATATTTTATATACGCACGTGTTATATATTATTGTAATATATACTATATAATGACGTAAGTATAAGTTTGTGAAATACCTTAGTTAAATAATATCCGCGTTGTTATCATCGTCAGGGAATTTTTTTTTTTTTTCTGTACTTCCCTCTCTTTTCTTTTTATATTTATCTTTTTTATCGACAGACGACGACGCGAAGCGCCGCGGTAAATAACAGATACGAGATACGCGAAGATATCTATCTTCCTTTATATATATATTCACTATAGCTATATGGAACTATGCCTATACCTTACATGTTTGAATTATGATTCATAGTACTACCTATACGTGTTATAGATAGTATTAATACCTCTCCGAGTCCGCGTAAATTATTTACAACATATATATTTTATATTTATATGTATATGTATAATTCATAAATGAAGATTGAAATTATTATTATATTTAAATATGACGAAAATTTCATCATGTAGTTCATCATGTTAGTATTCGATTTTAGAGGTATTCTAATACCGTATGTCTAAACTACTAAATATACGTATATATATATACATAACTATACCTACAATAAACGCGCGGTGAGAAACTTTACAAGATATCGCCGCACACCCACGCGGATGACGTAACTTCGTCGCGATGTGTTGTACGTGTTAAGATCGTGATTAAAGTAGGTGTAAAGATAAAAAAAAAAAAAAAAAAAAGACGGACAATAGTAAGAATTAGAAGAAATGTTGTTGTGTATACTTGAAATATATGAATAACATAATAGAAAAAAAAAATTCTGTACATTTTGGATGATTCTTATTATTATTTTCTTTTTTTTTTTTTCTTTTTACTCTAATTTGGGACGTCCGTAGGTGTATATATATATATATATATATATATATATATATGTATACAAAAAACGTGTATCTATACCCATATATATATATATATATATCAGGTATATACACCTTATGATGGATAAATTCATATATGCAACTCGAGCAATATGGCAGCAGATGGTTGCGAGGGTAAGTATAAAAATGGTTAAAACTTGAAAAGGCTTCCCTGCTGCAAGAGCAGAGCACCAGCAAACAACACCACCACCACCACGTTTCTCCTCCTCTTCGACTATATAGATATATAAAATCGTATGAATATTATATTTATGTATCTGTAAATTTTATATGTATATAAGTAAACGGAATATATATCATATATAAACTAATAATAATATAATTATACATATATGTAAAACTAGAAAAAAAAAAAAAAAAATGAAAAGGAATAATTCATATCGTATACCTAGTTAAAAAAAAAAAAGTAAGAGTAATTTATTCCCACACAGAAAGAAAGGTTAACTTGATTCAAGACAATTTTGCGGTCCAAAAATGAAGACCGAAATTTTCTCGGATCAAATCAAAAATTTTTCTCGAACCAAGAAAATTGGGACAATTTTCTTGGTTCGAGAAAAATTTTGATTTGATCCGAGAAAATTTCGGTCTTCATTTTTGGATCGCAAAATTGTCTTGAATCAAGTTAACCTTTCTTTCTGTGCATATTATTTGATAAAAAGAAGGAAAAAAAAAGAAACATATCCCAACTCTTGTTCAGTGTATATGTATAATGTAAAGAGATTCGATAGAGAGAGAAAGTGAGAGAGAGAGAGGAAACGCGAACGCGAACAAGAACTGAGGTGTAGATCACCCGGGGTTGATATAGGATATTATTACTACGCGCACGGTGTCACATGTGCACAGCGTGCGAGATTCTCCCCAACGTAATAAAGATTAGACGTGTTTTACCGGCATGCGAATGAGGATCATGATGATAATGCGATGATGATGATGATGAAAAAGAAATATATATAAAGCAATGGAGAGAGAGAGAGAGAGAGAGAGAAAAAAAAAAAACAATGTTAAGTGTCGGTATATATATACGAAGTGGACGGTCGCTTTATGCACACTTTGGTATTTGGTTACAGGGAGGCGACGGCACGTGCGGAGGACGTCAGGAACACCCGCCGCTGAAGCCGACGCCGGTGGCGTAGACGACGCCTGCTGCAACAGCAGCAGCAGCAGCAGCAGCAGAAGCAACAGCAGCAGCAGCAGCAGCCAGAAATTGAGCGAAGATGAGACACAGCCGACCCCGCAATACCGGAGGACCATCATCCCTCCTTCTACTACAGAACCTCAACCTCAACCTCCACCTCCACCTCCGCCTCAACCTCATTCTACTTCTTATTTTTTTCCATCAACAAACTCAGATACCACAGATGCTAATGCTAACACCGAAACAGCCGCGACGACGGCATCATCTTCGAGAAGAAGAAGAAGGCGGATACCACCTTATATAGCTACGATACTAATCATCACCTACACGCTTTTTGGCATCGCAGGTTAGTCACTTTGATCAGAACCTATATATATATATTTATATAGTATATTAGTAGCTGTGATAAATATAACAGTTTTTTTTTTTTTTTTTTTTTTTTTATAAATTTTCGGTAATTTAGGAAATCGAGTATAAGCAACAATAATATTAATAATAATGACATCGATACGCGTTATACGCGTTATATGCTCATCGCGGATTTTTATTTTCCATTTGAATTTTTTTTTTTTTTTTTTATATATAATTTTGTAGCTCACAAACCAATGGACAAATCCAAATGACTCATACATATTTTCATAGGAAATTGAACACTCAACAAAAGGCTTCTCTTATCATTTTTTGATAAATTGACTCCTTCCAAAGTTATTCAAGCTCAAAGTTCAATTTATAGTTGAGTCAACTAATTTTTTTTTTTTTTTTTTTTTTGTGATTTTTTTTCCACAATGATAGATACATTTTCTAGAGTCTTCAATCCCTTATCAAAATATGTAAGAGTCATTTGGATTTGTTCATTGGTTTGTGAGCTACGAAATTCTAAAGAAAAAAAAAAAAAATTCCTATGCTATTTAAATGGAAAATAGAAATCCGCGATGAGCGACCTCTAAATCTTAATATTAAGAGCTCCGCTTTTAACAGGCATCTTCCCCCCCCCCCCCCCCCCCCCCGAAAGTATTTCAATGCGAAAATTGAAAAAAAAAAAAAAAAAAAAAAAAAAAAAAAAAAAAAAAAAAGAATAGTCGATTTTTTTGAACCGGTCTAGTGTATATATATTTATATACTTGTATATTATATACGTTATATACATATAGGTATATAGGTATATGTATACATGGAGTTTATATACGCGAGACGGCAGATTGTAAAATTTGAACAGGTGACAGATAGCCGCGTTTCGACGGGGCACAGAGGGCAGATGCAATGCAGCGGTTTTGTGCACTGCAGCCAGTAGTGCAGCCTGTAAGGACCTCTCACAGCCTTCATTCATAGTGTAGACTGTAGAGTATACGTCGCCTCGCGTCGACAACACGCGGTATGGCATGAACGACGATACGATGCTGCAGCCAGAGGACAGAGGTAGAGAGAAACAGGGTAGAGAGCAGAGAGCAGAGAGCAGAGAATGAGAGAGAAAGAAGGAAAGAAAGAGTGAGCTAAGAACAGAACAGAACAGAACAGAACAGGGCAGGGCACGGTAGGGTAGGGTAGGGAGGGCATCGCGACGCATGGCATCGTAGCAGCAAGCGAGCCCAAGCAAGCAAGCAGGCAGGCAGACACTCCCCTGGGGCATAGAATATCGCCTCTTTTATGTTTGACCAAAACTAGAACCATTCGGAGTTTCTAAAGCACCTATATTTGACAAACGCTCGCTGCACCGCACAGTCTACATATTATTCATATACATACACACAGATCTGTATAATACATATATATATTTATATATATATATATCTCTAGTACCTACCTACCTTCCTACCTTCCTTCCTTCCTTCCTTCCTTCCTTCGTACCCCTCTGCGGTGTATTATGTGCGCGGGGTAATGGGATAAGTGAGTTTTGCCGGTAAACTTGTTAGCCAACTTAATTGACGTAGTAGTTTGACGTAGGTATATGCAGGTATACATATACGCATACCCCAGACGATTTAGTCACGGATCGTATCGGCTCCTTTTCACGTATTAATTGATTGTTGTTGTTGTTTTTTTTTTTTTTTTTTTTTTTTTTTTTTTCGCGTATCGAAATACGATGTATTGTATTTTTGCGGGTATATGCGGTTATTTATATATACTTATATTATATTATATTATTGTATTATCCGTTAAGGTATTTATAAATATATATAGTACCCATGTACTACATTCACGTATAGGTACATAAAAAAAAAAAAAAAAAAAACACAAAATCTTTTCTATATACTATCGCGTTATGTTCTATTGCAAAACATATAATATGGTAATTAGTGAAAGTATTTATGTACATATATACAAATTAAATACACACCGACAATATTTACAGTACATAATACGACACCGTTCAATACATCGAAAAAAAAAAAATATATATATATATATTATCTCTACATCAATTATTAAACTACAGAGCCATTTTTTTTTTTTTTTTTTTTTTATCTGCATTTTTAAGATTCAATTAATTTTACATATAGAAAAGAGAAAACAAAAAATTTTTTTTTTTTTTCGGTTTTTTTTTTTTTTTTCCACGTATTTTATTTCATAATGCACGAGTTTGATCGCGAGTCAAAGTTTATCAAGATTGGCTTTTCTCGCAAGACTGAGTTATTTTTAAGCTGAGATTTATCGATCATACAATTAGTTGTAAGGTTCAACCTACGCTGCGGTATTTTTATTATTATTTTTTTTTTAAATTTTTTTATCAAAATTCTGCATTTTTTTTTTTTTTTTTCAGTCTGATATAATATTTGTGTTACGTATAAAATTTGCTTTTTCGCATATTATACACACATACCAAGTTTCAATTTTTTTTTTGAAATGATATAATTATTATAATTAAATTGGGGAAAGCGAAATTGGGGAAATGATGAAATTTGCGAATAAAAATATTAATACCTATGTACCTATATATGTCTCGTAACGAATTTCTATTTTATTTATTTATTTATTTATTTATTTTTCACATTTCTAGATGCATGTTCGTCACGGTCGACGCCAAAGCCACGACCACCGACGCCGACGCCTCGACCCAATATCACATTCCACATGTATACGTGTCCGCCCGACTACGCGGAATGGTATTGTTTGAACGGCGCGACTTGTTTCACAGTTAAAATCGCCGAGTCGCTTCTCTACAATTGTTTGTAAGTATGATAATATATATTATACGTATACGGATTTAAATTTAGATAAGACAAATCTGTAGTAGGGTGACTAAAACTTGAAAAAAAAAAAAAAAAATTTGAATCAGTATTATATCCCATTATATTATATATATATATATACAATCGATGACAGAAACTTGATTACAAAGAGCGAAAAGAAATTCAGCGAAACCCTTTTTATTTCGATTGTCGGGATACGATCAAAGAAAAAAAAAAAAAAAAAAAAAAAGGAAAAAAAGGAAAAATCGTTGTAGCTTAATACCGAGACTTTGACGGTGGTCAGGAAAGCAGTAATTACCGTGGGAAAGTAAAGCTGTCTTTGTCGAACGAACGTTGATCGCTTTGCACCGCCCGGCCTTAGCTTCTGCTGCAGCACAGCTCACAGTACCTATATTACTCTCTGTATAATAAAAATAATAAAAATAAATGAATATAAATAAGATGAAAAAGATCTTCGATACCTATATAGTATTATTATTATAATTGGCACAGCGCGACGTGGGACGGTTATAATTCGCGAAAAAAATAAATACGCTATATAAAGAAGATCAATCGTACATAGAATAATAATAGCAATTATAATAAAAGGTCAATGAAAAGCAACTAACTCAAATTTGATGCAGTTATTTATTAAATTTGATCATATTCGAATTTCAATGCTCCCATGGGCCAGGGAGGTATCGAAATATATACAAAAAACTGTATCCAATACCCAAGGTTCCTATCTCAATTTTAAGTACCGATCCAAAGCCTTAGAATTTTCCCATTTCAATATATAAAACACGATTTATGACATTTCGCGGTTTATTTTTATTTTCTTCCTATTGCAGTATAGCTACGAAAAATCTGAAACTCGGTACACTCTCTTACCTGTATAGTAGTAGGTATTTCGTAAAAATTCGACAGATTTTCAACGATATAATTATCGAAGCTACATCGTACCAAAAAAAAAAAAATTAAAAAAATAAAATTTCTTATCTCTAAATTGTGATGAATAAAATTTTGTCGTTAAAAAAAAAAAAATCTGTAAATTTTTTCAGTTTTTACTAAATTTTTTTTGTACATATTTCGATACGTTCTGCTCCATGCGGGAGCATCGAAATAATTCGAATATGACCAAGTTAAGGACGACCCTAATGTATAAATTCCTGTATACATCGCTTTTCATTTTCCTTTTCTTTTTTTTTTTTTTTTTTTTTTTTTTTTTCGAATGAATTCCTAAATCGTCTTTACGCACGTACTAAGTTATAACGCGAAGGAAGTTTTTCGAAAAGTTGTTTGAAAAACGCCGCAAGAAAGACGTTGAATTGTCTGGCATAGTTCGAATAAGGCATAAAGACGAATAATAAGAAGAAAAAGAATATGAAGAAGAAGAAGAAGAAGAAGAAGATGAAGATGAAGATGAAAAAGGAGGAAAATAAGGAATGGAATAATTTCAATCGTAGGTTTGGTGTAGGCCGCGTTAGCCGAACGTTTATTGTCCGTTGTGACGGTTAATCCTTACCCTCTTCAAGGTAACACGTCTGCCAAAATTCCTCGATAGTATAGTATAGTAATAGTTATCCTACAAAGAGAGAGAGAGAGAGAGAGAAAGAGAGAAAAAGCGATGCGATGCAAGGAGGTGCAGCTTTTCTGGGACCTCCCAGACGTGCGAAGCACTGAATCATTCATATATAATACAATAAAGAGGCAAAAGATCAACGCATTCCGACTACCGTCGTGCTCACTCCTCTTCCTTTTCTAATATACCTCTTCTTACGTGTATATGAATTTTTTTTTTTTTTTTTTTTTTTTCAAGAAACCTTTTTACTTACTACTTCCTACAAGACCTAAATGCAAGGGAGTTCCGTAGATTTTCAACCCTCGCGTGATTCACCGAAACCGAGAATTTTTCCTTTTTTTTTTTTTTTTTTCTTTTCTCTTTCTATTTTCGCTATCCTTTAATGCTACTCTACAACGACCGAAAAGATAACGTGGGACAGATTTTTTTACGAAGATAGAAGAAGAAGAAAAAAAAAAAAAAAAAAAAAAAAATAGGAATTTTACTATACCTACGAATATTTTGAAAGAATTTTTCATTATTCTAGAATATCAATATTATAGTCTGGAAAAAAAAAAAAAAAAAAAAAAAAAAAAAAAAAAAAAACTTGAGAAACATAAAATATAAGAGATAAATATTTAAGAAAATAATAAATATCTTTTTCACGTATATTAAATGAGAAAAATTACTATACATTGCACGTGAATATAGATGATGATGATGATGATATAGTATTTTAGTGATTGAGTATTTTTAAAAATATCATTGCGATAATAAAAGATTAATTATATTTGAAAATTATTTTCAGATGCGCGAATGGATACATAGGTCAGAGATGCGAATTCAAGGATCTAGACGGTTCCTATTTACGTAAGTATATATTTTCTCATCTTTTTTATTAAAAAAGAATTGAAATAAAAAAAAAAAAAAAAAAAATGATAAAGAAGAAAATGAATTCGTTTTTAATCAAGTGAATTTATCCCTCTGTAATAAATCGAGAGATTTGATAATAATCTTGTTATGGTTGATATAACATAAGACTCCCGAGTTTATAAATAAATAAATGTTAATTAATATGTTTATTTTATTTACAGCTTCTCGGCAACGTGTGATGTTGGAAACAGCCAGCATAGCAGGAGGTGCCACCATAGCAGTATTTTTGGTTGTTATTATATGCATAGCAGCGTATATACACTGTAAACGCAAACAAAAGGAGTTACGTACTAGGTATATAAAATAATGTGTTTATTTTTTTATTTTTCTCTCTCGTTATATTATATCAATTTAAATTTAACAATAAATACTTGAGGATTATATTTATCAAACGATAATAAAATATTCTATTAATATTACAGCAGTAACTGTGTCGACACCGTTGATGGACCTGGCCGAGATCCTGAACTAAGGCCATTCAGTAATCATGGTCGATCGTTGAGGATCTTTATGGCTAAAAATTCCAACAACCCTGTAAGTAAAATTTAATTTCTAATAATATTTATTCCTTTCTTTTCTTTTCTTTACTTTTCTTTTCTATCGGTTATTTTAAAATGTGTGAATTTCTTTTTAATCTTTCAGACTCTGAGTCCGTCGATAGAACAGACCAGAATGCCAGGGTGGAATAATTACCCCTTGCCAGAATCAACTAGGATGGCTTCGATAAGCGAAGGGAAAAGATCAAATCAGTAGAAAAATCATAGAGTGAAAACAAAAAAAAAAAGAATAAATAAAAAATAAAAAATAAAAATGAAATGATGAAGTTTCATTTGTGCAGCTGGGATAGAATAGACGAAGTTTTAAATAAGAGTCGATTTAAGCTGAATAATAAGAGGAAAGAAAATGTGCGTGACCTGCGCCAATGTTATTTAACAGCATTGGTGAATAAACGATGAAATTGAAATTTCATATAAAAAGAAATTTTTGGAATTTTAAGATCAACAAGATGAAGAAGAAGAAGAAGAAGAAGAAGAAGAAGAAGAAGAAGAATGTGTACATTTAATCGAGGTGGAAAGAAAAAAAAAAGTATAAAAGACTAACTTATACCAATAAATGAAATAATGAAAAAAAAAAAAATATATATATATATAACACATACGATGGTTTGATAAGAGATTAAGTTATTGATTAAGCCGATTAGAAAAATGAATTTATTTTTACCTAATAATGGGTAACGGAGAAAGTAAGAGTAAAATACGAGAGAGAGAGAAAGAGAGAGATTATGCCTTGAGCTGGCGTAACTGCGACAAATGGATATAAAATTAGGCATAAATCGTCGAATACCGATAATATGATAATTAACCAGTAATAGATATCAACCAATAATAATTGTCGAAACATTCCCAACGTGCAGTTTATTAATATCATATAGATATTTCAAAGTATAATTAAACAAAGAAAATTAAATAAAGAAATAAAAATAAATAAAGGAAAGAGAATGAAATAAGAATAAATAATAATAATATTAATGGCACTTTGTAATCGTGGTTTAAATACCACATAAATTTAAGCCCCTTGTTTATATTATTTCTTTATCATTTTAATTATTCTCTTTTTTTTTTTTTTTTAAACAATCAAGATATTTAATTAATTAAATAAATAACTAGATAAATCGGGAAGCCGCGGTAGAGATCGTAGAAACGCTGAGTATGTAAAGTGTAACTTATTGCCGACAATGTATTTTTTTTTTTATTAGGTTCTTTATAATAATAATAATAATACCGAAAAAAGAAGAAAGAAAGAAAAAAAAAAAAAAAAAAAATTAATTTAAAAATTAAAATTTTTTAACAAAAACTCAAATATTAATTAATTACTCTTACTTTAAAGTATTTAAACTACTTAAAGTTTAGATTTTTTTCTTTTGTTTTTCACACACACACACCCCCCCACCCTTCTCGATACAATTGGAATTTTTATAATTTTAAAATTAAAAATTATTATCGGTGCCTATATAATATAATTAATGAATTTACTTGTATAAAAAAGAAAGAAAGAGAGAAAGAAAGAAAGAAAGAAAGAAGAAAAAAAAAAAATACAAAAAACAAAAAAAAAAAAAAATAAAATAATGAAATAAAATTACAAAAAACAAGTAGGAAAATAATATCGCTTTAATTATTTAAGCGTAATTAATAAAGCGAGAGTGAGGCGGGCCTCTTATGTAAATAGTAAATTATCTTTAGGGCTGCCCACGTGCCTAATTTATTAGGTAGTATTTACGCAAAAAAAAAAAAAAAAAAAAATAAAACGAACAAAATGTCGAGTCTGTTATTATATTGCTATTACTATATAAATCAATTTGCGAATAGGAATAAAAAAAGAAAAAAAAAAAAAAAAAAAAGATACAAACAAAAAAAGAAACGAAGAAGAAGAAAAAAAGAGAAAAAGTAACAAACAAACAAAAAGTGATTAATATCCGGGAACACCAATCCATTGTTGTGTTGTTTCGTATTACGAAATCTATAATATAATAAACGATAATTTAATTTAGATAACGTATATTATTATTATTATTATTATTATTATTATTATTATTAATATTATTAATATTATTATTTCTAATTCTAAGAGTAACACAAGAACATTAAAAAAAAAAAAATATCCAATTAATAATTTGTATATTTGTAGATAACTATCACTACTACTATTATACTACTACTACTACTAGTACTACTAATATTGTTTGGAACAATTATAATTTTTCCAATATATCTCGTATTCTTTCAATCTTATTTTCTTTTCTTTTCTTTTCTTTTCGTCGTCATCGTCATGTAGGTATAATACAAAAAAAAAAAAAAAAAAAATACACCTATTTTATATTATATATTTGTATACTATATATTCGTATAAATCAATCAATATACGATATGTAAAATACCTATTATAATATAATAGTAAGATATTTAATTTATTTTGTTCTTCTCTGATAGTTGAATACGTACGTACATACATACATAAATAAATTTATAATCTGTCAGTGCGATTTCACCAGTATTTAAATTTAAAAATTCAAATTAAACGAATCGCGACGAAAAGAAGAAAAAAAAAAAAAAAACACAAAAACACGAAAAGAAAGAAAGAAAGAAAGATCGAAAGAAGAAAAGTAAATTAAATTAAATTAAATTAAATTAAATTAAATTAAATTAAATTAAATTAAAAGAAACTAACAAACTATGTAGTACCACATCACAGACCCGTGCGGCCTCACCTATCTTTTCTGTTCTGTTCTGTTTTTTTTTTTTTTTTTTTTCTTCTTTCTTTCTCTTTTGTATAAATATAATATCGTACGATAGAAAAAGAAAAAAAAAAAAAAAAAAAAAAAAACAAAACAAAAAGAAAAAGGAAAAATTTATAAATAGTAATAAGAAAACGTAAATATTCTATTTCTTATTTAAAACTTTTCACATTATTATACTTTATTATATTGTACTTGGTTCCTAATTTATTATTATTATTATTATTATTATTAATATTATTATTATTATTATTATTATTATTATTATTATTATTATTATTATTATAACTGTAATAACTTTTTATAAGGATATGTTTGATATATATACGTGAGATAGAGAGCGAATGAACAGTGATGTATGAGTGCGAAGAGTGTATGCGACGTGCAGAGCCAGCGGTGGCCTTTGTTTTTCTACTATTTTTCTTAATAACTCTCAATTGTTTAACTAACTAAACAAACATTCGACTATGAGACAAAATATAAAAATGAAATGAATTGAAATGAAATGAAATGAATAAAAAAATAAAATAAAATAAAATAAAATGAAATAAAACTAAAAACTATAAATAGAACTAAAAAACTATGATAGGTAGATCGTTAGTAGATAAATATCTCGACTAGTAATGTACCAAAATCGTAAAGCTATTAACAAACCTGTAACGTGACCTAATAGTTAATATAACACGTAGACAGTGGTGGCATTTTAATACATCAGACAGCGCCTTACACGTATCTTTGATAATTTCAATTACAAATACAAAGTATAAATAAAAAAAAAAAAACAGAAAGAAAAATAAGAAATAGATAGATACCAAATCGCACCTAATCTCACCCTAATTAATACCCGATTATTAATTACGTTACATAATATCTAATATGTTTGTTTCTTCATTAATTTGAAAATTCTGTTAAATTATTAATGTGATTAAATATAAATAATTCGTTAAATATTAATTTTCTAACATATGAATTGTTAATGTATTAATCATTTCTTTTCTCGCAATTTTTTTTTTTTTTTTTTTTTTTTTCTTTTTTTTTTATCTACAATAATATAATAGTATATTATAGATTTTTCTTTCATCAAGGATAATATAAAAATTCATTTCAAAGTGCAAAAGGGTAGTAGGGTAGGGTGTCTGTATTCCATTTTTTTTTTTTTTTTTTTTTTATTCAGAATTAACACTTATAGGTATTTATATGCGTATGTATATTGCTAATCATGATACTTGTCTGGTATGGAACAAAAAAGAAAGAAAAAAAAAATAAAAGAAAATAAAATAAAATAAAAAGCTGTCCGTTGTAAATGTACCAAAGCGACGCAAACGTCATTTATTGAAACTAATAATAGTAATAGTAATAAAATAAAATAAAATAAATTAAATTAAACTAATGAAATAAATAAATAAATAAATAAATAAACAATTAATTAAATAAATAAATGAATAATTAAAAATCCAAAGGAAAAAAAAAAAACCCTGCTAACGTTTATTAGCTAGAAGAAAGAAAGAAAGAAAGAAAGAAAGAAAGAAAGAAAGAAAAAAAGGATCATTAATCAACAATGTTTGATATATGAAACATTGTTAATTATTTTTGTAAAGAAAGAAAGTAAAAAAGAAAAAAAAAAAAAAAAAAAAAAAAAATGTACATGTACTAGTGTGCTCTGCGTATGGAAGCTTACAGATTATGTTAAATATTATTATTATTATTATTATTATTATTATTATTATTATTATTATTATTATTATTATTAAAAGGAGAAAGAAAAGAAAAAAAGAAAGAAAGAAGGAATTAAGGAAAGAAGAAAAAAAAAAAACACTTGTAATCTTGTTTCCCAAAATGTTGAATAGCATAAAAAAAAAAAAAAGAAAATAAGAAAAGAAAAAAAAAAAAAAAAAAAAAAAAATTATTGAATTTAATTTATTTACATAACATTTTTAGTTTTATTGCTCTTGACTGGTACACATACACACACACACACACACACACACATTAATACTAAATACCTATAATCAATGGAATCCTTTAATTAATTAGGAGAAAACAAAAACAAAAAAAAAAAAAAAAAAAATTTAATTTATTATCATTAACTGCGACGTAATACGAACGTATACCAACTATCCTGGGTAGAAACACAGATTAGATTTATTGTTCGTGCAATAGACTGGAAAACCTTTTTGCATTAATTCATCATTCGTCGTAGTAAAACGGTGTTTTATTTGAAAAAAAAAAATAAAAATAAAAATAAAATAAAACTCTTCATTCTCTAAGTACAGCTTACTTACCAGTAAGCCTGATATAATTATAGAGATATGGGATCGGAGTTAATTGGCCAATAATCTCTTGATCCTTAATCGCAGAGTATATTTAGATTTTCAAAAAGATTTTCAAAAACAAAAAAAAAAAATTAAAATTAAAACAAATTATACATAATATTATATATATATTTTTATCATGCGTATCAAAAAAGAAATAAAGAACTAAAAGAAAATTTACAAATGAAAAACACAATATAAAAAGGGGCTATGATATATATATAATATGATTATTGATGCGATTTGCCTTATTTCAATTTGAAAATACATAATATATTATTATTATCATTATTATTATTATTAGGTATTATTATTATTATTATTATTATTATTATTATTATTATTATTATTATTATTGTATCGTTTGAAACTAAATTTTTTAAAACAGAAAAAAAAAAAAAAAAGGAAAACATTGTTCAAATTCCATTACTATTATTATTATTATTAATATTATTAATATTATTATTATGATAATATGAAAAAATATGTTTAATCAATATTTATCTTCTTTTGTACTTACAATTATTATGGCCTGTAAATAGAATTACTACCTACAATACTAAATTACATATGTATAGGTATACTATGATCAATTTTCAATAATGTAGTCTACTACCGACCTACCTACCTACCTACCTACATACATACATAATAATATGATAGTACTACGAGCAAAGCATTAATACTGAAAGAATGTTGTGTAATAATAAACCATTATTAACCATTGAGTTATTGAAATTTAAAACTTACTGTTATGTTATTTAATTCAAAATCATCTTATTTATATCACATTCATACAAGAAAATAGATCAATATAACATAACTTATATGTATAATTATTATTGTTTATTAGTACTATATATATATATATTTATCGAAATAACTTAATTATAATTATATAAAATCAATTTCTATTTGCAATTCGCAACTCTGAACTCTTTTTTTTTTTTTTTCTAATATTTTTTTTAATTATTTTTTGTTGATAAAACTTCGATTATTTTTATTAATTGAAATTAATGCTAACAGCTAAAAGGAACTATAATACTTTATACAGAAAAGCTATATCATATTTTATCACTTTTTTTGGCTTAATGTAACTTTGTACGATTATTTTCTTAAGAGTTTATTCCACCAACCCGGTTGGCAACTATCAAATAATGCAGTTAGTTGACGAGTCGTTGATTCTGATAACGGTTCACTAGGTTCCCAATCCAATATCGCCTTAGCTACGACTATTCGTTTGTGTCTATAGAGACTCAAAATCGCTGTTGCGATACCCTCTTGCTGCTGCATAGAGCCTTTAACAAATTTCAAAAAACATAAGATCAGCTATTTATTATCTCACAACACACAAGATGGTAAAAAAAAAAAATTCAATTACCTTCTCCAGATTCCATTAATGCACACAACTGTTCAAGAATTTTTGTCACCAATCCTTCCTTGTCCTCGACAGGAAAAGACCGCATTAGATGTCCTGAAAACATGTTGATTTTTATTATCGTCATCATGATTTGCTCGTCAGAGATAATTTTATAAATTCTATTTAATAAATTATACAAACCCAGTAGGCAGAAGGCGTCGTAAATAGATGGATGAGCTTTCTGAATAATCATTTTGAGCAATTCTTGAACAATTTTCTCATAGGTCCATACAGTTCCTTTCTTTTTAGCAAGAACTACTATCGCTGTGTCTAAACCGTTCTCTCGTTTCTCTGTAAAAAGAAAAAAAAAAAGTCATTTTGAACCAGTCTCAATATTTTTTATGATACACTTAGTTGAAAACCTCTAATCGAAGGCTTTAAAATCTTTGTTTTACCTCTCAGAGCGGTCAGGAAATTTTTGGCCAAAGCGTTACTGTCGTATCCACTTGATTCGTAGCTGTAGTAGCCTGTGAGAAGCTTCTTTAAGGCAAAGAATTTTGGGAATTTAGTATCCCCTGTCTGAGTCATTATAGAATCTATTAGGCAGAGGAGCAGCGGGTCTGGAATAAAGGGGATTGATTATTATTCACCATAATAAAATTCAGGGATTGATAAATCTTGAATGATCTTCGTTTATTACCGCTGCTCGTTCCAGCCATTGGAAAAACTTCTGGCCAACTAACGCTGATCACATATATAAGACACATTGCTTTTAAACCTAAACAATACAGGGCGTCGCAGCATAGGATTCTCACTCTTTCTCTATCCTTCTGAATCCTGGCTAAAGCTGTAAACACGCGTGCTAATTCCTCTATGACGTTCACCTGCGGTTGATTAAGTCGATTATGATTAGTAATGAGTAAAAACCGAGGGGTTTCGAGTCCCAGAATGTTATATCAATGTGAATAGTTCAATTATTGACCTCAGGCGAGTAGCCGAGCCTGAAAAGCCTGAATTCAATCCCAGCTTGAACGAGTTTAATGATATTGGGAATAGTGCGATTGAGGGTGACCAGCATAGCCAAGATTCGCTGTTGGGTTTTAGTCAATAACGGAGCTGGAGGTGTGTGGCTTTTGTCCAACTCTTCGTCGTCCTCTGCTCTAGAGACTAAAAAGTCTATTGTACACCTGTAATAATTAATATATTTAGTACATATTTCAAGCCAACAATTAGGTAAGCTGAGTTAGACTGACTTTGCTATTGTGTGCGTCTTGAACTTTGAAAGTCTTTCGACTGCGGCGAGAAGTACTGAGCTTTTCCACTCTACGTCTTTGACCAACTTGTTCAACTCCTTCAGCACCAGGTTTTCTAAACACAGAATTGCGATTCAGTAAAATTCAATACTGGTTTATCTCCGTCGATCTATTCGCAGTTTCATTAGTATCAACCTACCCTTCCTTCGCTGTAATTTTTCATTGACTTTTTTCCTATTGCACGAATTATGTTTCTGGGAATTTGTACGTTCGATTATAAGCTGTTGGATCAAAGCCCTTGGACCTAAGCCTGCGGTACGTTGGGTGCTAATATTCTCCGAAGCTTGTGGAATCTTCGCTGTAACATCTCCATTAGTTTCCTGATTCTCATCTTTGGTAGAACTCAAAGGGTTTAGAATTATGCGTCTGGATCTCAGTTCCCTCATCGGACTGAGCGGCAACGCTGTAGCTCTCGTTCTTTTTTTATATTTTCGGACTGCTACTGGAGGCGGATCTTTACAATCTTCTATTATCTCATTGCTCATCTCTTCGGACTTTACCGAGATCGATGTATCATGGATATCTGATATCTCGTTATCTGAAGACTCTGGTGGATTGGTGTTATCGCCACAGCGTGTAAGCTCTACTTTCATAGTCCGAGATGTGGCCTCATAATTTGTAACAATAGAGCTTTTATCGATTCCATCATCGCTAGCAATCGTGCTATCGGTCTTCGCTGATACTCTATCGTTAGATTTGATTACCTTGCTCTTAGACCTCAATATTCTCAGAGAAGCATTTAGATTAGTTACAGACTCGTCTTCTTCTGTCTCATTAGAATCTCCGCTTGGCTCAGTTTCAATAGGATTCTCAACGCCTTCGATATCTAAATATATTTTTGGTATCATAACGCAAGGCTGAAGAACGCTTGCTTTCTTATCTTGTAAAGTTTCAACTGCTACAGATTCGCTTGGATTTAGACTATCCTTAGCTATACTTTCAGTTTCCATTACAACTCTTGTAATCTCTGGAACAGGTCTAACTTCGAAATTTTTTACAGCTGGCTTCTCTACTAAAATAGAGCATTCAGTATCAACAGTATTCCTTGAACTATTTTTACGTTCAATTCTGACTGCTGGTTTAGGGTCCTTCATCAACCCAGTAGTATCAATCTTTTTCTTAAAGCTATCCAGCTTATCAATTCCTTCCACAGTTTCGCTGTGCGTATCATTTCTCGCATCATCAATAATAGAATTATCTTCAAAATCAGTTTCCGGTGTTTCTGTGAACAAATTTTTACTCGCTTTACAAAACGAGTCGTTCTGTGCCTTCTGAGCACTATGTGCTATTCTGTGTTTCTTCACAGCGCAATAATCGTCGATACCGTTTGAAGTTTGAGCATGTTTGACCGGC
Source organism: Tenthredo mesomela (assembly GCA_943736025.1). Taxonomy (NCBI): domain Eukaryota; kingdom Metazoa; phylum Arthropoda; class Insecta; order Hymenoptera; family Tenthredinidae; genus Tenthredo; species Tenthredo mesomela. Next base: position 27,550,963 of record OX031020.1, read on the forward strand.
TGAATGCTATCCTTGGGTTTATTCGCTGGTATCATTGCTCCTAATATTTGATTACTGATTAATTTCTTAGTGTTATTATTCCCAGACGTAGTTTTTCCCACAAGAGGTTTGGCTTTATTACAATTCTTCTTTAGATTTCGTATTTTGGTCACCAGCGACCGTTTTGTAGATGTTTTTGCTGCTTTCTTGGCACTTTTGCCTTGCTTTTTTGATCCACACTCTACCGTTTCATGTTCAAATGTGGGCTCAGGCGTTGCACTTCCATTCCTGCTCATTTCTTCATCACTAAACGTCTCGTTTGCAACTCTGTTCGTCTCAGATGTTTGAATTCTTCTGTCGCTGTAATCTTCCTCCTCCATATCGTCATGTGATTTCGGCGATGGGCTGCGCACAGGTGTGAACAAGCTATCACGTTTATTTAACGTCCTTCTCTTCACCGTAGGGCCAGATTTATTCTCCTTACGATGTTTGGATGCGGTTTTTCTAGGACTAGAGAACTGTGGAGGCGGAGATTCCGTCCTTAACGGTATATTAGATGGCTCTGAATAGTTTTCAGAATCGTTTGCATTATCAGAGTCGTTAAACTCTCTACTAGGAACAGAATCGACGTTCCATTCCGACGTCCCATCATCCAGCTTTAGTTTTTTTTTAGATTTAGTTCCTCGTCGATTTGGCCCTTGATTACTACTCCTCCGACTTCTCTTTCGATTCCTTAAACCTCCCTGCCAATTTTGGATCTGGAAAAGGTCAGGCTGAGATCGCATCATAGCACCTGGTTGAAAGATATTTGGGTAAGGTCCCAAGTAGCAATTATTAGGATACTGAAAACCGCAGCATCTATTTCTATCTTGTGATTCTTTCTTCGTTTTTTTATGCAGCTTGCGTTCTAGCAAACATATCTTCTGCTCCAATCTCTGAAAGTCTGACTTAGATACGTCAGAAATTCTTTCTACAGAATCCAAACTTTGACTATAATTATTTCTATTATTGCTTGTAGCTACTCCAGGACTCGGAAATTCGTTTCGACTTAAACGTCGAGGACTCCTGTGCTGTTTATTGATTTCTGAAACGTTAAAAATTATTAACGAATTTGTTTCTAAAACGATAAGAAGACTTAGATTCAAATAAACAACAAATATAATGACCAGATTCTCTCAAAGGCGATAAAACTTCTGTGGGGACTGACGTCATATGTTCCAATATTTGATCTATAGGAACCGGATCCAGTTTAATTAAACATTTTGAACAGAATAGTGGATACGGATCTCCCGTTATGCTGTAAAACTCGTTTGTCAAAGTGCCTATAGTCTGCGTTTCTGCTTTTGCTATAACAGGCTCGAGCTCGTTACCTGTGCAGGTAGCCTTTTCATGACTGATTTTAGTCTCTAAAGAAAAATTGACAAAGTTAGATTAACGTGTTTGAGTTTAACAAATCTAGGTATGGATGTACTTTCTTTCTTCAACCTTTCTTACCCTTTTTTTTTGTTTGATTTTTAACAAGTTCAGTGGCTTTAAGACTCCTAAACTTCATTTCCATTTGTTTAATTTCTATCTTGTGACACTCTTTAGTTGTCTTTAGTTCAGTCTCCAGTATTTTAACTCTTTCTGCAAACGGACAAAATTCGTTAATAAAAAGACCAGCCAAACTTAAATATTCCCTAATTTTATATTCAAATAATTTTTTTCACCCTTCAAAGAATCGTCCTTTTTTAATTTTCCAGCTTCGGACTGCTCAAGTTGCTGCACTTTGTATACTAACTGTTGCAAGTGCTGTTTATCAGCCAAAATTTTTGTCTCCTGTTCGGTTAATGATTTTGTTAAATTTTCAACCTTTTGTCGATAATCTCGATTCTCCTGAAAAATAAGAGTATCGAATTAATGGTTTAATTGCGTAACTGGTCAGCTTACAAATATAATAATCACTCAAAGGTGGATTAGACCATTGCTCAATACTCACAAGCTCCAGTTTGAGGATTTTCGTTAAGCTAGAGTTATGTTTTTGATTTATTTTCTTTAAGCTATCCTTAGCTTCTTGCAATTCTGTACTGACTTTTTGGCATTCCATTACCTTGTCATTATACTGCTTTATCAATTCGCTGTAAAAACAATAAGCAAAATTCATTAAATTGATTTTCGACTATATGCATGGTGTGAACAATAAAAATTGGCTAAAACTCACTCAGACAGGCTTAATTTTTTCTTAAGCAAGAGATATGATTCCTTGAGTTTCTCAGCCTTCTGATTTTCGTCCTGTTGATATCGTGGAGAAATATAAGCCGGTTTTATCATCGTTGAAAAAGAAATTTTTGAAATTTAAGAGGTTAGTCGTCTTATCGTTGATGTCATTTATCGATATGATAAACGAGCTAGTATTAACGTACGGAGATGTTGTTCTGTCCGAGAGAGCTCAATAATTACGTGGAAGTTTGTAAAAATAAATGACAATTATAAAAGAATATTAAAATCGTTGCTAAAACGTCAACAACATAACCTACATCATAACCTAACTTTCGGTTTTGTTAATATAAAACAATAATCGCGTGAGTTTATGTGATAATTTTTTTTACTCACCTGAGGCTCGAGGATTTCCTCTGACTTAGCTATAGCCATACATTCCATATTTATTATTTTAAAATCACAAATATCATGTAAAAAATGCTTGGGGTTTGACATGAGGCATAAAAGACGAGATAGGATATTCAGTTATTCGTTACGCCTGATTTTAGGCAACCCGCAAACGAAACGAATCCACGCTCTGTAGAGCGGTGAGTCTATACTATTTTGTTAATTCAAGTCCAACTTTGAAGCGAAGTTGCGAGGAACGAAGAAGAGAGAGACACGTTCGCGTTCTCGATATTGACTGACGTATACGATGACGTAACAACATAAACTCTTGTTGGAATTGACCGTGATGAAAAATTAACTAGTCAAGTGACTGTGGTAATTTTATGTATATTTACTTTCCGCTCTGTCACCGTTAGTAATCCTACACAGTATAATACAACATACAGACAGTAGGCATAGTATTTTCCATATTTTAAACAATAATGGACAGCAACAAAGACGAGGCGGATCGATGCCTGGAATTTGCCGAGCAGTTCATTATAGAAGGAAAATCTGACAAGGCTGAAAAATTTATCCAAAAAGCTCAAAAGCTTTTTCCAACTAAAAAGGCCGAGGGTAAGTAGTACATACCTACGTGCTTTATTTAATAATTATCAAATCACGAGCATCGATTTTTCACAATCATAAAAGAAAAAGAAAAAAAAAACAACAAGTCGTGATTTAAAATATCATAAATATGTGAGAAATTTTATATCGTATAATACGGCGCATCGATGTCATGACCTAAAATTTCATTAGATTACGTTTTTTTTTTTTTTCTTTCTATTACTATACCAAAATTAATATACAATTAGAAATCAAAATGGCAGATTTTTATCACCTGTTTTTTTTTTTTTTTTTTATTAATTCTTTTATTTCATATGCGCGTTTAGGCTGTAGCCTTCTTTAATCTGATTATCAAATTAGAGCACGTAAATATACATGTCGATAAATTTAACATCGAGATTATCTAAAATCGCGTAACATAACCTTGAAAATCTTTTTAACTTCAAAGTTCGACTTACTTATTCCGTATTTCGCAGATCTGTTGTCAAAGTTATCAATGAATTCAAAGCAAAATTCAAAGTCTGAGGGTGAGCCTGACGTCAGAAGACGACAGTCTAGTGCTAAGGAAGGAAACCAGGCTCATCAGAGTTCAAATGATTTTACAAAGGACCAAATTGAGGCAGTCAAAAAGTAAAAAATACATTTTTCTAAATAAATCTTTATTCATACACATTTAAAAGTAGGAATAATTATCATTATCACATCGTCATACTTACAGGATAAAAAAATGCAAAGATTATTACGAAATACTAGGCGTAAGCAAGGATGCTACCGATGGAGACGTTAAAAAGGCGTATAAAAAACTCGCCCTACAATTACATCCCGATAAAAATAAGGCTCCAGGTGCTGCGGAGGCTTTTAAAGGCAAGTTTCTTTCTTTATTTTGTTTCAACTTTGACTAAGAGTATTTTTTTTTATCCCAATTTGAATGATTCTCTGTATTTATGTGTTTTGTAGATTGTATTTTTATTAGCACAAACACAAACTTCTGCTACCTACATACCTACTCATATCAATTATAATTATAGAAATAAGATTTGAAATTATATTTATTAACAACTATAATTAATTTTCTATCAAATGTTTTACAGCCATTGGTAATGCTGTCGCTGTTCTTACCGATGCTGAGAAAAGAAAACAGTATGATCTGTACGGCTCTGAAGAAGAGAGAGTGCAGAGCGCTCATAGTCGTCAAACCCATTCCCATTATAATTACACACGTGGCTTTGAGGGTAAAAGAATATAAAGAAATAACAAAAGCTTGATAGAGTCAGATTATTGAAATTATTGAAATTATTGAACTAATTACAATTTTTCTACCTCATGATTTATTATCTGTATAAATTCGGGTCGTTTTATTCTCAAGAAAACATTCTGGCTTGTTATAAACTCCGATTTTTTTTTTCCCAGCTGACATTACTGCAGAAGAATTATTCAACATGTTCTTCGGCGGTGGATTCCCACAGCAAAATGTTTATGTTAGACGCGGTGGTGGGCGTTGGGCTCGACAAACCGATGCTCAAGCACAACATGCTCATGGCCAAGTATGCAGAAGTTATAATAGATAAACTGAAGTTATGGGAATCGATTCCTAGCAAGGAAAAGTAATTTTCTTTAATTTAATGAGATCATTTATTCATTGTTTTAGCAAGCGAATGGATACACAGCATTCCTTCAGATGTTGCCTATACTCCTTTTGATTGTACTTTCGATGATGAGCAGCTTCTTTATTTCTGATCCAGTATACAGTTTGCATTCTAACGCGTAAGTGATACGGTAAAATAACGAATTTAGAAACCTAGCAGGTTGAAATATGTATGAAATAATTTAATAACTGCTACAATTTATTAACTAAAAAAAAAAACTGTAATCTTCTTTTTCATTTTTTTTATTCAGTAAATATTCTATCCAGCGAACAACACAGGGATTGAAAGTTCACTATTATGTGAAAGAAAATTTCCACAGCGAGTATCAAGGCAGCTTACGCAGATTAGAAATATCAGTTGAGGAAGAATTTATGAATAATCTGAGACAAGCTTGTTATAGAGAAAAGAATTACCGTGAGTGTAATAATGATAAATGTGAAGTGATATCGTTTTAGGTATATCAATCGAATTATAAATGAAAATGAAATTATCGTTTTTTTACAGGAGAAACAATGATATGGAAAGCACAGAATTTTGCGGACAGAGAATTATTGAGACGAGCACAAAACATTGAGACACCGTCGTGCAGAAAATTACAGGATATGCAAGTGGCATAGTACTGATGATGATATTTTAAAAGAAATATAATTCATTTTCTGTAGATAGATGTATATTACATTTGCATTTGTGAAATATGTCTCGGATGCAAGAAAGAAAGAAGGAAAGAAAGAAAGAAAGTCAGTGACGATTGCTGCTTAATTGACTGGTTTTTATAATCAATCCTATTGCTTGCTAAAAAAATTTTAGAAAAAAAAAAAATTCATCAATTTATCAATATTTCAAGTAAATCAGAGCGGATTTTTTGTCAACTGACTGATAATACCTAATTGTTGATTGTTGATAGCCCTGTCCAAAAGAAAAAAAAAAATATAACGTGACTTTAACTTATCACTATTTAATAGGTGTTCATTCTTCGATGATATAAATCAAACTATAGACTGTGTTTATTAATTTATGTATTATCTAAACTACACGCTATTTATTCAGATTCTTTATAGCGTAAAATGCACCAAAAAAGTAAAAGAAAAAAAAAAGAAACACCTAAAACCTCTATGTATATTATAAAAGAAGATCTTGTCACTGTGATTTAAAATCACGGTATTAATAATCATTTTATAAAATAGTTAAATGGGAAACATTTATTCAGAGATATCAGTATTTATTTTTCTCCTAGAAAACAGAAAAAAAAATAAAAAAATAAAAAAAGACAACGCGTTTATAGAGATTTATCCATGTTTTCCTATTGTTTAGAAAAAAAAAGAAAAGTAAAATGCTCAAGAAAAAAGAAAAAAAAAAAACGGTACCGTACTACTGTTTGAGATTTTCACATGCTATATATGAAAAGAAAGATATAATAAAATCGAAAATTAACAGCGTCAATTTGGGTGACAATTATAGATAATTAAAATGTCTAATACATGTAGAAGATGAATTATAAAGTGAAGAAAATAATGTGAAATTATTATGTAAAAGACAGAACGTTGAATATGGACATATACTCCGATATGTTTAGTAAGAGAGATGTATATTAATTTATTTATTTTAATGCAAATTGTTTTTAATTGTATTAATATCGTTGCAATATTTCAAAAGATTTGAAAAATAAACAATTCAATTAACATCCCAATATGATATATCTATAATATCATTGATTCCTTTTCAATTTAAAATATATTTGATTGTAATATTCCATAAAAAAAAAAAAAAAAAAAAAAAAGAAAGAAAGAAAATATACCCCTGGGTTTATTCAAATCTGAAAAAAATAATTCAAAATTAAATTTAACAGAAGATTTATATAAGAGTTTCCATTTATTGTTACTATTACTATATTACTAGGTAGTTAAGTTATAAAAAATAAACAGACCTAAATCTATTTTTCCGTTTTGTATCTTACCAGGCGTTTGTTTATATGTAATTGTATTATTAATATAATCTTAAAATACTATAAACTTAGATACTTCAAACTTTTTTTTTTTTCTCATCAGATTATTCTAGAAGTTGTGAAAAGTTGAAAAAAAAAAAAAATAATAATAATTACTGACTCAATAATTAGTATATCGATCAAGCTAAAATAAACAATTCATTATGATTTTGCGTTTGATAATATATACCTACTCTGCTCGACAGACTTAAATATTGCAGACAGGTTTCTAAAATGAAATTAAATATCTATCGATATACACCTACAGCATATAAACTGGATTCTGCGAAAGAGTTGAGAAGATAATAATACCTAATTGTATAAAAAAGAAAAATTACAGAAATAATTTCAAGTTTTCAAATAAAACTAAAACTAAAAATTTCTCTTGCTATAGATTCAATCATAAGTGTATTAATTTGTTTAATAATTCAACATAATATTCTCATCATAGTACAATCCTGAATTATTAATAATATTCATGAATAACAACTATTCTCACCTACTACATCCTAGCTCTTTTATGCTGAGCATCTAATGCCGCTGAACAATGATCCGGTGAATCTGTGTGTCCGTTAGCTTGAGAATTAGAAGGTCCACTACGCTTTCTTCTTGCAGTAGGAGACATCTGTTTCAAGCATTCAACGTCGTTGAATACTACCTGAGCTCCGCCACCGCTTGTTGGTACAATATCAGCCTGAAAAAGTGAATTCAAGATCTCTAGAAACGCTCTGAATATTCAATTCCAGAATAAAGTCACAGGGATATCTGCGCATTCAATAAACCTTGTAAAGTTTAGTCTCCAGTTCTCCGTCGGTATCATGTTCCTGGGCTACGAGACAATATCTGGATGCTCCTTCAGTTATGGCTTTTGGATCGGTAAGCCGAGTTACACTGCGTCTGCGATTCATCAAAGGCTGAAGTACTGTACCGACCGGTACCAAAGCCCCGGGTCTATGATCGACCCATCTATCTGCGCTCTGGGATCTTCTGTGTCTGAGATTAGCCACGGGAACTTTATCCTGTTTTGAGAAGGCGATAACACCGGATTTAGACTCTCAGATTTTTCCCAATACCGAAAACAGATAATTTTTTTCGCTATAGAATTAAATTCACCTTTCTAGACATGTGACTACCGTCCGTTCTCGGTGTTGCAGGTTCTCCGGCGTCGCTATGTGTGGCTGGAGTCCCTGCAGAATCTTTGGTCTGAATACCGAGCGAAGTTCCACTGGTCTCGTCCACAAGGATCTGCTTGACAAGCCGCAGCTTGTCTTCCTTTTCCTTCATTTGATTCTACAATGAAGATTCAAGGAGTTAATAGATGCAGGAAATGGTGAGTAGGGCTCAAAGATATTACCTGTAAATGTTGACGCTGTTGTCGAAGCTTGATGTCCAATTCACGAGACATTTTCTCAGTCTCTGCTTGCATTTTGTTGTTATATTTCTGCTTAACTCTTTGCCTATCTATTATTCTCTGGTTTAGTGCCATGTCTCTGTCTTTAAGCTGGAAAGTAAAGAATTTTCAGCTATTAGTTACAGTGGAATCAAATAATTGATGAAATTTCAAAGATCAACTAACTTCCTGTTGCAGCGTTCTTATCGTGTCATTAGCACTGTTTAATTTACGGAGTAGGCTATCTATTTGAGCCTCTGTTTTGCATAGATGACCTTCTAGCGCTGAAACCTGAAAGAAAAATGGTCAATTTATTTAAACTCAAACTTTATTCACAGTAAACGAAATCGAATGATGATTACCTTCTTTTTTTCCTGTTCGTTGAACGCCTTAGCAGAAGCAGTCTCAACTTTCAACGTTAAATTCTCCTGCTCTAGTGTTAACAACACTTTTCTGAAGTCAGTTTCTGGAATGGAATATCAGGATTTAGTAATCGATCAACAGCTAATGAACTGCTAAAGCTGAACTTACGTTTTTGTTCCAAATCTGAACGCAGAATATTTCGCTTATTGATACGTTGCTCCAAAAAGTGCATTAGATTTGTTATTATCTGATCGTTGTGAGGGCTGTTCACTTCCAATTCTGGGAACGGACCTCCTAGGCTGTAAATATATCAGTTTAATGTTAAAATAATCCAGAGATCTAAGGAAGAACAAACATATGAAGAATCGAAGGCCTATAATACCTGTAGACAAGTCCCAAATCGATATCTAGGTCACCAGTATCAAGTCTTCTCTCTTTCTCCAATCTGGATTTGGCCTCTTTGAAAATCTGCAAAAATTTTTATACATTATCATCGTCGTTCTCTTTTACTTGTAGAATTTTTTTAGGATCTTGGTACCTTGTTAGCTTGTCTTCGCCCAGGTGTGAAACCAAGATCTAACTTTGTGGCAGTTGGACGAGTGACTTGTACCTCTTGGGTCATTTCAGCGAACTTCATTACTTGCTGTAAGATATAAGAAAGTTATTCATTGTCGACAAAGCAAAGCATGGAGAGTAATAAACCGGGAGAATATTTCTAAGACCAACAATTGTTTCGTCGTAATCATCAGCTCTAGGATTAACGCAGACAATCATTCTGACTTGTCCTTCACCGTCGAAATAATTCTTGAACAGATGTGTGAGCTTTGAATCTCTGTATGGAACCATTTTCGTAGTTCCTTGAGTTTGGTTTTCCCTCAGAATTTCTAGGCACGAACGGAGCGTCATCAGGGAATTGTTTATGTTTCCTGTAAAGAAGATGAAAGAAATTTATCACAGCTTGAGAGTTCGGGTACTTTTGAAGAACGATCGGTTACACATTTGAAATCAGCTCTTACCAGCTTCTCTCAATCTTTGTCCTGTGTTTTTGGTTCGATTTGTACGCTCGCTTCCGGCAAGATCAACCAAGGAGAGTTGGCTTATACAAATCACTCTTTTATCTTGTATCACCTGCTCGCCTTGACAGTCTAATGGCGCCTAAAGAAAAGATGAAAAAAATTGAATAAAACGAACTAACTATTAGAATTCTAGATTCTCCTCATAGACTGCATCGATTTCTCTAAACTAAATGACTACCTGTACAAGTCTGATCGTAAAAACGCTATGCGATCTACTAGACTCTGCATTTAGAGCTGTGTGAGCTACTCTGCGTCGGCGTTGACCTCGTTGAAATACATCAAATGCTTCCTCCGCACTTTTGACCTCAACTTCAGTCACTGCATGAACGTACATATTTTTGTTCCCGTCTTCACGTACGATCTTACTTTGCAGAGACCTGAATTGAAGGATATTATAAATCAATATTATAATTAAACGCTTAATTTCTTGTTTTCTTTTTCATGATACGAGATTTCAATAGCCTTATAAAATTCCAGACTAAGTGCGGGCTTTCTGGAATTTAATCAGACCTCTGAGAGACAATGTGAATTGTTAAAAAATGTGAAGCAGTCTTTCTATTTTTCTACTATTCTCAAGTTTCTTAGATAGTTTTATCTAACAGTAAGAATAGGCTTACTTCACTCTAACATCCTCTTCATCTAATAGATCGTATACACTGTTATTATATATTTCAACATAAGTAACAAAAACAGCGTAAACATTATCGTGTTCAACAGGAAGCATCTGAGACTCGTCTGCCTCTCTAACGATCATAGGATTGCTGTCGCTATCGCTATCGCATTTTCGACTGAAACAAATAATCTAACAATAAAATCTCATCTTCGTTTGTAAAATTGATGAAAAATAATTAACAAAAATGACCAAATCTCACTTTCTATTAGACTTCCCAGGTCTCGGGGTCATAAAACCTGCGTGTAACTCGTTCTGTCTATCAAGCATAGCGTCAGTTTCGCTCTGTACGTCAAAACCGTTAAGTTTATCGGGTTTGAAGACAAATTTCTTCGCTTGAAAATTGGCAATGCTGTTAAATATGACGTCTAAACATCTCGGCATGATTCCTCCGTTCTGCGGCTCTCCAGTCATAGTAAAAGTCTTGCCACTCCCTGTGACTCCGTACGTAAACAGAAGGCTGTTTTTACCTTTAATCAAATTTTCTACCAACGGTAGCGCTACGATATTAAAAACTTCCCTTTGTCCAACTTCTGGTATAAATACACGATTAAACACCGTTTGTATTTCCTTGTAATTTCCATTCCTAAAGTTAGCCGCAGACTCTGGCGAAGTTATGACTATAGTTGTCGGAGACAAGACCTTCATACACGCTACATCAGTCTCGTATTGCATCGGTCTTAACCGACAATAGACTTGGACAGGATCTCGACATATTATATTACAGAGTCTAGGTCTCGTAGCAGGTTTACGTGCGGAAGTCGGAGGCTTAGGGCGGCTAAAAGTGAGAATGCAGACAGCAGTCAGAATATCAATAACCTATATTTCACGATATTTATAAGCGTGGTATTAAGCCAGGAGTTATAATTACTTACGATAATTTCATCGCGATGTTTATAATCCACTTGTATAACTTATATCGACACTTATATACCCCGTAATAATTAATAACTTAATTATAATAAATTTTTATTAAATGCTCGATGGACTCTTTTGCGTCTGTCCTACTAAAATCTCGTTGAAACGCTTTCAAACTTCAAAATTGTAGACACTAACCCCCCACGTAAATCGTATCGACCAATCATAGACGCCGAATTTCTATTCCACGGGTTAAGTTGTATCAAGATATGCAAACGCTATGGTAGAAACGGTATACGTGATATTGTTGAGTTAAGGTTGGTTCGCAATCCGCCGTTCCTTGTCTCAGACCATAAAGACAAAATCCAAGATGGCGTGAAAATTGTCGAAAGATCCCAGTCATTGAGTTAACTTTGTGGCATACAGCGTTTGTTGGAAAATATTGTTCTCTAAATAATGGAAGAAATCGGTATTGTGTTGCCCGACAAGGTGATGAAACGGTTTTTTAAATATTTCATATAATAGTTGAGCTTGAAATTTAGAATTCGACGGTGTAGTTGGTGGAAATGAAACGTCAGACTTGCTATAACCTAAAATCTAGTTTCTAGATTCTCTTGAACTGCTTGTCACGATCTTTTAAAGCGATTTTTTTATCGTTCAGAATCAGTAATTTATAAACTGTGTGAAACTAGAAGACAAAATTTATGGTTTCAGGATGTTGGAGAAATTGATTCAAAGCCTCCAATTGGCCACTACTCTGGAGCAGGTGACGAGCTCGATGTCGAAGACCTCTACACCAAATACAAGGTGATTGATTTTATCTTGTAGTTTAAATGAGAAATTCGACGTATTGATTAGCGTCGAGCGATTTCTGGCTGATAAATTTTGTAATGTAAAATTGGGTTCTTTTTTTTTTTGGTACAGAAACTACAGCGAATGTTGGAGTTCCTCGAGGTGCAAGAAGAATACATAAAAGACGAGCAACGGAACTTAAAAAAAGAGTATTTGCACGCGCAAGAAGAAGTGAAACGTATTCAAAGCGTGCCGTTGGTAATTGGCCAGTTTTTAGAAGCCGTAGATCAAAATACAGGAATTGTTGGCTCAACTACTGGCTCTAATTACTATGTGCGTATTCTATCGACCATAGATAGAGAGCTATTGAAACCATCGGCAAGCGTAGCTCTTCATAAGCACAGTAATGCTTTAGTAGATGTTCTTCCTCCAGAGGCTGATTCTAGCATATCTATGCTGCAGGCTGGTAATTATCCAGCAATTCTCTATTTTCAATTATAGTTCATTTCTGATTCGTTTTCTGATGATAAATTAACAGATGAAATGAATCTGTGAACTAGAAAGTCTAGTGCAATGATTAGGGCGAAAATTATAACTGAAAATCGATTTTTTCTACAGACGAAAAGCCAGATATTCAATACAGCGACATAGGAGGAATGGATATGCAGAAACAAGAGATTAGAGAGGCAGTAGAACTGCCGCTAACTCATTTCGAGCTTTATAAACAGATTGGAATTGACCCGCCGAGAGGTGTGCTGATGTACGGTCCTCCAGGTTGTGGAAAAACTATGCTTGCTAAGGCTGTTGCCAGGCACACTACTGGTACTTTATGTTTTCTCCATTTCTTTTGTACTTTTTAAGTGTATTAACGATGTTCCTGCCTAAGATGCTTCAACTTGTATTCTACTTTGTGATAAGAAAGCACAGAAAGTATTTTTTCTAACTTTATGTTATAATAACGACTTTAAAACGAAATATTTATTTAAACAGCGGCTTTCATTCGCGTCGTCGGTTCTGAATTCGTGCAGAAATATCTTGGAGAAGGTCCGAGGATGGTGAGAGACGTGTTTCGGCTAGCTAAAGAAAATTCTCCGGCCATAATATTCGTTGATGAAATCGATGCGATCGCTACTAAGCGTTTCGACGCTCAGACCGGCGCCGATCGAGAAGTTCAGCGTATTTTACTTGAGCTATTGAATCAAATGGACGGTTTTGACCAGACTACAAACGTGAAAGTGATTATGGCCACGAACAGGTACAGTATTAACATTTTTTTAATTCAATAAGCGTCGAAAAGTTATCGAAAATTGATTAAAACCGATTTACAACTCTTCCAATGTTTTAGAGCGGATACTTTAGATCCTGCGCTTCTTCGACCTGGTAGATTGGACAGAAAGATTGAATTCCCACTACCAGATAGGCGTCAAAAGCGATTAGTATTTTCTACGATTACAACGAAGATGAATTTGAGCGAAGAAGTTGATTTAGAAGACTACGTCGCACGTCCGGACAGAATTTCCGGTGCTGATATAAACGCGATTTGTCAAGAGGCAGGAATGCACGCAGTTCGTGAAAACCGGTACATCGTTTTGGCAAAGGATTTCGAAAAAGGATATAAAAATAATATCAAAAAGGACGAATCTGAACACGATTTTTACAAATAAATCCACGTTCCTATTTTACCTAAGTTTTCTTTATCTTATACTCATGCGTAAAAAAAAAAGAACTAAATAATTATCTAGTATAATATAATGTACGATTAATACAATACGATAATTATTGTATTAATCGTTATATTAATTATTGTATTAATTATCATCAATCCGTATAAAAAAAAATAATGTCTTCTCATTGATTTATTTATATCCCCCGTAAAAAAATTAACATCTCGGAATTATTGGCTACATATTCTAATTACTTTCAACCCGTAAGAATAATCTAAAAAAAAAAAAAAACCGTTTTATAAATTAGAACATAAATTTTATTTTTGAAAATTTAAACTATCCCGCCTTGCGATTAAACAAACGCAATGGTATAGTTTATAAATATTCTGTAAGATGGGGCTAGCGAATAGACCGGGAGATAGCGCCAACTAGTGGAGATTTTGAGAACTAACTTTGCCGCACAGAGCTTGGCGGGAGCATTTACAAACCCGCAATATCGTCTGACGTGACAATTTTTGTCATTTAAATGATTAAAACTGATTCACAGCGTCATTTGAGACATTGAAAATGTACAATAGCGTCGTTATTATAGTTCCACGAACTCGTTGCGTCTATATTCAATGCAGTCTAACGTCTAAGAAAGGAATAATAACGATTGTTAAAACTGCGCGTAGGAGATTAGTTTCTATAGTTTCAGCTCTTTATTAAATTTAGAAAAATAATCAGTACACGGCTTTCAGACTTGAAAGAAAGGAAAAAAAGGATGTCAGACGAGTACTCAAAGACATTGCCCCCCCCTTTGCGCCCCATTGTTTTTTTTTTCCATTTTTTTTCTCAATATTTTGCGAAATGGCAAACTAAGCTATTAATATGCGCATTATATAGTATGTGTTGCCTTGTTCGTGGGTAATAATATGTAAGCGTGTACGAAGAGTCGACGTGAAACGAGACAGGACCGAGGCTAGAGTATAGAGATCTATGCGGTATCTAAATTTAGTACCGCTTGAGAATAAACATCAGTTACAACGACCACCAGGGCGGTCGGGGCCTTGTAAGGGTACGCACAGCTGGGGTCCGCACGCTGCGTACGTTACGGAATCGAGAGTCAGGAGCGGAGACTATTTTTACGTTTTCTTAATCTGTCGCTCGGTTTTTGATGCTCGTGTTAAATTACGCTCGTATACCAAAGCGAAGATGTTAGGAACGGGGCACCGCGTCGCGTGTATCTACGATCCCACGTGGCACGCATATGCGATGCCATCCTTCCCCCCCCCTCTCTGCCGCCCCCTGCAGCGAAACTATAAGTAATGTAGATATACATATATGTATGTATTTACGGGAATGCAGATTTCGACTTGAACTTGCGATTTTCTGTTTATACATATATATGCGTATATATACATAATACATAGTACACCATGTGTAGATAGTATATGAGAGACTTTTTTGCTTTAGTCGTTTGACTGAAGCACTCAGCTGAGGGAGTTATGAATATCATGAGACTATTTTATATTAAAGCGAACATAATTATTGGATTATAAGATAATTTTATTAATTGTAAGGTTTAGTGATAGAGTAGGAAATGGCCGCTCCGCTACAATATGAGCTAGCAACCGGTCTAGTTTTCTTATAATCGTATAGACAATAATATGATAACTAGACGATCGAATAGATGCGATACAATAATATAATGCAGGAGTATTAATAATAAATAATGACCGTAACAAATAATTATGTTGTATAAACTACGTAGTACAATACAGTCTGATAAATGTGTATAATAAAGGCACTTGAGTAGTTTTCTTTCGTCCGCGTGTTAACGACTCCTTCTTTTTTTTTTTTTTCTTTTTTCTTCTTTTTTTTTTTTAATGATTTTTTCCTTTTTTGGTAAAATGATCAGTTTGGTCTGGTAGAGATACATTGGAAAGGCAATTGGAAGATTAGGTGATCTATTTAGAAGCACTTGCGGTGGACGATTCCCGGGCCGGACTCGTCGTACTCCTGCTTGGAGATCCACATCTGTTGGAAGGTAGAGAGGGAGGCAAGGATGGATCCACCGATCCATACGGAGTATTTCCTCTCAGGGGGGGCGATGATTTTGATTTTGATCGTCGACGGTGCGAGGGCGGTGATTTCCTTCTGCATACGATCGGCAATACCAGGGTACATGGTGGTTCCACCGGAAAGAACGGTATTGGCGTACAAGTCCTTACGAATGTCGACGTCGCACTTCATGATGGAGTTGTAAACGGTCTCGTGGATACCGCAGGATTCCATTCCCAAGAATGAAGGCTGGAAGAGGGCCTCAGGGCAGCGGAATCTCTCGTTACCAATGGTGATGACCTGTCCGTCGGGAAGCTCGTAGCTCTTCTCGAGGGAGGTGCTGGCGGCAGCGGTGGCCATTTCCTGTTCGAAGTCCAGGGCGACATAGCAGAGCTTCTCCTTGATGTCACGAACGATTTCACGCTCAGCAGTGGTGGTGAATGAGTATCCACGCTCGGTGAGGATCTTCATGAGGTAGTCGGTAAGATCGCGACCAGCCAAGTCCAGACGGAGGATGGCATGGGGCAGAGCATAACCTTCGTAGATGGGTACGGTGTGGGAGACACCATCTCCGGAGTCCAAGACGATACCGGTGGTACGACCGGAAGCGTACAGGGAAAGTACGGCCTGGATGGCGACGTACATAGCGGGGCTGTTGAAGGTTTCAAACATGATCTGTGTCATCTTTTCACGGTTGGCCTTTGGGTTGAGGGGAGCCTCGGTAAGGAGGACTGGGTGTTCCTCGGGGGCGACACGGAGCTCGTTGTAGAAGGTGTGATGCCAGATCTTCTCCATATCATCCCAGTTGGTGATGATACCATGTTCGATAGGGTATTTCAGGGTAAGGATACCTCGCTTGCTCTGAGCCTCGTCCCCCACGTAGCTGTCTTTTTGCCCCATACCGACCATCACACCCTGTAAAAATGAAAGCAGACTCGATTAACGTTTAAAACCAGGAATACCTAGATACATAAGTATGAGGTACTAGCGAGAATCTTAATATATCTTCTCGGTATAAGACGAGACAAAGTAAATCGTTCAACCTATTAAAGAACTGTACGTTTCACATCATGTCTGCAGTTTTTTCTACCTATAATTAAAACGTTTCTTAATAAGCCACGATAAGAATGAAATTTAATAATGAACCTCGTCCTGGCAAAGGATATATAAGGATTCAGAACAGGCTTTGGTATAGAATGATTATATAACAAGGATTTGTATAATGATATTACTGACCTGGTGGCGAGGGCGACCAACGATGCTCGGGAATACGGCTCGGGGTGCGTCGTCACCAGCAAATCCAGCCTTGCACATACCGGATCCATTGTCGACGACCAGTGCCGCAACATCATCGTCGCACATTTTGATGGGTAGTTAGTAAAAACAGATGCTGTAAGAAGCAAAAGAAATTCCATTAGCTTGCGGTTCGACTTTCTGTAAGCAATTCACAGCTGCGCCTGATTTGCAATAATTATTCCCCGCTATAATCCTCCTAGGATGATTCCTAGCTCGATAATATCGTCTCCGTTGCACATTAATGGGATATGATTACCCGAAAAATATTAAGTGACGAAATGACTCGAATTCCTGTCTTGAATGAAAATAGTTATAAATCAAATTCGGGGTGGTTCTAGCAAAATGTCGAAGACGAACATGCAGAACTCTTTAAGATTCCACTTTCCGATGTCCTTAATACCGAATAATCCTTTGGGAAAACTAATCGACACACGCGACTGCGGTCTTCTAGCTACTTTATATCCGGCTTCCGAGTTCTGCAGTTCGCCAATTGAAATAAAGCAAACTGAACACTTGGCATGATGTTGCACGTTAAAATCACAGAATTTGTAACAGAAGGTCACGACGATATTGCAATGATCCGCTGATAGACAATGCATCCAATCTTTAATCGAACTTAATCAAGATTTCTGCGATAGTCTGAGGTTCTGCCCTTATGGGATTCCGCGGGATCGATTCCCATTTTACCAATCAAAAGAATGAAAATCCATACTCCGAGACTGATCAGCTCTGGGATCACGAGATCCAGGAATCTGATCTAATTGGATGCACTTAATCAGCGTCACAAACATCGGCACAGATTGAAATTAAGAAATGTGTTAGATCGCGATAATCCTTGTTATTTGTTAAATGACTAATCGGCGACAGTGAATAAGGCGAAAAAAAAAAAAAACCAAAAAAATGAACGGTCTTTGTTGTATCGTGACTTAATTGTTACCGTACCGTATAATTCGTAAAAATCGAGGACGCGCCGAGGCAATCGTAGTGCAAGTGCGAGCAGCGAGTGGCGCGTTGCAGCCGCGTCGGCCTCCCTATATCCATAACGGTTCGCCGCCGAAAATAACCATCCGCCCCTTACATGGAAATCTGTTCTCACACGTACTATGCCGGCGCCGGCGTCGTCGTCGGGCCTAGACCATAGGTGCTCTAAGGAAACTGCTCCGTCCTCACTTATACACCTTCTAAATTTTCTCGCATACTATCTTAACAAAATTGCGTACGTACATTGAACGCCGCGACGACGACGCCCCCGGGACCCAAATAAGGCGGCTCTCCCCTCCGGAGGGAACACCCGGCACCCGGTGGACCCTCTATTCAAAGGAGGACGAAGAGATGCGAGGGGACGGCGATCAGCCTCCCGCGGAGTTGACGTTCGACGATCTTCGGACCCGGTGCGATGGAACAAAGCGCGGATAAGGAAAGAAGGGTTGATCGAAGAGGCCTTTCCTCTTCCTTGATGTACACTTTTATTTGATTCTTCCTTCTCTGGTCGATGTGCACAGGGGATGAAAGATCGTCTCCAGGCTCAGCGTGTCTGAAGAAAAGCAGAAAATTAATGGCTAATATATATTTGGCACCCAGACGCAGTATGTATATAGGTATGCATATGTTCATGCACCCATGTGCCAGTTATGGATTTGTACACACCTTTATGTGTCCTTTATGTCCTGATATGATCGATGCAGACTGCAGCAACGGCTGCTTGATCCTTTTTCATAATCGTTCATTGTTTGATACTTGCTAATAGGCGAAAAGTATCTGCGATATTGATTGAACCTATTTATACCGTATTTGGTAGTAGAATTTAACTGTCCACTCTTGTAAAGTGTTTTTTCTTCTTTTTTAATGTACCACGTTGAACGCATGACTGATTTATACGTTTGGATAGTTGTATTATTAGTTTGAATATATTTTACTTGAATCGTTACTATGGTTTATATAGCTTATAGTAGATGAGTTTGTGAATAAAATGTCAATTTTGACCTTAGATTTAAATTTTCCATGATTTTAAGGATTAATCAGTGACCCTATATGTTAAAAAAGAAAAAATCCCTTGATAACGGTGAAGCTATTAATAAACTAAATAATATGTTAGGACAGCATTGGCTTGTCTTCGCGCAGTATTACCTCTTGGGTGGTAGGTACGATATATGAGCTAAATTTAAAGCTTGCTCCACTTTCTTACTTGAAGGTTGAACAGCGAGGGTTTGGTTAAATTTCTCTGTGAATATAATATTGAATTGTAATTTTTAATTGTAAATGAATAAATTTTAGCCGGGGAAGAGGTATAATTTTTCAAATCATTATAAATTCGTCCACTGTAAGAATATAAGATTATGTTTATTGCATTGAAGTAAACTTATATACAAAAGATGACGTTTGCGTTATGATTACTACCGTTGCCGAAAAACACTCTACATATATGAGAAGTAATTGTAGCAGAGGAACAGTTGAAATGGCAAAACGGCGATACAGTGAATTGGTAGGAAAATTAGTGCGTGTGATGGTGTCGAACCGCTTAGAAGCACTTGCGGTGGACGATGCCTGGGCCGGACTCGTCGTACTCCTGCTTGGAGATCCACATCTGCTGGAAGGTGGACAGGGAGGCAAGGATGGATCCACCGATCCATACGGAGTATTTCCTCTCTGGGGGAGCGATGATCTTGATCTTGATCGTCGATGGGGCAAGGGCGGTGATTTCCTTCTGCATACGGTCAGCAATACCAGGGTACATGGTGGTACCACCGGAAAGAACGTTGTTGGCGTACAGGTCCTTACGGATGTCAACGTCGCACTTCATGATGGAGTTGTACACGGTCTCGTGGATACCGCAGGATTCCATTCCCAAGAATGAGGGCTGGAAGAGAGCCTCGGGGGTACGGAATCTCTCGTTACCAATGGTGATGACCTGTCCGTCGGGAAGCTCGTAGCTCTTCTCGAGGGAGGTGCTGGCGGCAGCGGTGGCCATTTCCTGTTCGAAGTCCAGGGCGACGTAGCAGAGCTTCTCCTTGATGTCACGAACGATTTCACGCTCAGCAGTGGTGGTGAATGAGTATCCACGCTCGGTGAGGATCTTCATGAGGTAGTCGGTAAGATCGCGACCAGCCAAGTCCAAACGGAGGATGGCATGGGGCAGAGCATAACCTTCGTAGATGGGTACGGTGTGGGAGACACCATCTCCGGAGTCCAAGACGATACCGGTGGTACGACCGGAAGCGTACAGGGAAAGTACGGCCTGGATGGCGACGTACATAGCGGGGCTGTTGAAGGTTTCAAACATGATCTGTGTCATCTTTTCACGGTTGGCCTTTGGGTTGAGGGGAGCCTCGGTAAGGAGGACTGGGTGCTCCTCGGGGGCTACACGGAGCTCGTTGTAGAAGGTGTGATGCCAGATCTTCTCCATATCATCCCAGTTGGTGATGATACCGTGCTCAATGGGGTATTTCAGGGTGAGGATACCTCTCTTGCTCTGTGCCTCATCACCGACGTAGCTGTCCTTCTGTCCCATACCGACCATGACTCCCTGATGACGGGGGCGACCGACAATTGAGGGGAAGACGGCACGGGGCGCGTCATCTCCGGCGAAACCGGCCTTGCACATACCGGAGCCATTGTCTACGACCAGAGCTGCTACTTCGTCGTCACACATTGTGATGCTTTTTTTTTTTCTTTCTCTCTAAGATCTGCAACAAAAATTACAAGGGTTGTGAGTACACGGCCTCTTTTGCACCAGCCATAAAATCCCGCCATAATATAGTAATTAGACAGACTGACGACAAATGAGAAGTTATCTTACCGAACTACTCGTGTAATGATAAAATATAATTATATATACCTATCTGCCCACACAGCACCCAATATTATGTAGCAACATTGCAGCAACATTGCAATATTGTAGCAGCATTGCAGCAATATTGCAGCAATATGTGCAACATTGCAGCAATATGTGCAACATTGCAGCAATATTAGCAATATTGCAGCAATATGAGTAATATTGCAACAATATGAGCAATATTGCTACAATATTGGATGCTGTGTGGGTGTCGTATATCAGTCCAAAAATATCAGTTTTGAATTTGAATTTAATTTATTTATGGCCTGTTTGGACCCTGGGGCAAATATTGCAGTACAGTTACAAAGAATGCTTTGGTAGCTGGGTATTACATGCACAGCCTTAATATAGGAAAGATAGATAGTACAAAATAGAAGAGAGAAAAAAAAAAGTAGAGTTAACTAAACTGGGTTGAGAACAAGCATAATTAGAAATATATACATTAAACTCATGGGCCAGACTAAAACGTCCCGCATAGAGTCTAGAGAGATATGAATAGCTCAAAACTAAGTAAGTAGACCCAAATTTTAAGTAAAAATAAACGTAGAGAAAAACGAGCAAAAAAAATAAGAGTATGAGAGTGAAAATATAATAGTATGAATAAAGACCTAGGCTAGGAGGTGATATGTGTAAAAACCATAAAGAACAAGAAATTGAAGCTGCAGAAGCCAAGGAAAAGGTTTGGCATTTTCAATGCGCCCTGCAACGATTTACATTCAAACTTTGATTCCGCATAGCTTGAATGTTACTTTTATCAATGAAACCAACGATCGATGATAATTGAATAGCAAGATTAAACTCATGTATTGCGGTATATGAAAAGTCAGCGAAAATGATTTAATTTCAAAAGTCGAAAGCCCATAATGCCGAAAATTTCGAAACCGATTAATAATTAATAGTTTAATCGGGCTAAGGGAGGACGAAGACCAACCCGAAGACCCGTGGACATGAACGGAGAACCTTCGCGAGTAAACCCTGCGCGTGTGCGGCACTATGCTATTTTATTTTCGGTCCGCGGGAGCTATCTTTAGAAATTCGACGTCGCGCAGATCGCGACGCTCCGTATAAGCGCAAGCTCTCTTCCAAGGGAGGTCTGCGTCTTTCTACGTCGTTGTTTACCTTACCCCAATAAACGGGGGTGAAACACTGAAAGGACTAAAAATGAAATGACAAAAAGAGTTGAAATAGAGTTGCAAAAAAATGAGAATCCCCGATATAATGAAATTTTTAATACAACATTAAAAATCAAAAATAGAAAATATATGATCCAGCAAATTATGATGAGATGCAAATGAATTATAAATCATGACGAACACCGGGTCCAGAAATTAAATAACCGATTTTCAGCGTTGATTGTAATCATCGTATATCAAAATTAAGAAAAAAAAAAAAAAAAAAAGAAGAATTTAAAGATCGCGAGTCTTGCGCACTTACAGGTGCTTCAAGGAACGCGGTGAAAGCACATTCCCGCACTTCGGTGAGTTCAATGCAGTGAAAACGCTGGCGTACTGCTACTGCAGCAATGAACTAACGACCCCAAACCCCGTTCTCTATACTTCTTAGACTTTAGAATTTATATAGGTATATAATATGATATATGTAATGGTTAATTTGTTTACCCTCCGGCTGGATATTTTTGGATATATTTTATGATGATATATTGGCTAGATAAAGAGGAGAGCGTCGATTGATTATGGATTGAGTAATCGTCATCAATTCGATAACTATACTTGTATATCTTTTTTTTTTTTTTTTTTTTTTAATTATAGATCCCGATGAATAAAATTGATGCAGTCGTTATATATTCAAAACAAATCGATTACGATTGGGTATAGTAGATTGATATCACGAGAAAAATATAATATATTGAGAATTTGAAATGTAGATAAAAAAAAAAAAAAAAAAAAAATTAAAAAAATAATGAATCGAGAAAATACGAAAAGAAAAAAAAAAATTTATAATGTCACCAGCGATAGTAAAATAAACTTTGAAATTATAATTCACAGAACAATAATTATATATGCGGTTTTCTTTTCACTCAATATCCAATATAATCCAAAGTCCAAACACGGGCGTCGTATTAGATATAGAAATTATATCCTGCACTATTAAAGTATCCAAAAATATCCAATTGCCTCCCGGAGAAATGTGGCGGCTGGTCAGCCTTCGGGGTGTACGTACCGTGCACGGGACAGAGTGGAGCGGCGTCTGTGCCGAAAAGCGTCCCGACGTCAAATATATGCTCTCGTTCGTACGCCCACGCATCGAAATACGACGGGGTTACCCCGATAGGAACGAAAAAGGCGCGCCTCTGGGGTCTCTCGGCGTCTCGGGCGTCGGGGGCGTCGGAGACGTCGGAGGCGTCGTGGCGTCGCCGAACTAGGCTGCCTCCAGGAGGTATAAGGCAGTCTATAACAAATTCTGTTACTTATTTCTACTTAGCTATCGCGTACTCAAGGTAAAACGAATTCTTAAATTTTATAAAATTTCACAAGGTACGCAGATTAAATTGTCACCGGATCCCTCTGAAGACATCATATACCTACATACCGATCTTCTAATAGAAAATTCACAATTTCCATCTCTCCTCCGTCTAAATGCATTCGAAAAAATCTCCGGCTCAATTTATTAACGCATCGATTTTTTTCACGTGACAAAAATCGGCTACAACAAAGCGGAAATCGATTCTGCCGAGCTTTTCCGTTACCTAAACTCTAAAGCCTCGGGTGTCTCAAATATCACTTGACCCTGAATTAGAATCGTTATTTTTTGTTTTCTAAAAGCTACGACCACACGTTTTTCATTAATCGTTACATTTTTCGTCAGTAATGAATATTAGTAAAAAGTTTAAAAAATTAACTGACTAATATATCTATACTTATAGTATTTTTTCTTATATACATATAGGAATTATTAGGAAACCGTGTATAGTGACCGGACTTCCGCTTCCAATAGCTTTATCATATTCAAAATTCCGTTCCTCGCATCAGTAAAGATACGAATCATATAAAAGTATATAACAATGAATTCCATAAACCATTCCAAAATACAACTCATTCAAACCTATACAGGTATATATGTCTACTATTCTATTTGGCAGACGCAAACAGCGTCGATAGAGACACACAAGAAAAGCCACCTAGGTATATACGAGACAGAGCTTTAAATTATGTTTACCTCGACATATCCTCCCGAATAAAAAAAAAAAAAAAAAAAATAATGTAAATCGATGAACGATCATACGTATAGAAA
Organism: Tenthredo mesomela; assembly: GCA_943736025.1. Taxonomy (NCBI): domain Eukaryota; kingdom Metazoa; phylum Arthropoda; class Insecta; order Hymenoptera; family Tenthredinidae; genus Tenthredo; species Tenthredo mesomela. The sequence continues at coordinate 27,574,997 of OX031020.1, forward strand.
AGAGTAATCATAGCAAGAAATAATATGCTTTTTCTAATTAACTCATTTGGTTCTAAATATAGTGCAAAGAAAAAAAAAAAAAAAAAAAAAAAATTGATATCGCGATATCTTGCGTTAATCACTTAATAATATAAGAGAAGGTTTCGATAGATCTATCGTTTGGTTATATAGCCAGCTGCAAGAAGTGGCCAAAAAAGGCAGTTGGCCGTAGCTGTGGGTGCAATGTTTTGCGATTACGTGTCAGCTCCGGGAATAGATCGCGCTCGAACCATTTGGTGGTTGCGCTCCTCCTTCGTATATAGTACGTCTTTACCGCGTGTGCACCCGCCTGGGTCCATATCTGGTACGAAGCATCTACGCGACCTACGTACCTATAAGCTATATGCTAGGGCGAGAGCCAAATAGCAGAGGCTAGCTTAAACTGTTCTGATAATTAGTGATAATATTATTATATAGATACTGAGCCAAGACCTCGCGGACCCGGGCGAATAATCGTTAGGTAAAAATTACGCTGAGTTGTTATACGCAGCCACGCAGCTCTACCTTACTATTACTTCCTCGCGAATATCGCACGGTTTTAGACACCCTGATGCCATCTAAGGCTCGCTATGCTAGAGGGCTGATATTATACCTGGGAAAATTTGTGTGAACCATTTTTTTTTTTTTTTTCATCTGTTTTTCATTCGAAAAATAAACTAATATCTATATACCTAGGTATGAATTGTTGACGACGATATGTATTTCTATATTATTTCTAATTATTTCTTAAACTGGGTATATAGTAATATTGAAGATTATTGCGGAGTTTCATATTATGCGAGCTTAAAACATCGCCGATCTAGTAGCTGGTTGAACCTATTTATGCGTGTGCCTTGATGAAAATTAAAAATATCTCTGAAAATCCGCACCGTTGAGCTGACCGGAGAGCCGAGCGAGGTCGAGGGATCTCACGTTATCGTTAATTTAAAAATATCTCGAATATAGGAATAGAGGAGGTATAGAGGTAGAGAGATGTATGTATATATATACTATGTATATAATATATATATATATATATTATATATGTATGTATACATGGTTAGTTTACATTATAATATATGACGAGAATTAGGTGCAATAAATACAGAACGATCGGGAAGAGAGAAAAAAATCAGCTCTGATCCCTTGGCAACAGCATATAGCATATAATATCTATCCTTCTTCCTCTTCTTCTTCTTCTTTATAGAAATCAGCATAGAAACGAACTACGCTTTTCGTCCAGGTTTACTTATCTTAAATGCTTTATCTTGAAATAGATACAGCTAATTGTATGATATTCGTATACTCCCCTATTATACGTATCCGACGAACATAAATACAAATATATATATATATATAAATGTGCGGCACGTGGATCTAGGTAAACGAAAAAAAAAAAAAAAAGCATGATTTCGTTTAATAATATTTATTATTAAATTATATAAGATATTTGTTTGAAATTTGAATCTTTTTTTTTTTTTTTTTTTAATAGAATGATCGAGTTTTGTCGCAGTTGTGTAGAAATTATTATTTCCTTTTTATTTTTTTGAAGGCCATATAGTATATATAAGGTAACCCAGACATCGTTCGGGCGTGGTCTTTTGAAAAAAATGTTAATTTAGAAAACTTGGCATAAGAATTGGGTCAGGAGATATACATATGGGTATAGGTGATTATATACGACGCGGTTTTAATTTACGATGATAATAAGATGGGTAGTGGTGTGAGATAATGTATATTTGCCGTGACTTTGACGTATATAACAATAATAGTGTATAATATTTACAAAATAAATTAAAATAGTAGTATATTGGTGGTTTTGCTTTGGTTAGCAGACTAGTACATAAGACATAGTATAGTTACGTTTTAAAGTTAATATTAGCGGGGTAGAATCTCTCACGAGACAGGTGAGATAGCGTCGCGTCGCCTGGAGCTAGTTGAGCTTGACGAAACACCGGGGTAATATATCCCATCCCTTCGTGCAGGTATACGCTGTATAGTTATTGCGAAATCCTTGGGTATAATTGTGTCTTTGCGTCATTTTGACGATAGATATTATATATACCCTCATAGATTTAATAAGTTATTTCTTTTTATTTTAAAGTCAGCGTATGTGCAGAATAATTTTACAAAGAAAATAACGGGGAGGGAGAGGAGATGTGGTATCCTCTGGTTTGGTGATAATGATAAGCTTAACCGGCCTCTGGTGACGCGCTGTACGGAGAGCCACCGCCGCCGTCCGCTTTTGTAGCTCTTTGCGTGTCAAAGAAAGTTTCGGCTTCTTTGGGAGCGTTTCGAGACGAGATGAAAATATATATGAATTTTAACGTCATCCATAGACGACGCAAATGATGGTGATTTGATGAATAGTGACGTTGATGATAAAGATGATCTTGACGTGTTGTTGTAGCAGCTTTTCTAGGTACGGGGATTTTTGAATGGTATTCATCCCCGCTCGGGTCGTGACGATTAAAGTATATCGATTTTTTAATTGGTATGGGGTCGAATCGCTTAGAAGCACTTGCGGTGGACAATTCCTGGGCCGGACTCGTCGTACTCCTGCTTGGAGATCCACATCTGTTGGAAGGTGGACAGGGAGGCAAGGATGGAACCACCAATCCATACGGAGTATTTCCTTTCTGGGGGAGCGATGATCTTGATCTTGATCGTCGATGGGGCAAGGGCGGTGATTTCCTTCTGCATACGGTCAGCAATACCAGGGTACATGGTGGTACCACCGGAAAGAACGTTGTTGGCGTACAGGTCCTTACGGATGTCAACGTCGCACTTCATGATGGAGTTGTACACGGTCTCGTGGATACCGCAGGATTCCATTCCCAAGAATGAGGGCTGGAAGAGAGCCTCGGGGGTACGGAATCTCTCGTTACCAATGGTGATGACCTGTCCGTCGGGAAGCTCGTAGCTCTTCTCGAGGGAGGTGCTGGCGGCAGCGGTGGCCATTTCCTGTTCGAAGTCCAGGGCGACGTAGCAGAGCTTCTCCTTGATGTCACGAACGATTTCACGCTCAGCAGTGGTGGTGAATGAGTATCCACGCTCGGTGAGGATCTTCATGAGGTAGTCGGTAAGATCGCGACCAGCCAAGTCCAAACGGAGGATGGCATGGGGCAGAGCATAACCTTCGTAGATGGGTACGGTGTGGGAGACACCATCTCCGGAGTCCAAGACGATACCGGTGGTACGACCGGAAGCGTACAGGGAAAGTACGGCCTGGATGGCGACGTACATAGCGGGGCTGTTGAAGGTTTCAAACATGATCTGTGTCATCTTTTCACGGTTGGCCTTTGGGTTGAGGGGAGCCTCGGTAAGGAGGACTGGGTGCTCCTCGGGGGCGACACGGAGCTCGTTGTAGAAGGTGTGATGCCAGATCTTCTCCATATCATCCCAGTTGGTGATGATACCGTGCTCAATGGGGTATTTCAGGGTGAGGATACCTCTCTTGCTCTGTGCCTCATCACCGACGTAGCTGTCCTTCTGTCCCATACCGACCATGACTCCCTGATGACGGGGGCGACCGACAATTGAGGGGAAGACGGCACGGGGTGCGTCATCTCCGGCGAAACCGGCCTTGCACATACCGGATCCATTGTCTACGACAAGAGCTGCTACTTCATCGTCACACATCTTGAATCTTCTTTATTTGTCTCTGCAAAGAAATAATGAATACAATTAGACAAGGGTTTCTCACTTCGACTCTTGACGAGATGCCAAAAAAATTTCTCTACATTTCTAACATTTCGCGGTACAAATTGTCAAAAAGATTACTATCGAAGATCAAGGAACAAATGGCCTACATCGACATTCAACCCAAATATATACACATAGCCAGAATACGGCTACGAGAATCAACGTCAGTTGCCAAATATTAACCGAGCAGAATGACTCATTTATCTTTTTGCTATGACACGTGTTCGTCCGTATAGTAGTAAGCTGTTCAATCCCGTATGTATTCGTTTTTCAAAAAGTAACGTGAGCTCGTATTAGGTAATGAGTTTACAAGAGCGGGTGACGTCTATATGACTGCCTGACACGTTGTAACTATTGCATGTAGCAATTATGTCCTCGTATCAACAATTGTCAAACTCCAGATGAAATAACGATGGAAGTATATAGCAAAAACATAACAGTAATAATAATTTGCAAAAACCCATGAATCTAACGTTTACATATTATGAAAAAATCTCTACTATAATATAAAAGTCGTCAGTATCGTCTCCGCGGTAATAAATATCACAACAATTTGACACTTGGGTAAATTCGTCCAGCACCAGCTTTCAGGCCACAATTATACTGCATCAGTGTATCGTGCGTGTATACAAAAGATAACTGAATTACTCCATTAATCACTTTATAAAATCAATTCGCAATCTAGGTAGTATACCCTCGTAAGTTCGATCGAAAAAAAAAAAAAAAAAAATGAAGAAATGACAATTAAAAAAATCTTTTCTTCGATGTTAATAAGAATATTTTCGGTACAGGTGTATCTTCTTCAATAATATAATAATGCATAGGACGCGAAATACACTAATATCACGGGTACTAACCGTCGGGGTGGGTAGTGAATCGGCGGGCGGCTGCGGAGCGGCTGAGGTCTGGAGGCGTCGCGACGCCAGATATAACGTCCGCTCTCTAGCCGACGCTACCCAACATGGGCACGGAGATGCTCCAGGGTTGGCCAACGCCGCTGCCCACGCACTGGCCCACGCCCGCTACCACCGAAAGCTCGGAAAAGCCCGAAAATATTGAGATCTCTATGCGGCCGCGAGGCTTTGGACAGCCCTGAATAGACGCTGAGGGTGCCGCGTCGCCTCACGTAGCGGTCGACGCCGTTCACCGCTCGCCGCGCACCTCACCGATCATGGCATCGCTTTAGAGGCGGCGGCGCGGGGGCAGCTTGGAAATTCCAAACAAACGCTTTCGCTCAAAAGCTCGCTACCGCATAGACGGAAAAACGTTACGCCCTAATTTGGGCCGGTTGTGCGATTCGAGTTGATCAACTGCATTCCGTAACAAATTTATTGAAATTTACCATCACCCTGCGCACTAAAATTTACAGATTTCAAAAACTCTGCAGAGATTTCCTGTTCAGGCATATTTATTTGCCCTGAGAAGTAAAGGCACCCTTTGTTCTCGCAGGTATACGTTCTTTCTTTGGTATAGCTGGAATAGAACGAAAGTCGAAGCATGAGGAAAGGAAGTTGAAAGAATTAGTGGTGCAAAAAAAAAATGCGCATATTCGCGGTTTGTTTTTGAGGACCTCGACCCAGAAATATGATTTTCGACGTAATCAATATTACGAAAGGCTAAAAGTTGAGAGTTGAAGTCCAATTTAAATTTCGACTGTTATATAGGCTTGAAGAATAATCGCGATTGTTAATTCGCAAGATTATTGCAAAAATGTTGGGTTCAAATGATCGGACCAGTAGGTGGTGCCACCCAAGTGCCAATACGACAAACTATTTTAGCCGCAATAGTATTTGCGGCGCGGGAACGATATAATCAATAATAATCATGCGATTTCTCTGAACCGTTATTAAAACCCATAATGTCAATTGTTTAAAAATGATTTACAGAACTATTTGACTATACTATAATTATATATTATGAAAGTATCGGTACTTCTGCCTGGATCCGCGATGCTTATCGACGAAACGAACTCTTCAATAACTGTAAAACAACATATTTAAGTTATTTGCAAGCTATATAATGACGTCGTCGAATAATATGTCAATCATTGGAGTAAACAGCTATTATACTATACTCTCTGATTTGTTTCAGATAAAATTTCGTTGCTGTATACATATTATAAAGCAGGCTACTTATCACAGTCCGTAAAAAAAAAAAAAAAAAAAAAAAAACAAGTACATGTGCGGCCACAGTCATGATGGAAAGGAGTGGGATCGAGCGGTCAAAGGCCTACGGCATCAGAGGCCGGTTTCTAGTTGTTTTACCCCAACAACCTGGTGCAGACTGGTCATTCGTTAGTTGAGCGATCAGTTGCGGACGAAGAACCACGGAGAAGAAGAAGAAGACTCCTAAAGGCCTGCTATACGACTATAACAAAGAAACTTAGGGTTTTTGAAAGTCCAGCGATGTCCTGCGCTGCACTGAATTTCTTGTGAGTAATTCCGCATTACTTATCGTTCATTAACTTATAGTTTCAGCTCAGCAGATTAATTCATGTTTCTTTATCTCTTCTTGAGATAAATGTTAATAAATGTTATCAAGTAGCGCTGTTAGTATCATTATATACTTGCCCTTTTCACATTATTAGCTGTATTAATGCACGCGTATACATGCACACGTAGTTTTATACTATATTATAATTGAAACGAATAAAGGATGGGTCAAGTGCAGAGCAGGCGACTGTGCAGTTCGCAGCATCGTTTAATTTACATCATCACATCATCGCACATAATACGTGTCGCACGTATGCAAATGTACTAATATATACATTAGTTCCACGAATGTTAGCTTGTTTGGATAATAACATTATAAGATTATAATAAATAGTCTAGATGAATGTATGTATACTAGGGTGGTTCAAAAAAGACCTAATTTCTCAGATGTTGCTATGCTCATCCGTGAATATGTTGTTTGTGATTTTTAAAAATTATTCCATTTTTTTTAGCTCTATTGGACAATATTTACTACTGCCTCAGTGAAGTTGAAATTTCGAAATTTAGACATTTTTGGCAATTTCATGGTTCTCAGATCAAAGCGCTCATCTGGCTACCTCGAGATTCTCATTCAACGAGCATGTTGGTTCAAGATTAGACTCGTACGATAATATTTAGTACTGCCTCGGAGACAATGGAGTTTTTTTTCAATATTTTGCGTTTTTTCGGAGATTCGATCGTCAGGTGCTGCTCATGAGACAGTTTCATCTTACCAATATAAGGAAGAAATCCAAGCAGTTTGCAGTCTGCGGGACCATTTTTACTACTGCCTCATTGATGGGCGACTTTCCTTCAAGTAAAATTAGTAACATGAGGCAGTAGTAAAAATGGTCCCACAGACTGCAAACTTCGTGTACTTCTTCTTTAAAATGGTAAGAAAAGACTGTCTCATGAGCAACACCTGGCGATCCAATCTCTAAGAAAACCCCTAAATAGTGAAAAAAACTTCAATGTCTCTGAAGCAGTACTAAATATTATCGTACGAGTCTCATCTTGAACCAACATCCTCATTGAATGAGAACCTAGAGGTAGCCAGATGAGGACTTTGATCTGAGAACTTTGAAATTGCCAAAAATGGCAAAATTCCGAAATTACAACTTCACTGAGGCAGTAGTAAATATTGTTCAATAGAGCTAAAAAAAAAAAAAATGGAATAATTTTTCAAAATCACAAACAACATATTCACGAATGAGCAGCAGCATCTGAGAAATTACGTCTTTTTTGAACCACTTTAATGTATGTACATATTCGTCAAGTATAACGGGTCTTCGCCGAAACTTGTAAACTAGTATACCGGTCCCATACTCTGGCAGTATTAAGCACCACATCGATTATATTATAGCAACCTAAGACCCGTTCTGGACGCTTCTAAAAAAACGAATCGTTAAAAAGTTAAAACTACGGTTGACAGGAGAGAGGTCCTTTAACCCGGCGAGCAAGGCTGTCCTCGACTTTGCATATTTATTATAGAGATGTTGAAAGACCGAATGGAAGAACTCGTTTTCAAGATATGCATGCATACATATGTGTATTATAATGTTTCCTTTATTCATTTATAAGACTCGAGAAACGGGGGTTGATTGTCACTTCCAAAAATAGACGAAACTTTCCATTTGAGATATATATCGTATATGAGGACTTGAAACCGATTTTTAAACACCAGAATACTAGAGTTGTTCAATATAATATTCGCAGCAATGGTTCGATTTCGTTTTTTTTTCTTCTTTTTTCTATAGATTTTTACTGGCGATTTCCAGTCAGGTTTTTTCTGAACCTGTAGATATCGCCGAGGTTGATACGGCGCCTTCAACAAATACGATATCGCCATCAAGCCTTGAATTGCAGGCCAAGGAGTTTCTCGATCGATTGAACAACGAGGTCGCGGAATGGAACAATCGTGCAACCGTAGCACAATGGGGATACGATTCAAATTTAACGGATGCTAATCTGCAAGAGAAAATTCGTGTCTCGTCCGAGGCTGCGGCTTTTAGTAAGGCCAAATGGCCTGAGATCAGTGCTTTTCCATGGCAACAAATCAAAGACTATAGCACAAAGAGACAATTTTCTAAACACGTACGGCTTGGACTAGCCGCTCTGCCAAAACAGGTCAAATCACATACACGATTACCTCAAATTACTATATCGCATATAACACGCATTCTGCGTTCATGCAAATTATGTACATGCATATGCGGAAATATGGATCAAATAACTTAAAGTTAAAGTTCGACTCAAAATTCGATTCTATCTTTCAAGTGAATTTGTACATAACGGTTTTCTTTTATCTCAATGGACAGGATTACGAAGATTATTTAAGAACGGTTGGAAATATGGAAGAGATTTACAGTACAGCAAAAATCTGCCGATACAATGAGAAAGAGAAGTGTGATTTGGCCCTTGAACCACAACTTACAGAGCTTTTAATGTCTAGCAGAGACCCAGAGGAATTAAAACACATTTGGGTAGAATGGCGAAAGGCAACTGGAGCTAGAGTGAAAAAACTTTTTCCAAAATACGTTGACCTAAGTAACAAGGCAGCAAGATTAAACAACGTTACCGATAACGCAGCAAACTGGCTTCGAGAATACGATACTGACAATTTTGCAGAACAAATTGGTCAGTGTAAATTTTATTTTCTCATTTTTCTTTCATTCTATATGCTTTCGTTTTTCTTTTATCAATTTCTTTTTACTGCAGAAAATCTTTGGCAACAAATGAGACCTTTGTACTTAGAGTTTCATGCATACGTTAGGCATCAACTACGTGCAAAATATGGCGAAGATATAGTGTCTAGGGAGGGTCCGATCCCTGCTCATCTTTTGGGTAACATGTGGGCTCAGACTTGGAATCATATAGCAGATTTCACGACTCCTTATCCAGGAAAAACTCTGCCTGATCCAACTGAGAATATGGTAAAGCAAGGATACGATGCAAACCGTATATTCAGACTGGCAGACAGCTTTTTTACATCCCTTAATCTATCCGCCGTTCCTGAATCATTTTGGACTAAATCAATATTGGAAAAACCACAAGATGGAAGAGAATTAATCTGCCATGCTAGTGCCTGGGACTTTTATGATAGCAAAGATTTTAGGATCAAACAATGCTCGAGGATCAATTCGGAGGACCTTTTAACTGCTCATCATGAAATGGGACACATACAATATTTCATACAGTACAAAGATCAGCCCGTTATTTTTAGGGAGGGTGCTAATCCTGGTGAGTTTTTATTTATTTATTTATTTATTTATTTATTTATTTATTTATTTATCTATGTTTCATCGTAAGTGTTGCTGATTTTTTGTGTCGATTTTTATAAGGGTTGTTCAAAAATGATATAAAATTCCGTTCATAAGTTGAATATCTCGGTAAAAGAAGATTGTATCTGAATGGTCCAAGTGGCATTCAAAAGTGGAAAGAACCAGCTTTATTTCGCTTCTTTTTTTAATTTTCCACGATTTTTTTCCGCACTTACTAGATAATGTTAAACATGATCGTTTATTTTCGATTTTCGCATACTTTTGAAAAGTCGCGTGTAATTCTTTGGGGAATGGTGATGGAAATTTTTTCTCAGAGGGACTTCAAAGTGTTGAAATTAAGCTGTAAGTTGGTTTTTTGAAAAAAAAATTACAGATTTTTTTTCGTCAAGTTATTTAACTTTTTGTGCGGAAAGTTAGTTTTCAGAAAATGCGTCGTAATTCGAGAACTGTGGGGTTTCAGATAAAATGTCATGATAAAAAAAAAAAAAAAAAAAAAGAAATTCAAAAAAAAATTTGATCGAGTGAAAAATTCAAAATTACACATTTTTCATATCATGATATTTCCGCACAAAAAGTTGAATAACATTAAGAAAAAAAAAAAAAAAAATCGCAGATTTTTTTTCAAATTCCCATTACCATTTCCCAAAAAATTACAAGCGATTTTTCAAAAGTATTAAAATCGCAGAAAAAAAAAAAAAAAAAAAAAAACGGTAATGTTTAACATTATCTAGCGAGTGTTGAAAAAATTGTGAAAAATTGAAAAAAGAAGCAAAATAAAGCTGGTTCTTTTCACTTTCAAATGCCACCCGGACCATTTAGCTACGATTTTTTTTTTACCGAGATATTCAACTTTCTGTCTCGATCGAAAATTCGGAAGGTGATCCCAAACTTATGAACGGTACTGTATATTACAACGATCGAAGAATCGATGATAATGAATAAAAGGAAAGACTGGAAATTTCCCTCTCTTTTAAAATCGTTATAATTTCTATACACGCTTATTAGGTTTTCACGAAGCTATCGGCGACGTGATGTCGTTGAGTGTATCGACGGTGGAACACTTGAAAAAAATCAATCTACTATCTCAAGACACTGAGGAAGATAACGAAGCTTTACTCAATTATCTTTACGAAAAGGGACTTGAGAAAATAGCTTTTCTTCCTTTCAGTTTTGCGCTTGATAAATGGCGCTGGGACGTATTCAGGGGAATAATTACACCCGATAATTACAATTGCGAATGGTAGATATAATAACTTAAATTCATTTATCTCATATTTTAAAGTATTATTCATTTCTAATTCTGATTTCTAATATTTTCTAATTCAATCAAGCATATCTCGACTTATATCTGACCATGAAGAGTCTCTCCCTGCGTGTCTTACTGTTATTATTTATTTCTTATTTCTTTAGTTTATTCTTTGTAAGATACGCCTTTTTGCCTCTTAGTTCCTTGCATAATCACTTTTTCAATCATGTATTCTAGCCAGTACTGCTATTTCTTCATATTACATAATAGGATAGATTATAAGACGTCACATTGTTCCATAAGAAAATATAATCCATTCTCTTCATTTCCTCCATCCTTGTACAAAAAATTAAAGAATGTGTATCACAGGTGGAAGCTGGTCAACGAACTTCAAGGAATCGAACCACCTGTAGACAGAACTGAAGAAGACCTGGACGCAGCTTCTAAATATCATGTGGTTGCCAGCGTAGAATATTTGCGCTACTTTGTCAGTTATGTGGTACAATTCCAGTTCCATAAGTCTCTGTGTCAAGTAGCCGGTGAATATGACCCCAATAATCCTTCCTCAAAGCCTCTGCATCGTTGTGATATCTACCAGAGTAAAGAAGCTGGAAATCTCCTCGGGTGAGCATAGGAGTGAAATAATTCTGCGGAACAACGATTCTATATTTTTTTAACGATTTTAGTTCCATGCTGAAATTGGGATCCTCAAAGCCGTGGCCAGATGCGATGGAAGTTATCACAGGACAGAGAGAAATGGACGCTTCAGGACTGCTGGAGTACTTCAATCCTCTTTACGAATGGCTTAAAGCGAAGAATAAAGAGACCGGAGCCCACGTTGGGTGGAATGCTTCGTTGAAACGTAAGTTTGAAGAAAAAAAATTGTGCCCCAATTGCTTGAAGCTATAAAGTTTTGTTTAACGTTGATTCCAGGTTGCGTGAAGACGAGAGCAGAGCTTGAGGAAGTTCCATCGCCTGCGGCTTAAGTGATTCACCGATGTATTGAAACAGATGCGATAATTATATTGAAGCATGCTTAATTTTTATTACCATTATTAGAACATAAGTAAATGGCGAGAAATACGCGTCGTACATTGTCGAAAGAATCAAAGGAAATATTTGCAACGTGAATACCTCTACAAGGTTTCCTAGACAATAAATATTCTCAACAATTAACTGAATTATAACTCCATAACATGCTCTATCGATACTTTCTTTCAGTGACAAAGCGTAGCGCATGTAATCCCACTGCGCTGTATGTCAGGAGCAAAATACAAGACAAGAGGCAGTATCAAAGATTCTACAGCCTTAAGTTTTCTTTGATTTTCCTCCCCGAGGAACGCTGCTCTTTTTCTTCGATCCTCCAGCTCCTTTTTCCTTTGTTACGGCTGGCTTCTTACTGCTTGTAGAAGACGCCGTCTTTATCTGTAATATAAACACCATGTTATCATTTTGTACAGAAATTTGAAAACGAGAACTGCGTTATTCCAATTAGAAAAAAATATCTAAAGGTGTTAGAAGCAAAGGAGATAGTTACCTTGATCATTGGATCATTGGTGGGACTCTCGTCCTGTTCCTCTTCCTCAGATTCATCGCCTTCAAAGTCTTCAAGATCTTCTTCGTTTGTGGGTTGAGCTCGCTTCTTTTTTTCAGCGCCTTTAGTAAGAGCGAAAGGTCTCATTGAAGAATGCTTAGTAAAAGCTCTTGTGAATGCCGCCTTTACCTGAACGAAGAAGATAAATAGATTGTAAATCAGTTGAAATAAAGAGAGCAGCTTTCCTCATTGTATTCTCTCCTCTATTTCGGTAGATGTACCTTGCTGTCCAGGTCTTGCATTGGATCCCGATTTCCCGGCCACAAAGAGACTTCAACTAATGCGTCCAAGTCCTCTCTGTAGTAGAATTATAAGAAAATTATTGTTCAAAACTCCTTTGGTGAATTTTTTACCCTACGAAGATCACAGAAATCTTTATTCACCTGATTAAATTATAGTTATTCATTGCCTCCAAAGCAGACATAGCACCGGCTGCTCCATCGGCAATTAAAGGTCCGACAACAGCGTCTCTAAGATGTTTTATATAATCTAAATTTATAGCATCTTTGCTCGAAGAAGTAGCCAGCCGTGCATGCGCAGTGATTTCTTGTAGTAATCTGTAACCAGAATGATAATGCATTATATTATACCAGATGATAAATATTCCCTCAGGAATAAGAGCGGGATATCTACCTCTCGAATTTCGTTCTTTTAGAATTTCGACCAAGCCATGAAGGAAACGCGCATTGTCTTGCCATATGACCAGACATTAATGTCCCAGGAATAACAGATGACAAACAAGCCTGCGTAGGTAATAAGCTCCACGCATTGCTGCGACGAATTGCATTTTCGACCAGATCTCCAAATGCCAAGCTTTCCGCCGTATCGGCGATAGTTTCCAAAAGCTTTCCTCTGAAACAGGGAAAAGTGTGGAGTTTCATTAGTCATATGTATCAGCAAAACGACTCTAATGAATCAGAGATGAGTGAGTTATGAATTTTTTACTTCGGACAGTTTGGAACTACGCCAAGGTAATTCTCCTGAACGAATAGAGGACCTATGTTATAATCGTGGAAGAATAGATCACTCTTATCGTGTATCGACATAGTCTTGTGTGCCTCGTGACTAAAGACTTTTTGTACAACGTCCCAGGGACCAAGACGCAAATCCTTGTTGATTTTACGTCCTCTATTCATTTCATTGATGGTAGGATTGTCGGCGAGCAAAGACAAATGATTCAAAACTTGTCTTATATCGTTGTTAGTCGTTTCGATCAACCGGTTCAAATCTTCTGGATCTATTTTTACGTTTTCTCTAAAGCATACGCTCATCATAGCAGCCTGAAAGCACAAAGAAGTGATAATTAGACTTTGAGAAAAAAATCAAAGCACTGTTCAACAAGGTGAATTAGATGTTCACCTTGATCTGGGCGATTTTAGGCTTCTGAAATCTCAGATCGTAGGTATAATTAGACAGTGTTCTCATCTTGGTGTTATTTCTGTCGTTACAAATGCAGATTATAGGTACACTAGTAGTTCTAATTAGCGCTATGAGCTCCTGCAGTCCCCCACGGTCTTCATTTCCTGCCATCCCATCGACTTCGTCCATTACAAGGACGTGATTGAGGGCTGGCTTCTTGGAGGCAACGCCTGCAGATTTATCTGCAATGGAGTAAAATAATCTGTATTAAGAAAAAAATGCACCAGGCATTTATTGCGAGATCAAAGCTACAGGGAAGTTTTGATTCTGCTTACTTACCGACGAAATACCCCTTCATGGATTTGTTATTTAATAACTCTGATACTTCTTCTTGCAACAGTCTTTTACTGCGAGTATCGGACGCATTGAACTCTAAAGCATCGAGGCCTAACGCGTCACAAACGACTTGTACAGTTGTAGTTTTTCCAACTCCTGGTGGACCGGAGAGAAGAACGGCCCTAAAGTAGGCTCCGTCGTGTTGTGCCCAAGGAGCTAGACAAGAAACAGAATTTCGGTATTAAGAATTTTTAAATCTGTGGAGTATTTCAAGCTTTGCACACATCGCAATCATTGAATAGTTTCTCACTCGGTCGAGTCAGCTTAACATTTCCGCTCCGATTCTTGTGCCAATTTTTCAACCAATTGTGAAACTTGTTTACGTTGCTTTTATCTCCTTGCTGGCCAATTATTTGCTTCATTGTCTTCGGCTTGTATTTTTCAACCCAGGCTTGAGATCCAGTTTCACAAGGTGGACGAATCTAGAAGAAGTTGAGTTCAGTTATAATCACAGTTTCCTTTTCTCTTTAGATCTGTGGAAAATCTCATTTCAATTCACCACAGGAGGTATATCGCTTCTCTTCAGGACTTCGCTTGCTTTAGAAGTATTCGGTTTCTCAGTCACTGAAGTTTTTGGCTTGTTGTTCAAATCTTCCATATGAACTTTCGGTGTATCTTGAGCTTTCGGCGATGGATCGCGTCTTGGAAAGCCCAAAGGTTCCGGTTCTGGAGTTTTTTGTTTAGCTTTCCGAGGAGCTTTTTTCTGAACAATATTTCTGCTGTCGTTATTCCCTTTGGCAGCAGGTCTTGTTCTAATCAATTCCAAAAGGTCGTCTTCAGATATCATTTTGACTCCGAAATGTTTTGCCTGCATCAAGGAACACCAGAAATAAAGTATTTGAGTGTAAATCTCGACTGAGGAGTACGAGACACAAAGGAGGGACGATTATTCTACCTTTTCCAATTTTGCGGGGCCAGGTTCGTCGCCCAGTATCACATAGTCTGTCTTTCTGGAAACCTGATGCAGGATACGACCACCATATTTTTTTATCAACTCATCCGCGTCGTCTCTTTCCATTGAATCCAGAATTCCCGTGACCAGGAAGCTCAGACCAGCTAAGCAATTATCAGCACCCTGTGATAAAGAAGATTAAATAAAAATCTGGAGCCCCTTTGAACTAAAGATCATCGCGCCTCATGAAATGCTATGAAAATACAGACCGTGGGTATTTCCTTGGAACCCGGATTTCTTGCACCTCCCCTGTTCAAGTATTGTTGATAAAGTGCTGCGCCGCGCTGCTTCTTTTGAATAATAGCTTCAAAGACGTCCTCTTGCCCGTCTTCGTCGTTACGCTTTCTTTTTCGTGCCGGTGTTTTGTCAATTTCGATTTTAGAAATTCCTTTATGAGGTGACGTTTTGCTAGTAGTCTTTTTGCTGCTGCCAGAAGCTTTGGGATGTTCGCGAGTTTTCGTGCTAGCTTCTCCATTTTTCACCGCTGGTTTTGTGCTTTGGAAATGTTTCGAGCTGACTTTCTCGTCTCCAGACACCTGCTTGTAGAAAAATAGTTTTATTTCGAGATCGGATTTGCGGCTACAGAATCTAATCCTAAATTCTTACTTTATGCGCATCCGTAATCCCATTAATTCTTCTATTTTTCTCACCAAACGAATCATCTGGAAAATACTTTCAACATTATTTCTAGTCTCAGAGTAGCTAAGGAACAGAAATTATCTTCTTGATTTTATAAAATAAATTCTATGCTTATGAAACCTCAATTTATCGGTGAATATAATCAGTAGGACTTTCTGGATCTTATTTTGAAAGTTTCAGACTATTTCCAAAGATTAACGCATCTGAAAATTGGCGTTGACTCAATTTTTTACACAGATTCATTGTAGAAGCTTCTCACCAGAAGTCGAAGGCTTGCTAGAGCCAGCTTCCTCTTTTTTCGAGGAAATTTTATTCAACGAAATCTTAGTAGAACTTGATTTGCTATTTCCATTTGTTTTACTCGTAATTTTATCCGCTTCGGATTTTTCCACCTGGTCCAGCGCAGCTTCAAATGCATCGTCGCAGTCGAATTCGGAATCCTGTAGGGCAGATTTTTGAATGAAATAAGAAACTCGTGTTTTCTCATACTAGATTTGAGCTTTTTCTTAGCTCATTTGAAAAAAAGGAACAATATTCATAGCCCAAAATCTTGTTTTAGACAATTGCTGAAACTATGACCCCAGTTTCGACTAAAATAAAATTCCAAAGAACCGGTATACCTCTTCAGGCAATTTCTTTTCAGGTTTAGGTGCCTCTGTTCTCTTGACGGGTTTACTACTGAACACATCTTCTGCAGAGACGAATTTTCTCGATGGAGCTTTCTCTTGTATAGCGGACTGTGTTTTTCTTGACTTTTGTTTAACTACAGTAACTTCGTCTTCCGAATCTGATAACACTTGTCTCTTGTTGCTCCGTTTTGTGGGCTGTAACGACACAACGAGTATTGAATAAAATAATAACATTTGAATTTAGTTTCAGGACTAATTTTGATATAAAAATTCTATTTTAAAGCAACAGGTTCGATCTTTTAAAAAACAGACCTCTGATACTTTCTTTGGAGATTTTGACGTCGAGGCATCTCTATCTCTTACAATTTTAGTTCCGTTGGTAGACTGTCCTTTTTTTGGAGTCTGCTTAATCTCTGTTATCTCGTCTTCGGAATCTGAGAATATTTGTTGCTTGCGCTTTACGGACTGCAACAAAAATAAACATTGAGCAAATAATGAGCTAAGCCAGACATTGCTTTAGATATTAAAACACCTGACATCATTTTGGAGTAAAGATTGATGTTTAAAATCAATTGAAATGTAGTTTAATTGTAAACAAAGAAAAAAAATTAGCACAACCTTTTGCCGTTTTTTAGGAGACACGCTCTTTTCTTTGTCTTCATCTGAGGAATGGTATTTATTTTTCTTAGTATTTGACGATACGTTAGAACTTTCACCAGTCTTTTTCTTGGAAAGTACGGTGAAGTATGATGTGATAGGCTGTAAATAAGATGTAAGTTTAATTACATCAGAGATAGAGAAACGTGGTTTAAATATTCAAAACACTAGAAAGTGAGGCTGGGATACGGTTGTGTGTATTACCTTCGACATTTTTATAGGTTAAAATAAATTTCGGTTTATATTAAAGTCAGATATACATATTCATGGTTAAATTTTTTCGACTAAACAGTAACACGATTTGTTTTTATATCATTACATCAATTATCCCAAACGAATTTCCGACACGTTTTTCTCTTTATTCTCATTTCATTGTTTATTACCTGTCGGGCAAAATGCGCGCTAATTCAGCATCTGCAGTCTGTGAATATTTAATTCAATAGAACGTCAAACTACAGCTAGAAAGACGTGCATTCGATATATGAAACGCTTTTGCCGCTCTATTTAGTTTTCTTCGATCAATGCTTTTCAAATTTCTAGTTCTGGACAAAAGGAACACGGAACGCGGACCGAAAACACCAATCAGAAGCGTTCCGTATAAAAAGCAACGCTTCTGATTGGTCCGCTCGTTCCGCGTTCCTTCATCTGTTCGAAAACGGTCTCTTGTGTTTCACATCAAAACATATTTAACCTCAAATGCGACCATTTTGTTGTCCCGTTGGCACCAGGCACGACAACTCATCATCGTATACTCAACAGCTTATTATCATCAATTAATATTCACAAAGTTAATGATTGTATGGTGTGATAGTTTGAGCTTGAATTCGTTATAATACCTCAATTAGTCTTCTGCGGAGTAATTGAAGAAGTATCTTCATCGGTAAGTGTCTGATTTAATTACGGTATCAATCTCGGCGATAATCAAATTCGTGTAATTTTAAATATTAACGAATGCTATACTAAAAGACTTTCGCTTACCAACTGATAAGAATAAACAGATTCTAACCCAAATAATTAACGTAATCGCAGAATACTTCACCATGACTAAGATCAGGCCGCGAACATTCTTCGATATAGAAGTAGGCGGCTTACCCATGGGCCGTGTAGTCTTCGAACTTTATTCTGACGTATGTCCAGAGACGTGCGAAAATTTTCGCGCATTATGTGCCGGCGATAAAGGGGTAGGAAAAACTACTTCAAAACCTCTACACTACAAGGGTATCGTCTTTCACCGAGTCGTCAAAGATTTCATGATTCAAGGCGGTGATTTTTCCGTTGGAAATGGAACAGGGGGCGAATCAATCTACGGAGGAACTTTTGCGGGTAACAAAACCAGCTTCTAAATGAAAATATTCGATAAAAACTCACTCCCAAAGATCAAGATCAAAGACTATCATTTAATCGCTTATCATTATTGCAGATGAAAACTTTTCCATTACTCACGACAAGCCGTTTCTATTGTCGATGGCTAATCGTGGTAAAGATACAAATGGTTCGCAGTTTTTTATGTGAGTATGAATCAGCTGTGGCATTTCCTAAAATGAATTTACATTCCTCAATTCCCTAATCTTATCTCTACGTTATGTAATCATGAATTATAATGGCTAATTTATTGGAGTAATTGATGAGCCTGTTTGTTTTTTTAAACTATATTTCATATCTGGTAATTACTAATCCATTGAGAAATTAAATAGCACTTTATTTCAGGATTTTCAGGCCTAAATATCATTAAGAAATTTCTTTCAGAATAACACTTGACTTAGTTTTGATTGAAATGCACAAATAGTCACTATTTTTAGGTGTATCTTCTGATGCAGCAAATTTTAGCAAATCAAGGTGGAGAATTTGGCGAGAAAGAATGAATATTGCTCTTTTAAGTGGATGAATTTTATTCATCTCAAGGAAAGAGAGAGATAGCAATAAAGCTCCCGGCGTGTAACTTACATAGAGAAAGAGAGAGAAGGGTTCGATTCATTATTGTCAATCGCGTTGACAAATTTTCCTTAAATTTTGTATTTGGAAAATAAACGAGCCCAACTAGAGCCAGAAAACAAATCTAGTGGAATAAATAACTCGACGCTGTTTTTGTGTAGTCGCGAGGGAGAGGCTACTACGTCGCTACTACAACACAATGACTTCCGAAAGCTGGCTCTTTCTGTCCATCACTCATCTCCTTAATCATGTTTTGTTGTTGTAGTACAACGCAACCGGCGCCCCACCTCGACAAGTGAGTTCTTTACTTTGAATATCGTCTAAGCCTGGTATTCATACTAGGATAAATGTTCTCCAATAGAAGAAAATCAGATTTCACATCAACAAAAACTCATCTTCTATTATTTATTTCCAGCGTACACGTCGTATTTGGAGAAGTGGTTTCTGGACAGGAAGTTGTGTCCCACATCGAGGGTCTACCCGTCGATCGCATGTCACGTCCCTTACAGGATGCCAAAGTAGTGAACTGCGGCGAGCTTGTTCTCAAGTCAAAAGGCAAAGGTATCGATCTTGTGTCCCTTTAGAACTTTCTCTCGATGATTTGCTCGTCTCTAATCTCATATTATGAAATTATTAAATAAATGATTTGCTTTCAGCTAAAAAACGAGAAGTCAAAAGTAGTGCCGGATCCTCTGCTTCTTCAGCGGCGGCTTCCTCATCCTCCGAATCTGATTCCCACGTTGGGAAAAGTAGAAAGAAGAAGAAGTCTAAAAAAAGGTTCTTCGTCGGTCCTTTTTCCTTTTTCTTCTTCTTGTTTACGACATAAAATATTATACTGTGTTTTATTCAACAGTAAGAAGCGGGCGAGATCTGAAGAGGGGGAAATCCCTGACTCGGCTGATGAAGAAGTTGGCAAACCCCACCCACTTGTTTCTGTAACAAAGATTGATCCGGACGAAATCCCGGAAGTTCCAGCTAATAAATTTCTGTATAGAGCCGGATCGGCCAATAACGCTAATCAAAAAGAATTCAGACAGCGTTATGGGAGAGAAAGAAATCGCGGGCATACTAAAAGCGGACGAATTATTAAAGGCAGAGGCGTATTTGTTAGTATTTTTAACAGAAAATATTCAAATAGGTTTCAACAAAGTTATGAAATGTTATAGAATTTCTGCAATTGAGTGTTGAAAATGATTTAATGATTTCGAAAAAATATTTTACAGAGATTTCGTACGCCATCGCGTAGTCGTTCAAGGAGTATGACTCCGCCGCATTGGAAGCAGGCCCAAAATCGCACGATTAAGTTACACGAGTTTCAGGTGCGAATTACAGTCGTCTATAGTCTTTCAGAACTGAATTGTAATGGGTGAAAATTGTCTTTACAGAAACTGGAGAAAGAGCGCATGAAAAAGGAAGAAATAGAAGATGACGAAGCAGATGAGGGGCAAGGGCAAAGCCAAAGCCAACAAGACCGTAGCGATAGAAGAAAGAAATTCTCCAGCAGTAAGAGCGAGGTGCAAATCTCCGAACAAGGAGGTAAAATCCCAAAGTCTGAAGTATCGCTATATCAGGACGAGAATAACCAGGCTGAAAATATTGAGAATTTATCGCAGGCCCCAAGGGGTAATGAAGGCGAAAATCTTGGGGTTGAAAAGAACGGAGACGACCTACTCCGGAATAGGTCTGATAATAAGCGCGGAGACGGAAGGGTAGACAGGCATCGTACTAATCGTTCTGAATTGCAGGATAATCATAGATATTTTCCAAGAGGTTCAGGGGATAGAACTAGAAAGCGGGGTCGTTCAAGGTCTAGAGATCGTAGGAGGTCTAGAAACCGAGATGAGAATAGGAGAAATAGTAGAGAAAGAAAGGGACGTAGACATCATTCTCCGCGAAGACGTAGTCCGATTAGATCGGGCAATAGATCAGACAGACAGACTGACGACCGTCGAGATAAGCGCAACGATAGTAAGAGATCGCACCATACGGATAACAAAAACGAAAAAAAGTCTAATACGGTTGAACGAAAATTAGACAAACCGGATAAAAGCGAGCCTGACTTGGCTGCCGTTGTACAGCCAAAGTTCAAACGCAGATCTCGCTCTTCTAGCGGCAGCAGTCGGGCCTCCAAAGAATGAGAATTTGAATTCCAGTTAAATTAATCCTAAACATTAGTGTCGAAAGTTATATTCCTTTTTTCGTTTTTATTGGTCTTACTTTTCTAATATTGTTCACCGAGTTCGAATGATTTTTTCTATTTTAAAGAGCTTATTATTTCTCTTGTAAATAAATGATTAGTTCTTATTCATAGCGGTACTTCATTTCGATAAACAATTTCTAAATGTTGTAACGGGGGTTCAAGTCTCTCCCTCCGTTGACGTAGAACTAGGATCTGTTAGCCACTGTGTAACTGTGATTTTTGGGAATTTTTGAGGAGAGGTACTCGGCCCGAGCAATTAATTGGAATAATATAAAGTGCAGAAAGTGTGGATAGGTATTTTTTTCGCAAATGTAAGAGTCAGGCTTGTCGACAAAAGAGAGATATCACTCATCTTGGTCTGGAACTATTCTCCATACTTTATAATGTTATAATAAATATACTTTATGGAGTTGTAAAAGTAATTGAAAATATTTCATGATTTAGGTAAATAGAAATGGGAATTGAAAAAAGAACATTTTATTTATCCTGTGACATTAAATCAATCTAAATCCACAATTTGGCTGATTTTTTCTTTATTATTCAAATGATTGTACGCTTTATAAATATCACTGCTTACCCCCTAATTTCATAAATTTATTAGGAACTTGGTACAAGTTGTAGGAAATAATAAACGACCTCTGTATTCAGGCATTAAAATTGAATGACACGTCTCAGCAACGAAGTGATGCAAGGGACTTGCTTCTTTTCATGTATTCCAGGGTTGCTTGGAGCGTTGGATTCAAAATCAATAGCGACGCGTAAGCTTACGCATGTTAATAGCGTGAGAAGGTCATATTCTCTACCATTCTCGTTCAATTCTGCACACAATGCCTTAATGAAGTATGATCCTGTGTCTTCATTTTTCCAAGCAATGTATCCTAATTGAAAAAGTCTGTTAAGATTCTCAGAACGTTGGGGTTTAGGGTAAGAACATTCCAGATAAATCGGCAAGGGCTTCAAAGCTTTTAGAAATTGTCCCATTTAATCCTTATTACTCCAAAGTTCCCACCATAAATTTCTTGGTTTATATTTACCTGGTACAGTTGCATAGGCGATTAAAAAATCTCTATGAGCAAACTGTGCGCTGACTGAGCTTGAATCGTCAGTTTGGGTACGCTCCCTGAGACTAATGCCATGATCCAGTTTGTCCCCCCGGCAGGCTTGGATGAAAAAGATTCTTGGCTTCCCGGTCAGAGATGGGCATTTTTCGTCAGTAAAATTTGGCCATATGGTATCGATTTCGTAAGGTTTATCATGTGCACAAAGTTTATCCATTCGCCCATGGGTCAGTATAGCAACGACTAAACAATCGTGATCCGTATGATCCTTTTCTGAAACTGTGCCATTTTTATTATCTGAATATACTGGTTCGAAAATTTTTGTATACTAGACGAGGTCGTGGATTGTTAAACTGTGCGCATGAATCTACCTTTTTTGAGCTTATGTTGTATTTTTTCTGCATTTAAATTCAGATATTCCTTGACTTCGAATCCAAGATTCTCTAGGCACTTCATAAGTTCCCTGCGATCAATATTAGTGCCACTTCTACGATCAACATAGTTATTTCTATAATATTCATGATCAAATATGAAAGCTAAGCCTCGCTTTGGGTGGTCCATTTTGTAGTGCGATTCCATACGCAATGTTGGAGTGGGAGTTGTTTCTAGTTGTTCGTCGTCACTCCTGAAAAAAAAAAAAAAAAATGTGTATTGAAATACACTAAATTTTACACTAATGCTCAGCTAAACACTGCGCAATTGAATTCAAAGAGAACAGGCAGTGATACTTACATAATGAAGTTCTATGTTATTCTCTACCCTTTATGATTATTCTGTAATCAAAACTTTTGTCAAAAAATATTAGTCGAGTATTCTAATATATTCCTTCTATCTTCCCCATTTATGGAGCAATCCATTCGATCGTTATATAATCATAGATTATTTCACTCTTTTCTTTCATCTATCCATTGAACACAGATGTTGAGTGCATGGAACACAGTAACTGACTCAACAGGGATGGTACAGTGATAGCGATAGCACCTCCTCTCTGTGGAATAGATACATGCCGACTGAACAAGTACAAACCTGCAGTAGTGGGGGTGGTGGTCAAGAGTGGTGGCGCCACTCTTATTTCAGAGCAGACTTACTTTAATTCGGAGAAAGCTGGAGTGACTAATCATTCACGTAGCCCTCTGTTTGCAGCTGCATGAATTGTTGGGCTTGTGGAGGGAGTTTGAGGTATCTGTGTGCAAAGGACGCTATCCAATATTCTTGGAATAGTCTATCGAATATGAATATTCTATTATTATCTCAGGAATTGTCCCTTCTTTTGGAGACTGAAGGATACTGATCAGGAAGTCTGGATGAAAGTAGAAGTTCTGGGTATATCAGTGCATGAGTAATACATAACGTCAGATTAGATTAGATTAGTTTCTATTATCTAGTAAAAAATACACTGAGCAGTAAAAATTGATGAAATAAAAAACTGAACTCCAATACACTTTTATTTACACTATGGAAGTTTTCCCAAAGTGTAAATAAAACCGGGGGTATATCATGATTGATATCTGGTATTTGTATCGGTTCTAGTTTTGCTACGACTAGACATCACTCCTTAATCAAAGAAACCATATGTTCATGTATATACAGTGCGTATTCGTGGATGCGGGTCACTTGATGCTTGACAATGAATTTACGAATTCACAATGAATTGAACACAGAGTCATTCAACAAGTGACCCGCATGCACGAATACTCAGTGTATAACAGACCAGTGCAACAATGTGGGACTGAATTCATAGACTACCAAGGAACGAGTAGCTAGGCGACACTTACATGGTCATAAGATGAATTAGAATTGTAGTTTGCAATAATGGGTCATTCTTGATGATTTTGTTTTACATCTGCACTGGTTCAAATCCAACAGCGATATTATCAGAATGCTAGCGAGTGCTAAGTCAAGATAAATTCACCACATCCTGAAAAGCCACATCCTCTTCCTACCATTTTGACACGTGCAAAGTTTTATCAAGGATCAGGGACCTTGTGATCTTTATCACCATAACGTTATTTAAGCAGACGTTAAATAATACAACAAACAAAGCGTCGAAAATCCTGAATTTCACAGTCGACATTTCTCTACTGAGAATGAAAAGTTAGAGCTTTGTATCACATTAGATCAGATTAGATTTAATTAGTTAGTAAAGAAAATACGAGGCACTAGAGGATGCTAACACAAGGGTGATGAATAGACATGCGGCTTTGTTAATGAACAGACTAGAAGTAGATTAGGATTAAACATGCTTTATTAACGCCATAAAATGTTTTACAAAGGATGTAACAAATGCGTATGAATGTTCCATCAAAATCGTTTATATCTAGACGGTAGGGATAAACAAAAAAAAAGAAAGAAATATTAAATGAATTTGAGCAAATATTGAACTCACGAAACACAAGGAAATACTTTGAAGTAATTTTATTTGGCTTGTAATCTGCATGAACACACTCCCTCAATGTCAGGTAGTACTGAGTGTGAGCTGCTCCTACGTTTTAAGATAAAAATAAATAAGACGTGTCAGCCTTGAGGTGATGCAGGGGATTTGTTTCCTCTCTTGCGAATCATTGTCTCCATATTTTAGAGCAACACGCTGACAAACAAAGGTTAACACCGCACCTAGGTCAAAATCTGCAGCACGGTCTCTCAGCTCTGCGCACAATGCCAGGATGAATGGCGATCCTTTTACTTCGTGTCTGTAGGCGAAATACCCTAAATACAATAAAAAAGTTGATTGAAATTACCAAAATGAAGATACATTCCATTGGGATATCAACTCTTCACTTACCTGGTGGGGTTGCATAGGCGATTAAGAAATCTGCTTCATTTGGTATTCTGAAGGTAGATGTCCGACTATCATGCGTTAGACTGTCAGTTACCGTGCGGTTTCTCAGAACAGTGCCCCCATCAATTTGTTTACCCTGGCAAGCTTGAATAACAAAAATTTTTGGCTTGCCAGCCAGAGTTTTACATTTGTCGCCAGTGAAAGGTGAAAATATCGTATCTGTCTTATATTTTTTATCATTGGCATCAAGTTTACCCAATGTCCCATGCGTCAATATCGCTATTAATAAACAGTCGTTATCTTTATGATTCATTTCTGAAACTGTTGAAATTTATTATTCGAATATGCTTATAATATCCTTGAAATTTCACTTTGTACATTACGTTATGCAGCAATCTACCTTTTTTTAGCGTCTTTTTTATATCGTTGGCCTTTAAATCCCTATGTATTACTACTTTGAATTTAAGGTTGGTCAGACATTTTTCAAGTGTCGCGCAATCCACATCGCTGCCAAGTCTAGTGTCGTCTTTTCTTCCTTCGTAATTCACATGATTGAAGATCACAGCTATGCCTCGATTGGGGTGATCCATTTTATAAAACATAGCATTACGCGACGTCGACGCTTCGGGTATTTGGTTGCCATTCCTGCAAGAAAAAAGATGTTATCAGGGTGTTTCGAATTTTGGCAATGTCTTTTTTTTTTCCCTCATACTATTGAAAAAGGTGAGTCTCAGGGTGAAGATATATGAAATTATACCCATCAATGTGCTCTCCGCCGAATGATTCTTCACACGGCTAATCGAAAAAAATCTTTTTCCATAAGAATAACACGTAAAAAAAAAAATCATTGGACAGGGGGCACATTGATGAGTATATATCTTGACCCTTATAACTCACCTTTTTCAAGAGGAAGAGCGAAAAAAAGAGACATTGTCGAAATTTGAAACACCGTAATATTCATGTATACCAGATCTTTCATCATGATCACTTGCGACGCTGTGCCAATGAATTAAAAAAGAACTGATGATCAAGGAGGCAACTATACTTACATACTGACTCTTTGAATTTCGATCGTAGTTTGCAACTATTGTTTATCTTTTACAATCCTACAATCCAAGTTGTTCAGCACTCTGATAGTGATATTTTCAGAATGATACGCGTCCAAATACTGGCTAGTCCAGTCGTTGAATTTCCCAGATCTCCGTCCCCTTCCACTTTCATAATCACAGCGCTAGAGCCTTTTTAGAGATGGAAGCTTCCTGATACAAGCTTTAAAACGGAACTGTCATTCGTCAGGAATATAAATAGCATTTCTAGCAAAACGTTGACTTCTGGAACTCATTATGCAAGGACTTCAACCGCTTCACTATCTAATCGTTTTTTTTCTTATATTCGGACAAAAAATAACGAATTTTGTGATATACATTAAATCAGATTAGATAAAATACCTCGTAAATAGGGATTAAAGGATTGAAGCTGAACTTTTGACGAAAGACAGGAAGTTTCAATAATGAAAAAACTAGAATTCCATTACACTTAAATATACTTTATTTGAGACTATAAAACTTCTTTTACAAAGAGTATAAAAATGCATATAAATGTGCTATTAAAATGATTTTATACCTAAACGCTACGAATAGAATAGAATAAAATAAAATAGAAAAAAAAAAAAACATATTTAATAAATTTGAGCAATAAATCATTGATCTCACAAAATAAAGAAAATTAATTCCAATAAGTTCGATATTCGTCTTTTGAGCGTTAACAAATTAGGTTTATATACCTAGGAAATGAAATATCACGCAGTTTCCACTCGGTAAAATTTGTTGTAGAATACTACTGCTTCATAATCTATAAGTATCGGTAAATGTATTTGTAACTTCAAAGTCTGTTTGTCATTAAAAATTGAACAAAAATAGTATAAATGCACTTTGTTCGTGTATCGGCAGTGGTACCAGTAATATGAGTATAAATCTACAGAAAAATTATTTATAATACGTATGCTGTTTGAGATCAAGTGCAAACATCTTACAGAATATTATACCAACATTAAATAATTCACTAAGCTGTATATAAATCCGTTGGCGCGAACGTTCCATAAATTATTAATACATATTTACTGTAAATTGTTGGTATCTTCGCCTATTATTCTATAGGTGAGAGATTCAAATTTTCTTGCATCTGAATTGATACTAGTTATCGAAACAGATAGTAAGATCAGTTTCGTAACATCGATAATTCATACTATATGAGAATTTATCGGACGAGACGAACCAAATTTTAAGTCTTCTAACTGAAGCTCACCTCTGTATCGAGCGTGCAATCCCCAGAAAGACCGAAAAATACGGAAGTGCAGCATAATTATTTTTTCAAGTAAAAATTCTCATATAGTATGAATTAATAGGATACGGATGATAGAGTCACTACTCAATGAAAAACATTGATAGTTGATCAAATTCTTCAGTCAAGGGTCTTAGGACGTTAATTCTAAATAATTGATAGCGGAACGTTCGCGCATGCCACCGTGTAATGAAATATCAATAAAAAGCCAAGGTGTATACTGATATTTAAGGAAAAAATATTCACCGTGGTTATAGCCAAAATACCTTAACAGGTAAAACTAAAATTATTCATACAAGTATTATCTCAGTTAAATTTCCATCTTTTATCAAGAACTCTTGATCCTTAATTCACAGATAAAAAAAGAGCACCGCCAAATAGACTCTTATTCAACTAACAATTATGGCAAATCTTATTTAAATTTAAAAAGAAAAAAAAAAACAAAAAAAGAAAAGAATAATTTCTTTTATCACGTGGCTTAATCGGTAGCTACACCGTTCTTAGGCGATGTAAACTTAACTAGACGAGTTAGCATGGAGGTAATACAAGGTATTTGTTTCTGCTGATGCATAGTTACATTATCAGGAGTATTCGACTCAAAGTCAATCGATACACGCTGACAAACAAAAGTAAGCAATGTTAGAATGTCCCATCTTGTGCCGTTCTCTCCCAACTCCAAACACAGCGCTTGCATGAACCAAGATCCTCGGGTCGTATTCCTCCAGGAATAGAAACCTGGGATGGTCGAATAGGCAATTAAAAAGTCCGCGTGTGTTGGTATGCGGAAAGTTTGCGATCCATGACCGTCTGTTTCGGTACGTTCCCTCAGGCTAACACCAGGGTCCAATTTATCACCCTGGCAAGCCTGGATGAAGAACATTTTCGGCTTTCCAGCCAAAGATGGACATTTGTCTGCGGTAAAATACGACCATATGTTGTCTGCTTTGTACGCAGTATCGTGAGCGTAGAGAATACCCATTTCTCCATGACTAAGTACAGCGACGATCAGACAATCGTGATCTGTGTGATCCATTTCTGAAACTGTTCAATTCACGAGATTAAATATAGCAAGAAATTCGATCAGGACTTTCTAAAAATTGAAGAATGATTCATTAAATGGTTTTTCTTGTATTAAAAAACGAGTTGCAATATTTATATTATAGCTCATGTTTATTGAGGTATGAATCATTACCCTTTTCAAGATTTTTTTGTAGATCCTTATATACAAGATTGTGATAATCCTTGACCTCGAATCCAAGTTTTTGTAAACAATTACTGAGCGTTTCGCAGTCAACATTTGTACCAGATCTGGACTTAAGGTGATTAGTGGTAAAAAATTCGTGATTAAAAATCAGCGCCAATCCTCTTTTAGGATTGTTCATATTGTAATGAGTCGCGTAACGTAGAGTTGGAGCATCTCGTGTTGTGTTTCCAAAACTCACTGTGTTACCTCTGAGGAAATAATAAAAACGACACATTCATGACGCGGAAAGAATATTTTTTATAAAAAATAATTTTATAGGTTATATACTAGTAGTCGAGGTCGTTTATAACATCAATGAAATAAACATACCTTCCGTATCCAAAAGCATCTGCGTAGTCACCACCTTCAACGCAACTGTCAACGCAATTATTTTCTATTGTTGCTGACATTTTTTTTAAACCTCCTTATTTATTGAACGATATTATTATTTCACCAATTTACATCAGCTAAACAAAACGCACTGGCACTGTACTCTGTGTCATCCACCTTTGTTTGAACTCGGAGATAACTTAATGCAGGTTTTAACAAGCGTTTAAGTAGTCGCGTGACTCACATCTTATAAGCCCGCTTATCTCCGTGGCTATCATCCGATTGGTTTATATTTAGACAATCAAGATTATATCACATCGTTGAGCGACAAATGGAAATCAAGCTCTGTCATTGGCTTAACGGATTCACCTCCCCCCGTTTTTATCATTTTCAGCCAATGAGAAGGCTCGTTTATATCGTCGGACGACTATATCGCTAGGATGTGATTACAGCCTTATGAGTGTTCGCAAACTCCATAAACCGCTTATTCACATCTTCGAGTTTCTCATCTTATGTGATATTCGATCTATGAAATGGAATGAATTCTCGTCCCGCGCATTGATCTCGTTTTTTTTATTTGACAATAATTTCGATGTTTTCCCGACGTGTTGTTAAATACGATAGTTTTATAACCTTAGAGTAAATGTTTCGGTCGTTAGTATTATCAAACGAACAGTTTTTTTATACAAGCGTAATAAAACGCGGTGAATAGTGATAATTGATAAATCAAAGCCGCGGTATTCCGCGCTGTTTTTTTTATCCGATTAATGTCTGTAGTAATTTGTTGATAACGGATAAACAAACAAGATATATTAAATATGCCAGCATTTCTTAAACACATTGAAGTCGAGGACTTCAAATCATATAAAGGAAAACTAATAATTGGACCGCTAAAGTCCTTCACGGCAGTTGTCGGCCCTAATGGATCTGGTAAGTCAAATAACCTAACCAAAAAAAAATATACAGTCATTACGTTTAATTGACAATCAATATTCTTGTCTATTTTCTTTCATTTCAACTAAATAAATAAATGAATTAACGATCGCTTCTAAATTCTAACTATAGGAAAATCGAATTTTATGGACGCCATCAGTTTTGTTATGGGCGAAAAAACCAGCAGTCTTAGGGTGAAAAGATTCAGCGAACTTATTCACGGAGCTTCGATAGGCCAGCCAGTCAAACGAAGGTAACAAAGTTTATTAATTTGGGGCATAGCAAAGGTCGAACATGTTCGTCAAATAAAATATAAAATATGAAATTTTACAGCGCTTCTGTAACAGCGGTATTTGAATTTGAAGATGGGAGTGAGAAGAGTTTCATGAGATCTGTGCAGGGATCTTCGTCGGAGCATCGCATTAATAACTCAGTAAACTTTGGTTTTCATTTAATTCAGAATTCTTATTGAAATGTTGATTTTTTTATTTAAAGAAATGTGAGATTTATTCATTTTTCAATTTTTCATTCAGGTCGTAACCAGTCAGGTGTATCTGAACGAGCTTGAACATCTAGGAATAAATGTTAAGGCTAAAAACTTCCTGGTATTTCAAGGAGCTGTTGAATCTATAGCGATGAAGAATCCCAAGGAAAGAACTGCACTTTTTGAAGAGATTAGTAACTCGGGAGCGTTGAAAGCTGAGTACGAAAGGTAAAGTTATTCAATTGTATTAATTTTCTAACTTGATTCTTTCCTAGCGTTAATCATTATTTAAAATCATCTAGGCTGAGGAGCGAAATGCTTAGAGCAGAGGAAGAGACCCAGTTCTCTTATCAAAAGAAGAAAGGCGTTGCTGCGGAGAGAAAAGAAGCTAAATTGGAGAAGGAGGAAGCTGAGAAGTATCACAGATTAAAAGAGGAATGTGTAAGTTGATTGAAAATAATGAAATAGATAATTTATCAGTTTTTTTTATTTGACGAATGTTTAATTCTTGATTATTATTTTGGTTTATAAAAATCAGGCGGAGAAACAGGTCGAGTTACAGCTATTCCGTTTATTCCATAACGAAAAGGAGATTGAAAACTATGAGATAACTCAAAAGAAGAAACAGCACGAGGTTGACAAGATAGCAAAAAAGAAAGAAAAAGTAGAAGAAAAATTACGAGAGCAGAAAAAAGAGTCTGGAAAATTGGGTCGCGAGCTTCAAAAGATCGATCAAGAAATAAGGGAGATGGAAGTAGAGATAAGCAAAAAGAGACCGACTTTTATAAAGGCCAAAGAACGCGTTGCCCATATGCAAAAGAAAGTTGAATCTGCTCGCAAAGCTTTGGCGACTGCAAGAACCGCTGACGAGGCTCACAAGAAAGATATAAACGAACTTCAGGAGGAATTGAATCAAGTAGAACAGGCAAAGAACTCTTATGAGACTAACGTAGCTGGACAATCGCAGTCCCAGGGTCGAGATGTGCAGCTTGAAGACGAACAGGTAAGTTTTATGGATAGAGAAACGATTTTTATCCCTCGTCAAACAATTTTTTACTTTTATTTAAGGTCCGAGAGTACAATCGTCTGAAAGAAGAAGCAGGCAAGCAGTCAGCCCGCTACCTACAGATGTTGGATTCTATAAATCGAGAGCAAAAATCTGACCAAGATAGACTCGATAATGAAGGCAGAAAGAAAACCGAGGTTGAAAACAAGCATAAGCAAAAAGGGCACATGAGAGACGAGGCGCAAAAGCGGGTTGAAAAGCTCGAGGAACATATTAGAACTTCTGAAGCTGCTTTAGAGGATCAAAAGAAGTTGAGAGCCGATCTGCAGTCCGACGTAGGAACCTCTAAGGACAAGATACAAAACTTGCAGCGTGAATTGGAAAACATATCCGAACAGCTTGGCGACGCCAAAGTTGATAAGCACGAGGTATCCAGGAATAAGAAGAAGACTGAGATAGTTGAAAATTTTAAACGTCTTTATCCAGGCGTGGTGAGTAAAGAGAGTCAAAAGTTTATCTAAATTAATGATGAATATATCTTTGAATAATTTTTCTTTACAGTACGATAGAATGATCAACATGTGCCAGCCGATTCACAAGAGATTCAACGTAGCGATTACTAAGGTTTTGGGAAAGTATATGGAGGCCATTGTTGTGGATACTGAGAAGACGGCTAGACAATGCATTCAATATTTAAAAGAACAATATTTGGAGCCAGAAACGTTCTTGCCTCTTGATTACATCCAGGCAAAACCTTTAAAGGGAAGACTGAGGTGCGAAGAACTTTTTTTCTTGGTATTTAATTGGCCCCCAGAAATGTTACTGTACTCTGTGCTCATTCATGTTTTTCAGGAACATCCAGGAACCGAGAAACGTTAAGCTGTTATACGACGTTCTTCATTTCGAGCCAAAGGATATAGACAGAGCAGTTTTATTTGCTACAAATAACGCTCTGGTATGCGAGACTCCAGAAGATGCTAACAAAGTTGCTTACGATATGGATAAAAAGACCAGATACGATGTAAGCTGTGAAAGCAACAAGCAAATATCGAAAATCCAATTCATTCTTATTCAGCATCTAATCAAATAATTGTCTTAATTACTCTCTGAACTAGTGCGTGGCTCTCGACGGGACTTACTACCAAAAAGCTGGCATCATTTCAGGAGGTAGTTTGGATTTGGCAAAGAAGGCTAAAAGATGGGACGAGAAACAGATGTCTCAATTAAAATCGCAAAAAGTATACCCATAGAGATTCAGAATAATTAAAGTACCTAAATGAGGGAATAAGTACTAAAGGGATAATCATTTTATCATCTACAGGAAAAGCTGACTGAAGAATTGAGAGAATCTCTAAAGAAATCTCGCAAGGAATCCGAACTTAATACAGTCGATTCTCAAATCAGAGGACTTGAGACTCGTCTGAAATACAATAAAAGTGATTTAACAGCGACGGTGAGTAAATGGAATTTCTTTATGCTTTATTTCGTTAATTTGGTCGGAGGAACTCAGCGCTATGTTTTTTTCTACAGAAAAAGCAAATCGCTGATCTGGAAATTGAGTTGGAGGGTCTTCAAAATGAGTTGAATCTATTCGGGGTAAGAAACCAGTGAGAAAATGTATTTTTTTTATTCTTTATTTCTGCGTTTACATCACTGACACAATTTTACTTTTTTCTTAGCCGACAATAAACGCTATTGAAAAAACTATGGCCGAAAGAGATCAAGAGATACAGAATATAAAAGAAAAAATGAACACCGTTGAAGACGACGTATTCGCAAGTTTTTGCGAACAAATTGGTGTTGCTAATATACGACAGTACGAAGAAAGAGAATTGAGGTAGTGAATAAACCCGAAAATTTATTCAATTTAGGAAAAATAGTAATCCTATCCAGATTTCCCATTCCCAAACTCTGCAGATCATGCGCAAGTTTTATCCTTGGTCCTTGGTCCTGGCAACATCCCACAATATCCGATATTATTAGGTATTAATCAATTCCCAAAGCAGCGAATCTCACATATGTTTAACTAGATTTGTCGTATTATAGATCGCAGCAAGAGAGAGCTAAGAAGCGAATGGAATTCGAAAATCAAATGAATCGTATTCTGAATCAGTTGGACTTTGAGAAACAACGCGATACCGAAAGTGAGAACTAAAATCGATATTGAAATTATACAAGCATGTTCTTTGTGCTTTTGGAGTAAGAAGATCCATTATTTTGTTTTCAAAATTATAGGTAATGTACTACGATGGGAAAGAGCGGTCCAAGATGCTGAAGACAAACTAGAAACTGCCCGTCAGGCAGAATTGTATCAAATAACGGAGAAGGACCATGACGAGGAGCAGATGAAGAAGCTGTTAGCCACTCGTACAAATAAGAAAATGGAAGTAGAGCAGGAAGACGAAGAGATCGGAAAGGCCAGACGCGAAGTAGGTGCAATTGCGAAGGAAGCTCAAGCCTCGCAGAAGCAGCTGAATTCAATAGAGTCGAAAATTGAACAGAGAAAAGCTGACCGCCACGCTATTCTCATGCAATGCAAGGTAATGAACTGTTTTATAGTCAAGAACGTGAATAAGAAAAGAACTAAGCCAGAGAAGAGAATTGGAGTATAATAGCTTATTGTGTTCTGTTTGCCTCAATTAACCAGATTTTAAGATCGCAGCATAATAACTTATTCAAATCAATTTATCCACAGATGGAGGATATAGCGATTCCTATGCTACGTGGAAATATGGAAGATATAGCGCAAGAGAGTAGTACAGTTGCAAGTGAATCAACAGCAGACTCTACTTTGAATACTCATCAACAGTACGAACGTGAAGGTCTAATTACCATCGACTATGGTCTGCTTCCTGATCATCTTAAGGACATAGATGAGGATGACTTTAAAAAGACTAATGATAAGTTGAACAAAGTGATAAACGATCTTCAGGGTACAATACAGCGAATACAAGCCCCTAATATGAAGGTCCGTGTCTTCTCATCGTTAAAACTTTTCATTTGAATCTTAAATAGGTAAACTAAATGAATAATGAATCTCTTTGTTGAAATAGGCAATACAAAAACTGTATGCGGCTAAGGAAAAGCTGCAAGAAACAAACGAGGAGTTTGAACAATCTCGTAAAAAAGCTAAGAAAGCTAAAACTCAGTTTGAGAAGGTGAAGAAGGAGAGACACGACAGATTCATGGCGTGCTTTGAACATGTTGCTAATGAAATTGATCCAATCTATAAGGTGAGGTGTAGAGTTTCTGCAGAGAATAAATTCGGACACGGTTTTCAGTCGAAATAATTTTTCAACGTCCATTTTTTTTCACCGCTTTCAGTCTTTAGCTAAGAATCAGTCCGCCCAAGCATTCCTTGGACCAGAAAATCCAGAAGAACCGTACTTGGATGGTATAAATTACAACTGTGTTGCTCCCGGCAAACGCTTTCAACCAATGTCCAATCTTTCTGGTGGAGAAAAAACCGTCGCAGCTTTAGCTCTGCTCTTCGCTGTTCATAGGTAATTTCGCAATCGGTTTTTTAGATTTTGTAATAGAAATTTGCAAATACTGAGAATTTTATTAACACAGTCTGAAGTTCGACATTGAAATTGGTTCTTATTTAATTTCACAGCTTTCAACCAGCACCTTTCTTCGTTCTTGATGAGATCGACGCAGCCCTAGATAACACAAATATAGGAAAAGTGGCGAGTTATATTCGTGACAAGACTACCTCGCTGCAAACTATCGTTATTTCATTGAAGGAGGAATTCTACTCCCATGCTGATGCACTGATTGGTATTTGCCCAGACGTAAGTTTCCTGTTATAGTATAATAGGAGAGGAGGTTGTTCGAAACGTTACATAACAAAGCGAAGGTTTCCTTTCTTTGACAAATCCAAATCTACATTATGTAGATTTCTAACTAATTCTTTAATTTCAAACGTTTTGATTTACAGGTCGGTGAGTGTCTGGAGAGCAAAGTATTGACGCTTGATTTGACCGAGTATCCTACTCACTAAAAAGTGGCTATTAGCATTAATCTGCACCACATTTTCACTCGACTACCATCTAGGTAGTAATATTATCATATTTTTGATTCCTGAGTTTGTGTGAATCTGGGATCTGGAATTCGGGGATATAGTATAATATATGGTATATATTTTCACACACATTATCAAAATAATATCAAATCCCAATAATAATTCAATATTCAAGTTTTATTTTTATCACCTTATACTATATTATTGTTTAAAAATTGACAAAATCTAATTAATTATACTTCATTCTTTTTTTTTTTTTTCTTTTTTTTTTAAACTTATTACCCCGAATAGAACAGCGTTGTCATTAACATATTAGTATTTATAGAAAATTTATTAACACAATATCATCATGTGATTCAAATATTTTCTATAACTACCTATACTTCGAACAATAACAAGTATTGTAAATTTTCATTACTAAAAGGAGAAATTTGTTGAAGGTGAAAATATTTGGGTGGATTATTATTATTTTACTAATTTTAAATAGATATAATCCATGAGCTGTACTTTTATTCGTTATATTATATTACAATATATTATTATAAAATTTCTTAAATTTAATAATATATCAAATTTTTGTCAACAATTATTTCACGTTCCTTCTTCTTTCCTATTTAAAGCTAAATGAAATCCTACAACTACCTACCTACATGCATTTTTATACATAAAACAAGTGTTTATTTCTTATTCAAATAATATAATATAATATAATATAATATAATATATATATATATATGTCTGAGATATTTATGTAGTCAGAATCCAGATGGACAATTTTTCGCAGGCATAGAATGGCTCGTTTCCGATCTGCTGATTCCATCAGTGAACATCTGAGACATTCATCTTACTTGTGCAACTGCCATCATATCTACGCTAATGAGTCATCATTTCATTTCTATATTTATTCTTCTATATAAATAAATAACATGCGCCTCGTCCTGATTTTTTAGCTACGAATTACATTTGTAAAACAACTTTTTTTTTTTCTTTTTCTTTTTCTTTTTAACGTTTAATCAATGAAATGCCGATAAAAAACAAATCGAGACAAGATAATATACAATCAATACAATATAACTACGCATGGAATTGTAATATAATATTATAAGGCATGATACAAGCTTCCACTTTGCGAATTAGACCGTATTGGTTGATAATATCTCTAGCTTGCGAGTGCCTAGTATCGTTAGGTTTCGAAATTGTCTTTAATATGTGCTACACGCACATTATGTCATATAGATTTAAGTATTCATATATGAATGTATGTAAATATTATATCGGAAATAAAAATAGTAACAATTCAGATTTATTATACTGTTTGAATCTAACTAGGTGTCCACGGGTCAACACAGTCTATTGCTCTCATTTGTATATGTCTTATACTAATATATTATACGTATATAACACCCGATTGCAGAATGCGGCCAAAATAATATGTATTAGGAGTGCCAGTTAAATAATATCATTTAACAGATACTATCAACACTATACTTATATCATTTATATAATCAAAGTTAACAGAAGTGTTTCAAGCAATTCACATATACAACATCTTACTTCTTCAATTTCAAATCTTAGAGTAAAAAAAACGTATTAGGGTACTCAGATCATAGAAAATTATCATATCTTATCTATGAGTTTAAAAATTAGAAATATTTCATAATCTTTCAAAAACGGAATAGGGTAGAAGTACCCTTTTCGACCACTTCGGATTTAAGTTATTATACAGGGTAAGTTTTCTCCGGGTTTTGGAGAGGGTGTGGCTTAAATCGTATGAAACTCCGCCTCTCCCTATTCATACTTGTTTATTATCAGGAAAATGATTGCCTTCACATACTAAACAATCCATTCCGAAATTCGGGTAAATAGTACAGTGTCTCATTGCTTTAACAACAAGGCTAGATGAATTATAAGTATGAATAGAAGGAGGCGGAGTCTCAGCCGACTTAAGCCACACCCTCTTTGGACCTTGGAGAAAACTCACCCTGTACATGTTATTTTTATAGAAATTTCCAATCTTTAAAATGTTTTTCATACTAATTTGAATCTGAAGTGGCCAAAAACGGTGCTTCAATAATCTATACGTCTATATGTAGCTTCTTCATTGGTATCCGAATACATCCTGAGTATCGCAGATATCTTGCGTCTTCTTCATCTGTTATAAAGATGATGATGATGATGATGATTGTTCGATCGCGGATGGTGTTCTGTGCGGGGGATATGGGTCGTGTATAGGGGGAAAATGAATGGGTCAGGGCAACTAAAAGAGATCAAACGCCTCGTGGTCTACAACCGCGAGGATGATGACCCCCTTCATTCCCCGAGTTCCAGCATCTGCTAAATAGATGATACGACATCGTTCTCTGGTCTAGTTGCCCTCAGCCTCAGCCAGAGGTGGGTCGGCTCCTAGACGTTCTTTATAGAGTCTGTTAATCACACGTTAGCGAACCCATCAAACAGAGTGACTAAATTCTTATAAGAAATATACTGCAGAGGCAAGAAAAAGAACCGATAATTTATATCACAATGACGAGGGGCGGCAGCGGAGCTCAGCTCCTGCGCTCAGGGATAGCCGCGTTTTTGATCCTAATGACGGTCGTGGTTCTCCAAACCGAGGCGGCTAAACAAAAATCTAATAATCGTCGGATCAGACCAATTCAGTCACAAGAACCTGCAAGTCCTTCAGGCAATCCTTCAGACTACAACGATTACGACGAGTACTATGATACCTACGACGAATATGAGGAGCAAGTGAAGAACGGTCAGTAATTTTTTTTCTCATTTATAAAACATAAGTTCCAAATTTTTTCAATTAGTGTCTAAAAAACACATTTGCAAGATATTCTGACCAGGGTTCCTTATTGAATTATACTATATGAAGAAGAAGGGATGAAAATTTTGAGTGTAATCGATCGCGAATCAAAAAAATGATTAATCAGTAATCACATTCATACAATTCTTGCAAGTACATATAAATTATACAGTTCATATCTTAGTTTGCGCGCCCGCGCTCCGCGTGGATAATAGTTACGCATGATACGGAACTGAATAAGAGAATAGCGTTTGAACTATGTAATGCCGCAGTCAATGACTCGTTTTAATTATTTATCGTTTTATTTGCACGATGTGAGACTCCGGCACGTGCTGGCATTCGTATATCGTATGCATGCTCACATCGTTTATACTCAATTAATATGTTTATCATTATAATATGATGTACGATCTTAGTACGATCTTAAATCGCATTTTCAATGGGTATATAGTAATTCAGTCTTATGATTTTCCGAGAAAACAGGAACAAGCAACGAATTGTCATTCAAATATATTAGTTAAGCAACGCGAAGCGATTAGATCATTAAATTTCTCTTATCACTGGTCTAAAAACTTTTAATCAGAATATTTATTTAGTATTTTGGTGTGTAAAAAAAAAAAAAACTATATTTTAGCTAGTTTTAGTTAATTATCATCTATTGCGCTATATTTTTAATAAATTCCCTTAACGTAGGCGTGAACCTACTTATCTAAAGGTCAGAGGTGAATAGGTCGCTAAATCTAATCTCTTCATGTCCCTTAATAAACTATCTATAGTTTTTTATTTATCTTCACCTTAATCTATTCGACTCAATTTTTTTTTATCATACGCTCTATATTATATACATTGTAAATATTTCGTCGCAATCTCGTTACGGATCACACGCATATTATATATATATATATATAGAATATATATATAGGATAGAAAATAAGGCTATACGATTAATCTATGTGTATATATATAATTATATTATGAAACGTGTTACATTTATACATGCGTGAATGATTTCCTATGCAATAGACAACAATACATATTATGAACGAAGAAATAATCGAACGCGCTTATCTTGCACTTAGGCGTAAATGAAAGATTATTTTTTCTAAAAACTAGGGCAATAAATTTTACGAAGCTCGATCTTTTCGACACGGAAGTGCCACTGCGGGTTATAAGACTAATGAGAATTAAATACGAAGATTATATAAAATCGGGGTCATTCCTCGTGTGATTCTAATTTTTTTATTTATTTTTATTTTTTATATCATAAGACATGGTAGGTATATATAAGAATAGTAATTTCCTGAAAGGAAATGCCCTCAATTTGATCGCGACGTACGTCTCGTCGTCTTATATGCAGATATTTATATTTAAGTTACAAACCGTTACCATGCAGAAGCTAGAGCAATTTATTAATTCACATATCAAGCCCCGCGCCATTTATTACTCTTTCGCGAGGCACCAATTAATCAATTAGAATAATTAAAATAATTAGAAAGTTGGACATGGAATGACTTTGCGTCAATTACTTTAATTAGTACCTTCTCCGTTTTAACTATTTATACCATTTTTTTTAAAATTATTTACTAAATAAGAAAACCGGATAAGAGAAAATAAACAGCTAATATATTATAGCAGCACAGAAGATTTACAACATTTTTGTTTTTCGAGGTTTTCCTGTACCCGATTTTCACCCCTTTTTAGGCACACAACCAAATCGTCCTGCGGGAGGACGAAACGCAAGACCATCACCAACACCCGGAGCTGGAGGATCAGGATCACCGCCAAACGATAATTTGGGTAAAATTATTTCTGGAACTGTATTCAAGGATCATTTTGTGAAAAAATATGCACACATATTAATACATCGAAGTCGGAACAATTCCGCATCATTTTATAAATATACGCAATTTTGAATCTTTAGTGGGTCCAAGAGTTACGGTTCCATCAACCGCATCCCCGCCTATTCTCGTTCCAACAACTCAGTCGCCAGACGAAACGCCGCAACCACCTAGTCCAGGTGATGACTTATACAAAAAATTATTCGTTGTGCTTTCGTTGATAATATTTATTTATTTATCATCATTCTGTTTGATACATTTTGTCTGACCGTCGTTATATATTATGCTATATCGTTTAAGTTTGATAAAATTAGAAACCGCAACAAAATATAAGGAAATAAGAATCATAAAAAATAAAAATAAAGAACTGAACGATGTGCGTCCCTCTTTTCGACTTTTCGGAATTTGGAGTTTTGCACACGCTGTGGCTTCGTTCTTTTTAGAGTTTATATTTTAACGTCGCAGCCGATCGCGGACTATGAGCTTTGAGCGATAATATACCTACATATGTGACCAAGGAAGAGAATCAACTTTAGTTAAGCCTTTTTTCTAAACGAATATATATGGAAAAAAAAAAAAAAATACTATTGCTACTGCGATATATAGGTGATGATGAAAATCTTGGCTGCTTGTTCGACGGGGTACGCCGCAAACCTGACGAAGAATGGAAGCCCGACGATTGTACAACTTGTCGATGCTTACGGGGCACAGCTGAATGTTCTCAATTGAGTTCCTGTCAATCAGGTTACGTGGCATCACACATAATTATAACTAAAAAAAAAACACACTAAATATATATGGTATACTGAATATATAATATAAATCAAGTTCACCGACGATCGGCAGCGCGCGGTATTCCAATACTGTCTATGGGAGCATTATGAAATTCAAAACTGTTCAAATCAAGGATCACGACCCTAATACTAATATTATATTTATATTTATATCCTGCAAGCAAACACCGTTTATTAATTAAAACCTACTACCCCTGTGACAATTCTCAACTTCTATATTATAGTCTTTACACAATTTTTTCTAATCATATGATATTGGGTAAATATCTGCCCCGAGGTTGAAACTAGAATAAATAATTTCAGGCGGAAATTGCGAAGGTGTTGTGTGCGCCGAGTTGTCTTGTGATCAGTACATTCCCTTGGGCCAGTGCTGTCCTGTATGCGCAGGTAATGTAATTTTCAGCAATTACAGACTCTTTCAATTCCTCATTCAGGAGAATATTTGATCTGCACATATTATCATCTAATCGATTAAAAAATGCAGTAATTTGTTTCTTTTAGACGTCGAACCCACTGCAGAACCTTCAGGTTCGGTGAGTACATTACAATATCTACTAACGATCTTCTACACCCACACAGCACCCAACATTGCAGCAATATTGCTCATATTGCTCCAATATTGCTGCAATGTTGCTCCAATGTTGCTGCAATGTTGCTGCAATGTTGCTGCAATGTTGCTCCAATGTTGCTCCAATGTTGCTGCAATGTTGCTGCAATGTTGCTGCAATGTTGCTGCAATGTTGCTCCAATGTTGCTCCAATATTGCTGCAATGTTGGGTGCTGTGTGGACAGCCTTCAATGAAACCTAGTTAAACATCGCATTATTTTTATTCGTTTGGTTTCATACAGCCTCCAACATCTGGTTCAGAGATTCTGCCCGGCGAGAGCAATCGTTATAATTCCGTATCCGGGCCAAGGGTAGGTGAAATATATTGACCTCTCCCAACTTGATCTCGAAATCAATAATTATACATCAATTTATTCCCTACTCAATTGCATATAGACTCTTATAGCGATGATATTTTACTGAAATTATTCCTAGGGAGAACCCGGCCGTCCGGGAGACAGCGGTCGTCCAGGAGATGCAGGATTCCCTGGGAATCCTGGTACCCCAGGGATCCCCGGATCACCTGGACCACCAGGCCCCGCACCGGATGTAAGTTTCATTATATAATTAATTACGATCAAATTTATACACACGTATAGTCATTTCGCTTGCATTGATTCTACTGATTGGAGAAAAGGATGTGAAGAACCGTGAATGCAGAGATTTACTCATGACTACACTGAAATTGAGAAAAATATAGGAATTTAGGAGTTTAGGAATTAGAATTGATAGTTTAAAGCCAAACGCAATTATGAACTGCAACTGATCATCGGTTTGTTCGATTTGAAAATTCCTCACGCGATTTATCTGGTGTCTGCAGATGTCTGCCTACTATCAGCAACTGGCATTAACTCAATCCGGACAAGACAAAGGACCTACTGGAGGATCCGCAGCTTTATACGGAGCTCCTGATGCGTTTTCTTATCTACAGGCTCAGGTTGGTTCAGTTGGACCACGAGGACCTCCAGGCACGTGAACCTTTCAGTACTAAATTCTGTCTATCAATTTATATAAAAACAATTTGATAACAAATTATTCTCCTACCTCTTCAGGGCCACCCGGTGCCTCTGGACCCCAAGGTTTTCAAGGAACGAGAGGCGAGCCTGGGGAGCCTGGGCCTCCAGGACCCACCGGCTTACCAGGGCCTCGAGGATTGACTGGCCTATCTGGAAAAGATGTATGTTCACACTTGGAGCCTTTTCATTAATTATATTGGGCACAATAAAAAACATTTTTCATTTCAAGGG
Organism: Tenthredo mesomela; assembly: GCA_943736025.1. Lineage (NCBI taxonomy): Eukaryota > Metazoa > Arthropoda > Insecta > Hymenoptera > Tenthredinidae > Tenthredo > Tenthredo mesomela. The sequence goes on from OX031020.1 coordinate 27,617,568, forward strand.
CGACTCTGGTGAGGATGGAGAGACTGGACCTCAGGGTTCCCCTGGTCCCGCTGGACCTCGAGGTTTACCTGGGATGCCTGGACTTCCTGGTATCAAAGGTCACAGAGGATTTTCTGGTCTGGATGGTTCGAAGGGTGATCAAGGTCTTTCGGGAGAGAAAGGATCGTCAGGATCACCAGGACCGATGGGTCCTATTGGGCAAATGGTAAGCGGATGAATCCTATTTGAAGACTATAGGCTTTGATTGAATTAAAAATGTGTTATTTGATTAAATAATCGATGAATAACTGTTTCAGGGTCCGGCTGGACCTCGTGGTGAAAGAGGGCGCGAAGGACCACCGGGTCCTCCCGGAGTGCGAGGGATCGATGGTATTTCTGGTCCACCAGGACAGCCCGTGAGTATATTGGAGTTTTCGGACCATTATCCCTTGAGAGAGTAATAATTATCGTCTTACAAAAAAAAAAACGAGATCATGATATAAGATGGAGGAGACAATGACTGTGTACATTATTCATCACGATTTATGTGTATAATTCTATATCTCAGGGTGCGATCGGAAAGTCAGGATCTCCAGGATTCCCTGGTAGCCCTGGGATCAAAGGTGATCAAGGTTCTCAAGGACCCAAGGGTAGTCAAGGTCTCCAGGGTCCAAGAGGTTCGTATTATACTTTTGATATTTTATATCAACAGAATATTTCGAACTCAATAATAATTCTCAGGAAAAGTTATTATATTCGCATTGATTCAAAGAGATCCAATAAAACAAATCATTAATTGCATCCAATTGAATGATTTTCAAAGGCGATTCAGGCCGTCCTGGTCAGCCCGGAGAATCAGGCCCCCCGGGAGTTTCTGGTAAGGATGGATTACCAGGTGAAAAGGGGAGTACAGGAGCAACAGGAATGCTAGGTTCGCCAGGGTTTCCCGGAGTTCGGGGTCAGCCTGGGTTGGCTGGAAATCCGGGTACACCAGGTTTGAAGGGGATGCCGGTAAGCCACGTTATCTAATATCTCATCGACTTCATTTATTAAATTTTCTTGTATTTTTTCCATCTCTTCCTTATAATCGAACAAACATCATCATTTTTTTCCGAAATCTGCGATATTTTGCATTTTCTGACGATTAGATATTAGAATATTGTTTTTGGGGATCCTAATCGAACATTCTATACATTCAATTCGTCTTAAATTCAAAGGGATCGCCTGGTGAGAGGGGATTCAAGGGTGAAACAGGTTCTAAGGGAGATGGTGGAGCACCAGGTCCTCGAGGCATGCCTGGACCAACTGGTAACGAGGGTAAAAGAGGAAAACGAGGAATGCGAGGACCTATCGGGGCCTCTGGAGCATCCGGAGAACGTGGGATGCCCGGTGTTCGTGGACTTCCTGGTCCCGATGGTGCAATCGGGCCAAAAGGTTCACTTTATATAATATCTACTGTCATTACATCCCTCATGATGATTTCCGAAAAATTTCAATCATACAAAAGAATAAAATTTTCATGATGAATTATTTCAGTGATTTAGCTTTTCGAATCACACTCGCTTGGCTATTAGTTTTATAGATACAATATTTTAACTACGCACAATTTTATTTAGATGTATAAATAGCAATTAAAAGATATCTCTTCTATGTTTCGTAATACCCAATTAAACTAATCACATGATTCTGCATTTAATATAGCATGGCAATGCTATACTATAATACGCGTTTATCAAAACGTTTCATAATAATTATGATCAGAGAACAAAATCCACACTTTTTATTCGTGCGGGTCTTGCATTTCTTCAAACTACGAATATTTATGTTAATTTCTAGGACAAACTGGAGATCGTGGACCAGTTGGTGGTAGTGGGCCAAAAGGATCGACAGGAGATCCTGGCAGACCAGGTCTTTCTGGCTTACAGGTAATAAAAAAATAAAAATAAAACAGCACAACTTCGTAATTATTTGTAAATCTTTTCAAAAGTTTGTCGAAATTCTATGTATTTTCTTTTTTTTTTACAAAGTGAAGATATTTAAAATCCAACATAATTCGTTCGTTCACAACATGCAAAAAATCTGCAGATCTGATTCATTTTCAATACATAAAAATAATCGTTCTAAATCCGGAAATAGATATGAAATATAAATTTCGTTATTCAGGGTCCGCGTGGTTTGATGGGACGTCCAGGTGCTCCAGGAAAGGCTGGAAACCCTGGCGAGAGAGGTATTGAAGGAGCTGACGGAAAACCAGGTGAATCCGGGCCACCAGGGCTCCAAGGATTGCCAGGTCCTTTAGGTTTACCTGGAGACAAGGGATACACGGTAACCCATTTTATGATCAGATCACCATAAAAGGGAATAAAATGATGATTTAAAATCAAGCAGAACGTACAAGACACGCTTTTTCTTATATCAAAATTAGGGAGAGCCTGGAAAAGACGGAGAACCAGGTGGACAAGGTCCACCCGGGCCTAGAGGTGATTCAGGCAAAGACGGACCATCTGGTGTACAAGGGTCACCTGGTCCGCCTGGAAATGACGGCGAAAGAGGACCTTCGGGTCCTGCAGGTCCCAGGGGATTCCAGGTAAATATCAGTTATCACTCCTCTTCGATTAAAAAATTGATTGATTTTTTAAATCACTACTTCTTTATCGATTTCATCCTTTTTTTCTTCCCCGTTCAATACTCTTCAATTATCTCGAAGATATAGAAAATTGAGACGTGTTGAATTAGGTTGAAAATATTAGAGCCAACAGTTATAGATTCGCATCAAATTCTCTATATCGTCAGTGTATGGAACGTCGAGTTTGTTCCGCAAGTAGAAAATCCTGTAATAAGTCGGACGCGTGAACGTATACCGCCGTAAGAAATAAGTAGTAACGCCCTTGCATAGTCCGACACCCACCCGAGATCCAAATCACGGCAGTAGTATGAGTCGCGTTATTTCCGCCGTGAACAGCAACCAGTGAGTGGTAACGTCCTTACCTTGTCAGACATGTATCGCGCTGTAGCTCTGCAGTAGTATGAGTCGCGCGTGTCGGCCGAGCAGTGTAAGTGATAATTCCGTTGCTTCGTCAGACAAGCTCACCTTTCTATTCTGTTCTAAAAACCGTCGATTAAAAACGGAAGCCAAAGGGTGAGAGAAATCAATGCTCTTCTTATTTTGTTGTAGGGTCTACCTGGTATTAGTGGTAATCCAGGTATGCCGGGCAAAGACGGAGAAACGGGAGTTCAAGGGGTTCCAGGGGTTCCGGGTTCCGTTGGAAACAGAGGAGAGCGTGGTTTTCCAGGAGATCGTGGACCCGTTGGATCCCCCGGAGCACCGGGACCGAGAGGAGAGACAGGGGCACAGGGTACGGATGGACTTCCGGTAAGTTTTGTTTCTTATTGCGATCGCGAAAATACGTTTTACATCTCCAGTAATTCTTATTTTCCTTTATTCTCTCTGTCTTCTTTGTCTTCTTATTCTTTAAATTAATTCAATACCACAGGGTGTTGCGGGTCCTAGGGGTGAGAAAGGACATTCGGGACCATCAGGATTAGTAGGTTTACCAGGGCTTAGAGGTTTTCCGGGATCGGCAGGCGAGAAAGGAGAGAGAGGATCGTGGGGTCCCGTAGGACCCGAGGGTCCGGCAGGTAAATTAATAAGGATCTCATTCCATGTTCTAATCAATTCGATATTCCGAAATCGAACTTAATTGTATGAACCTTTGTGCATAAAACAATGTTGGATCTATTTTTAGGACGAATCGGTGAACGTGGTCCTCAAGGTCCGATGGGACCAGTTGGACCTCCTGGTGAACCAGCTGAGCGCGGTGACACTGGACCTCCAGGTGCTCCAGGAGAGGCTGGAGCTACTGGAAATCCGGGAGACAGAGGTCCTCAAGGTCTTCAGGGGCTACAAGGATTCCCAGGACAAGTCGGTCTCGCTGGCTTACCAGGTGTCAAGGGAGAACGTGGGTATCCAGGGCTCAAGGGAGATCAAGGAAATCCGGGAGTGTCAGGTAATTATTTAATTATCATTATTATTATTATTATTATTATTATTATTATTATTGCTGTATGAATGAAACATGTTCTTGTAATTAAAAGTAAAGCAAATCCTTATTTCTATATAAAACTGGGAGAATAATATTCAACTTTTTTTTTATAAAACAGGTAATCCCGGAGAACAGGGACCCCAAGGATTGATAGGGTTGACTGGAACCAAGGGAGTTAGAGGCGAACCTGGAGCTAGGGGTGAAGTGGGAATTATGGGACCTCCTGGTCTACCTGGATTGCTCGGAGCTGCCGTAAGTGTTTGCTATAATAATTATATCGAATATTTATATAATCTTTCATCTTTTGATTCAATCGATTTATCAACATTTTGACTTGGTTCTTCAATATTTAGATCAAGATATTTATTCACGCGTATTTATTGAGTTTCGTTGTTTCATTACAGGGAGTACCTGGTGCCACAGGACCACCAGGTATCTCTGGATTACCGGGACCAAAAGGCAACCTCGGGGATGTTGGACGTCCTGGAAATCCAGGACCCATCGGCAACCCAGGAGCACCTGGTATGGATGGCATCAAAGGAGACAGCGGATCCGAAGGACCATCAGGGCCCAGTGGTCCACCAGGGCCACAAGGACCTGCAGGAGATCGAGGCTTACCTGGTTTACCTGGGACTCCAGGTTCTATGGGCGCTAGAGGCTTGAGGGGTGCTGCTGTAAGTGAAAATGAAACTTACATGAAATTTTCTCATGTATCATAATTTATTTTATCAATTATCTTCTGTCTTTGTGATTCAATGGTTCTTTATGCTTCTCCGATTTTTGTGTCTTTGCATTATTTGTGATCTTAGAATGATCATGATAGGATATATAATATTCTATATCTTTATAGGGTGAAATTGGAGTGCCAGGAAAACCAGGAACTGAAGGTCCACCAGGACCACACGGAATGCCTGGACCTGGAGGGCCCCCTGGTCCTACAGGTGATTCTGGACCAGAGGGACCCGCGGGTAAGCCTGGACCCCCTGGAATTGGTGGAAGACCTGGCGACAAAGGACCACCAGGTATGGCAGGACCACCTGGAAATTCTGGACCGTCTGGATTGCCGGTATGATAATTTCAAAGTATATACTTTTACGTTCAGAGGGCTTGGATAATCAAATATGCATTTATATCATAGCTGTAATATTTTTTCTTATGACGTTTCGAATATTAAACCAACAGGGTCCACCAGGACAATCAGGACCATCAGGACCAGCCGGCGAAAGAGGAGCGAGAGGAGAACCTGGACCACAAGGTGTCGAGGGGCAGCAGGTAAAATGTAGTTTTTAGTCGTTTTACTTTGAAGTGAACTTTCCCTTGAGAAATATGCACTCTCCAATACTGTTGTATGTGTTTGATGAACAAATATCACTAATCCCATCTGCAAATTAACTATTCAGGGTCTGCGGGGTAAACCAGGCCCACTCGGACCTGAAGGAGTAAAGGGAGATCGAGGAGAGACAGGGCCATTAGGTGCTAAGGGTCACCGTGGATTGATAGGACTACAAGGATTGCCGGGTTCACCAGGTTTCCCAGGAGAAAAGGGTACGTTACTTCCTTACTACGAGTATCTCATCTTATGTCTATAATACTGACACCGTTTGTCCAATCCACTATATCTTGGTTTAACAGGTATGAACGGAATGCCTGGTCTTCCTGGCAAGGACGGAGAGACTGGTTCTCGAGGAAATCCTGGAAGAGACGGTAGCCAAGGTCCCCAAGGTTTGTCTGGAAATCCAGGACCTAGAGGACCACCTGGTGAAGAAGGACGAAATGGGCCAATGGGACCACCAGGACCACCCGGACTCCCTGGACCACCAGGAGAACTTGGACTCGGTTACGACGCGGCATCATTGGCTGCTCTTTTAAGTATGAAGAAATGTTATTCTATTCCTATAATAATTATCCGCAAAGGGTATAAAAGCTGTACTATAAAATAAGTTTGTGCACATTCTTATTTCAGATGCTGGTCAAGGACAGAGCAAGGGTCCAGACTCATTTAGCGGCGACGAGCCGACTAGACTATTCGGAAAGGATATCACCGAGCAGGAGCGAAGGGAACTAATTATGAAGGCATACGAGCAGCTGAAAGCATCTTTCCAGAAATTGGTGAAACCTGATGGACAGAAGCAAACACCATCGAAAACTTGCAGGGATTTATTCGTCGCGTATCCTGATAAGCCCAGCGGTAAGTGAAATACTATGAAGGGGATGAAGATTGATTGAATAATACAATGAAGTATCCTTAATCAAAATTCATCTTTTAAAGGTGAATACTGGATTGATCCCAACGAAGGAGACGTGCGAGACGCAATACTGGTTTACTGTGACGTTGAGAAACGTAAGACATGCGTAATACCGAAGCCACCTCGTTCTCCAGAAATCACATACATGGGTCGCGAGCCGGAAGTCTGGCTCAGCGAAATGGATAATGGAATGCAGGTATATAAAACAATTTCGGAAATTTCAGGATTCTATGTGTTTCGTTGGAAACTGCATGTTCATATTTTCTGTTACAGATCACGTACAAGGCGGACAATAATCAGATCAGTTTCCTTCAGTTATTATCTAGCCATGCCGAACAGAACTTGACATATCATTGCAAAAAGTCTGTAGCTTACTTCGACACAGAACGTCGAACTTATAGGCGAGGATTGAAACTCTCTGCATGGAACGATGCCGAACTTACACCACGCGGTAATCAGCGATTGAGATACGAGATGATATCGGACGAGTGCCGGGTAAGATTATCCTTCTTTCTATATCTCGACTATAATCTAAATATCGATATTACAGCATATAACGCTTTGGCCAATATGCCTATTCTGTGAATAAAATGTGTGTGTGTGTGTTTTTTGTTTTTTTTTTTTCAAATATAGGATCGTTCGGACGAATGGAAGAAAACGGTCATCAGCTACGAAACAGACAAACCAGTACGTCTACCCATACTAGATGTAGCTTTGAGGGATGTTGGCCAGCCAGATCAAAGCTTTTCTATTGAAATTGGACCTGTTTGTTTCAGGTAAATTTATAACGTCTTCGAATAATTTGCAATTTGTTTTTTTTTTTATATACCACAATGATACCGTTTACGCGATATATACTTAACATACTTTTGTGTGTATAGGTATGCATATAATATATATACATAATATTATACCTTTTCTTTTTTTTTTTTTTGATTCGTATAACGTAATTTATTATTGTTATACAAATATTTTTAGTACTTATATAATATATAAAAATATATACATATAATATAATAATTAGAGTATGAATGATAATTCAACTGATGATTATAATAATAATAATATAGTTAATAATAATGGCCTGTACAGTTAACAGTAAACTATAAATAGTTATGGTATAAGAACTTTTGCGTGATATATATATGGATCGCATTCATTAATTAATATTAAGCCCAAAATATACATAATACATAATATAAAATAGAAACGTTACACTGCCAAGATTTAATACGTTACTTATAAGTAAACTATTTTGCACCTCTTATATACTTAGGGTAATTATAATAATATTGTTTGAAACTTTTTCTCTTCTATTAAGAAAAATGCTTAACTTTACGATACTTAATATAATATTGTATAACTTAAATACTCGAGTAACAATCATTTTTGCAACTCCGAGATTGAGTAGATACTTTAAAGAAAAATTATATAATTCCAAATGCCAAAGTGCCAATATACTTATTTACACTTTACTTATACTTATAATATAACATGTAACATTTATAGGTCTAAGTATTAATTGCTATTATACGTTATACGTACGTACGATATTGTTACGATATAAGTTTACTATAATCATAACTTGTAAATGAATATTTATAATTATGTGGCTCTTATAATATAATATATATAATACTGTATGGTTATTAAACCCATAAAAAAATTCATAATCTTCAATAAAATTCACATATTTTACCCCTGTTCATTTTTTTTTTCAAATCAGAGATTTTAGAAAGCTATACGGGTTGCATGTATACCCTTTTCCTTCTTTTGATTTAGATAACTTTACTTTGAGTTGTTCTTGTAATTGTTTGTTCGTTTGTACACATTGCTAGTTTCGATACTCCCTCGTCCGTCAGTTACTTCATTGATGCATAGAGAGCGCTGGTCGCGCATGAATGAACGAATGAAAAAATAGTGGTGCTGCACAAATATGCGGATGAAAAAATTACTCTCATTACTGAGAAGCGCTGGTCGATGAATGAAAAGATAGTGGTGCTGCACAAAAATGCGGACAAAAAAATAGCTACGACCCTTACGTTATATTCGTGGAGGCGTGGCCGATGGCGCATTGTATAGAAATTCTGAGAAGTAGTAATAAAAAAAAAAAACTACTATAACTCTTTACTACATTCATTAATGAAATGTAATCCAATCGTTGATATCATGGAGATGGAAATTTATTGCTGCAGTATCGATACAATATCACTCATATTATCAAAATTGTATATAATTTTTAATTGTTTCGTAAAAATAAATATGCACCTAGTATTGCTATTCATCCGGTTTCTTCATGTAGCATACATAAGTTATCATGATACAAAAAATATTTTTGTTACAATAATACATTACCTAATATAATAATAACTAATTCTAAAAATACTAAGTTCAATGTATACATATACTTGTTCGTTGTAATTGGAACAGAATCTTTGTTACATGACGGAGATATTGGAACTCCGATGTAAAGTTATTCAACGGTGGCTGTAATATCTGTACGCCTTATAATCCGCAATAAATGGCATAAATGGCATGCGGGTTGCAGTTAATAAGGAGCACAAAAATTGTGCGGGAATTAGTTTGAATTATTATCTGTTACCGCCACTATGTTAATTAATTGAATAATGTAAAGCGTTAGAATGATTAATAATGATTTTGTAGAATCGTTTTATAATATTTCAGAATCATTTCCATATTGACTCCGCGGATGATTCAATGTATTTTTATCCTCGAAATAAAGAACGAATATACTTGTATGTAGAGAGTATTGTTTATCGTATATAGTAGAAGGCAAGCATAATAAATAAATAAAATATACAAGAAAACAAGAAATACGTTTGCAATATAACAATACCTGAAATATTTTATTGTCTCTCTGTACATACTGGTACTCAATAAATATTATTATAAAAATATACCTACATAGTATAGTACTTTCTACAGAGAATATTATAATTAATTTTTTAATCATAATATGAAAATATAGGTATACATGTATTAAAGATACTTTCAAAAAAACACATCCACCTACAATTTCCACCACACAAGTTATATGCAATTAGTTAATTAACGTATTTACAGAATACAGTTTGCCTTGCGTATAGTTAACTATACGGCATTACGGCAATGATTTTATATGAAAAGCCAAAAGCGCTTTTCTAATTTCATCTGAAATATTCCATCTTTTGTACGACAGGAATTTAATACAATTCAAAATCTTGATCTATTATTATTTAGTTTTTAATTCATAATTTATTCTTAATATTAAAGTATATTTTTAATTACGCTATTGGTATAATACACCTAGTAAAAATCTACCCATGATAGTATGAAATGCTTGTATAATATATAATAAACATTAGTTAGAAATCGTTATACATAGTAGAATATTAAACTATTGCTTTATACATTACTAGCAAGTAATTCATATAAAATATATACTCTTTGGGTATGTGAAACTCGTTTATCATATTTCATGTAAACAAGGTTCTACATATAGTATTTATGTATGTAGTATATACATACATCTTAATCGGTAACTAGTTATATCAACCAACCAACGAAAATATCTCTATGTATACCAGCTTCATTAAATTATTTCACTTTTTTTTTTTCTTTACCTATAAAGTCTAGCAGGTCTTTGAATTTGTAAATACCTATCTCCTGGAATTCAGAACCGTCTATTGGCAAAAAAGAAGCAAAAAAAAAAAAAAAATAATAATTTCTCTATCAAATATAGATGAATAGGCACCGGCCAGTGATAACTAGAAATTATAATTATGATTTAATCGACCGTTCTCTCTATAATTCTATTGTATTTAATTCTGGATTTTTTGACGACGAATTAAAATTTAAACGAAACATACACCTACTCTACTCTATTCTACTCTACTTTATTCATATTTCACTTTCTCCCTCTCTCTATAACTGTCTTTAAATTCGGATCAATTAAATACATACGCATAAAAATTTTCTGAGAATTTTAGGACACTAGATATACGCCATACCGTATTAAATGCATGGATAATTTTTCAGTGAGCCTGTTTAGTTTTTTTTTTTTTTTTTTTTTTTTTTTTTTCATATCAATAAAAGTATCTTAAATCTTTAGTACGCGATATACAATACATCATTTGCTTTAATTAGTAGCGGATGAATGAATCACCACTTACTACATAACAAATACAAACATTAAACGATTAAAGTACGAGGTCTATTTCCAAGCTTAGCACACAATCACGATGGACCCTGAATCCGACTCAATTTTGAGTATGTAGCAAATTAGAAGAAGGTATTATAGATTCTATATTAACTATAATTGTTCACTTATCGATAGCATTTGAGATCCATATTTGTTTTAAATGAAAATCTTGTGACTCGATGGTTTTTTTTCTTTTCTTTTACCACAATAAAAATATGGTAGTATTTCGAATTAATGAATTAGTAAAGAAATTAAATTGAGAATCACTGCTGTAAACAATGTATTGTATAAATATAATAATTCGTACGATAGATATCTTATCTTCAACGCTTTACCTAGTTTCTTATCATTTTCTGACTTAGCTAATGCAAGCTGCAGTCGGTTTGAAAAAAATTCATATTAATCACAAATGCTTTAGGTCGAATAATAGTAGCAAACCGCAATTGGGAGATCTTACAATAAATCGATTATAGATAAGTAGCTATAATCCTCTTGAAACTTTCAAGGCCATAGGATTTACTGAATGCTTGATTATATGGTAAGATAAATCGAATGTATTCACCCAAGATCTGTTATTTTTTTTTTTTTTTTGTTTTTTTTTTTCAACTCGCTATTAATTGAACGTGAAAAATGTTCACTTTTAATATTCGAATATATCACAGCGGGAAGTACTACATACGTTGGGAAAACTTTCTTTTTCGAATTATAATACGATTATATATGAAGTAAAATTGAGCTTTAAATATTATTTTCTATACGAAACTTTTAACGAGCACGTTATAAAACTATAACTTCTAATACATTTTACAAATTTATATTATACTAAGAATAAATCTGACATTACAATCGCAGGAATGTGAAAATCTAATGCTATTAAGTTAATAACAACAATATCCATTATAGTAGGTATATATTGTTCTCCGTCATGAGGTAATCAATGCTCGTTTATATTTATATAACGGGTATAAATCCGGTAATTTTTTGTTGACTAATTGAATGTATAGATTCAATCAAAAATTAATACTTCCTCATCATACGTATCTCCTGTTCTTTGGCGTTTGACTTTTAATGCATCTTCGCCTTCCAAATATTGCGATTATACAAATTGTAACAGTAGCTACGAGTACCACTGCCACCGCCCACACAGCCTTGCTGGTATTCATATTTACACTACTACCGAGGTTCGGTTCATCTGTTACCTCAAATATGTCGTCATCTATACGTTTATTATCCCTCAAAGGTTTTGCCGTGGTAATTACTGGCGGAGGTAACGGCAGAGATGAATTCGATGTTTTAGATGGAGTCTTGGGATCCTTCGGCTTGCGAATTGGCGCTGTAGTTGTAGTTGGTCTAGGGGTAGTTGTGACGTCCATCGATCCATATAAATCTTCAAGATGACGTATACCGGTTGCTTGTGAAGCCGTTAGAGGAGAGATATCCTCTGGATTACTCTCCAAGTATTCAACCAAAGGAGAGAAGAATGATAACAAAACGTCCATCGATACATCATATATTCCCAAATCGTTGGTAATAACGCTCGTCCAATCTTCACCTGCATGTTGCTGAAGCATTGATCTATAGAAAGGAGAATATATAATATAAAGCCAGTGTAACATCGTGATGATAATATTGCTATTACAAGAATTAATTAGCTTTTTTTAGAATAAGCTGAGAACACAACTCACACAAACTCAGGTTTGGCATGATGATTTGATACCGGGTCGTATCTGACCTCCGTCGAATCCATAACGTATTGATAAAGCTGGAAAGCTAATACAATTCCAACAAATTTCCTGCAACAATGAATCACACCAGCGTAATACAATACTTAGAATTTTACACATCCAGAAAGTCTTTTATCAGATCTAAACAGTCTGAATGATCTGATGGGAGTTTGATATACTCACGGAAGGTAGGGTTTGTTGCTGGTGATAAATTCGTCATCCAGGAATGTGGGAATATCCAAGGATTCGGTGCTCACTTTTTCGTATCGTTTTCTGAAAAGTAGTTCAATACATTATTTACAAGTTTTACCTCATTCGAAGGTATGATGAAAGAGTAATGAAAATTGAAAAGAGTTTGAAGAACATTGAGCACACCTATACTGCCACCAGGAGTCGATAACTTCTTTGGGTACAAAAGTTCCATTTCTTATAACATCCATCCTCCACAAATCAGCAGATATGTAGTATGCCAAGCGTGGGAGAACGTCTAAGGCAGTGATCATCAATGAACTGATTTTCAACTCCTCGGTTGAAGTGGTGTTATCGATAAGTCCCAAAGCAACTAGTTGGCCTGGGCTTACTGACAATATAGAGAAAAATTCTGATACAGCTTCGTCCAGACCTTGAATAGCAGAAATTTTCAATGTTAAAAACCTGTTCATAATATTTGGAAAATAAAACCCGCATAAATACTTGCCTGAATATCTGTTCGCAGTGTTGAAAACCGAATGAATACTTTCCTCCGTTCTCAGCTGACTCATTGAAACCTTTGCCACAACTTTGTGGGCGGTAAGATAATTCTTTAAAGATGCTTGGTGGCACGTTGAAACTCTGAAATTATTTCAAACACAATTATATTAGTCACCTAGTCTCAGATACGATTGAAATGATCAATACTAATCAATAAACTGCGAGTTGTACCAAACCTTGTGGTTCCATCCCGACAAAAGTTGATCAACTGAGTAGAACAGCTCTGGTTAAATCTACTATCTTGCCAAAAATCTGAAACCGGAGTTTCTTTAATGACTGATTTCCCCATCGCCGAAGCAGACTTGTACAAAGTTTGGCCGCGCAGATTCTGAAATAAATATTCAATTTTTCGTATCAGATGACGAATTATATTCACAACGGTATTCCCTGATTTAATTCTTCAATTTTTCAGTAATCTCACTTTTTCCCAAAGATTCTTCATTATGCTGTAAGACACATTTCCATAAGGCACTACGTCAGCTGCTACAGAAGTCCAGTCGTCACCATCCAGGGATCCTTGAGTATAAAAATGGTACATAACTAAATATTTCCTGAAATTATTAATCAACTATAGAAAAGACGAGTTATAAGTAGGTCAGAAACATACCTAGAAGATAAGCTGGAATCGTGGAGTCGCTTAATGTAATTTTGTACTTTTGGGTCAGCCTCTTTTGTACAAACAAAACAAGTTTTTCGTGTAAATCAGTTATCTCTTCCCACATGCCTTTTATTTTTTCGTAACCTTCTGTGTATCCAGAGAGTAGTTCCCAGTAATTTTCCACGTTATCTTTGCCTAATCAAAAAGATAAAAATTTTATTGGTATTTTATTTCCATATTTATCAAAGATATAAAGCCCTATATAATTAACACACACACAACAATTCTCACCATTGGCTTTTGCTGCTTTCGGCACTAGCTGCAATGTAGAAGAGTAAGTTTCGACTAGTGGCGATAGTCTAAGATGCCAATTTGACCAAGTCGACCGTTTATCTTCTGGCTTAGCATTCCCCGACAGAAATTTTTCGATTTCTGAAAGCGTGAAAGTGTAATGTTAATGTGTTTTCCACAATGGTCTTAAAATCTATATCCTGAGTACTTAAGGCTTAGTTACCACGTCGAGTATGATTCTCAGTTCCATTTGTGCGCTTAGTCCCAGTTCTCAGACTAGCAGTCTTTCCAGAGAATGATACCAGCTGTAAATAACATTAAGACTTGCGTTAGGGTTGATAACTATTCCTATAACTCGTAGAATTTCAGTCTTTACACACCTTATTCCATTCTGTAGAATTAAGCAACATATCCCCAAAGTTTTCTACAACGCTAAGTTTGTATGTTAGCAAATCTCCATCGGATTCATCATTCGTTTGGTTCCGTACATCCGCAAGTTCCTTTCTCTTCATCGAACTGTAACTCTCCTGTGCTTGTTCCTGGTAATGAAATTCATTTGTATTAAAGTTGAATCAATGGTTCATATAGTTCCAGTTCAAATTTCAGTTCATCCTTATCCCAACAATCTACCTACCCAAACAATAAGGAGAGTATTGTTCGTCGGATCGTTGATAAACTCCCATTCAGCCTTAGCAGTATCTTCGCAAGATTCTTCGTACGCTAATGCATTCAGATTAAATGTTTCTTGTAGGCCCCAAGGCTCCTTGGCATAAGTATTTGTTAATATTGTGAAAGTGCTTAAGAGTATCAGTCCACATTTTAGTATCATGCTGTGATCCTGTAATAATATAATTACAAGAAAATATACATTTTTTCCCTTTATTCCTCATTCGCAAATTTTATATACAGGGAAGAAAGAGTCTGTGGTTTTGTATTCAGATTGTATTGCTAACTCGAGTAATGCTAGGCCTCCAACGACACCATTAAAGGCATTTAACGAATGGAAATATGATCCTTTTTATCATATTTCAAAAGAAATGAGGAAAAAACGTTTTATTTAATAAGCGATTAAACAATAAGAGATATAATAAGATTTTAAACACTTGCAGTTGAAAAAAAATTAGATAAATAATTATAAAACTTTATAACTGTATAATGAATTTATTAGATATTTTTCAACTCTGCAGCAGCAGTGTAAGAGAAAATAGAAAAGTCGTTTCCGACTTTCTCTGCAATGTAATGTAATGGTAGGAAAGTATTCCTAATTATATACCAAAAATTCGGTTTCAAAAATATAAACTTGTTTTGTTAAACTATATGAGATTTGTTTGAAAAATAATATTATATATTCAAATTTTTTCCTGAATATATAATACTCTAGCCTTGGGGTGTTTGGTCAGAAAAACAAAGTCGTTGTACTTGAGACCGGGAATAATGTAGTTGAAAAAAAAAAAAAAAAAAGTATTTTCTTTATATTTCTCTACATTTTCAAACTTTATAATCCGATATATATGAGAGAATGAGTTAAATAAAATTTAAACATTAATTGATAATATAATAACTAATATAGAAGTCGATGAAAGCAGCATTGTAGAATTGGTCGAACAACACAATCTAAAATGAATTCGTCTTGCTGGTTGACGACGTGCGGGGTTAAAGAGGTCAATTAAGAGTCAATTATTCATGAACTGTTTGGAAAGAACAATAAATAAGTTTCTCATGGATGTAAGTAATATACTGAATGGCTTATGTCCTACTGCCACAACTTTAGAAATATAACGAATAAAAAAAATAAGATAAATAATAAAAGAATAAACCGCAGCTGTGTGTATAATAGTATACATACATACATATATGATTGCATCAACGGAACTTGAAAAATAATAAAAAAAAAAAAAAAAAAAAAAAAAAAAAATTCTAATTAAAGCAATGATGCATAAAAAATTCGAAAAGTTTGATTCACTTTCCTTATCAATTATAATATTCGACTATTCGATTTTCCTTCTAGCTATAAAAGCTTAATGTAAGCTATCAGTATATTATTCCGGGTACCAGAATAATGATAATTTAAAAAATTAGTCATACTGTTACAGCGAATTTAATACAGAATCTGGTAGAGTATTCGATTACGTATAATATAACAGAGATGATCATTGCTCGGTGAGTAAGCATGGTAAACAGCGCAAGAATGATTAATAACAAAAAACAAAAAAAAAAAAAAAACTGATGTTGGTTATGGACTGGAATAAATCCTCAGGGTCTTTACGTACCATGTGATGATATTTTTACACCAATAAATATGTGTATCTGTTATAGTAACTCTGAGATATGTAGTAGGTAGATATACGCGTATAATAAAGACGTTAGAACGGAAATAGAATAACAAATTTCACTATTATAATATATTGCGAATAAATGCATAATATAATGAACTTATCACTATTATACGCATACTTTTACTTCCATTATCATAGTATAATAGTTTCAGTTAAAAATGATAATATTCAACGATATAATATAATATATAGGTATAGATATTTGCGGATGACCGTGGACGCTGTTTAATGTCGCAGCCTTGTTTTTCAAACCCGAATTATAATACATGTAATTCGACTATTCGTATATCTTAAGTTGGATTAGGAAAAAAAAAGTCCAAGTATAATAATAAATATCGTGTTACGTGTGTCATACATACCTTATTCTTTTTAATCCTGCTTGTAATATCTGAGCTTCTCCGAGCTGGTTTTATTATTATTATTATTATTATTATTATTATAAATAAATAAATAATGAATAGTATGCACGTATGATTAAGAAAATTAGAATTAAAGTTACGAACTAGTAACTATTAAGCGCGAATATCAATTAACGTAATATTATACGCGATGATACATATAAACGCGATGTTATCTGACTGAATGAGATCCAATACGTAAGTAAGTAAGCGTGTATCTATCAACCGACGTCAGTTCATTTGTTCAAAGTCCGTAAGATCAAAATTCCTTAACAACACTGACTGACTGACTAAACACTGATTAAACTAAATATCATCTCTATACTCAAGTTATCCGCTAGTCCCTTCGGCAATCGGCGTTGACAATAATTAACACTTCTCTTTTTTTCTCACTCTCTCGTATACGTAATTCAAAGCGTGGCTTGTTTTATTCACAAATATATTATTATTATATTATTATAACCGATTGATAAATGATAATAATTAATAAATATTATAATATAATATAATATAATAGAGATAGATATAATTACGACAGAGAATGAATATTACAAGCCAACAACAACAAAAAATAAATATATCTATTATACGAGATTAAGTATACTAAGTTGGATCTGGCGACTTTACGTTACGATTGTCGAATGTCGATAGTCACCTGATTTCTTAGAGCCAGCCAAATAATTTCAACATTAGGATTGGGGGCTGCCCACTGAACCACTGTTTTATGCGATCCTAGCGATATTTTTTGTAACAATTTTATTTATTTTTAACAACATCACTGTCGATAAAATATACTTGTTACCTTGTGTAGTCGGTAATTGTCTTGCTTATCGACATATGGTAGTGTCGAATGCCTGGCGCCTTGTGATAGGCAACTGGAGTAACGCCAAAGTCACACAGGCTGCAAATTGTATACAACTTTCTAGAGTACTTTTATTTTAATAAAATAGGATAGAGATTCGATTATCACACTATGCAGATATCTGTATTTGGGATTATCACTGCGTGAACGATATATTTTAAACAACCATTATTTGAAATATATTTAAATTTATTACATCTACGTTTAGGTAAATAGAAAATTGTACATCACTATATCACAATAAAAATATCTAAGGCTTATTTCATTCGAACATGGTGTATACATAAGGTGATGTTGATTATTTCAAACTTCGTATCCAAATGATATTAAATTTATTTATTCCAGTAAAATGAGAACGAATTGATCAATTAGTCAATTCGTTCTAATATAAATATTTCCGACTTTTCAGGTCGTGAAAATTTTAAGAATTTGAAAATTTCGTATTTCTGAAACGAAATATGATATTATTTAAATAGAAGAATTCATATTCTACGTGACTATGAACTGTGTTTTGTAAAAAGAATACCAAAATTTAGTTACTAAAAAAATTGTCATTAACTGATTGACCAATTTGAATTATTACCGGGTGACGATAATTCCACTATATATACATAATACATATAATAGGTAATAATTGAAAACCGGAATCGTTATGGGCGTAATTGGATTCGTTGTAATAATCTAACGACGAACAATATATAAGGCCAGAGATGATAATAATTTGCAATGACGATTGACGGTCCTGCATAGCATAAACGAACAATAAGATAATCATACCACTCATTCAAAAATAATAATATTTAATTGTCTCATTGTATAGGTGATAAGATTTATCAAATTTATGTATTAACTCTACTTAAGTACTTGATAAACTGATGCACTTTACTCGCATCTATATATGGTCGAGTTGACATTTACATAAATATATTCCATATCTATCATCGTATACAATAATAATTAATTAATTTCAATATACATAATATATAGTAGAATATATGTATACGTATACACAGATATTATACCTACAAACAGAGAAATTTGTCTCGCGACGATATAATATCATTATCGTCAAAAGAACGTGTTCTTATAATTAAAAATAATCATATACTTTTATTTCCATATCGTTAGATATTAATTTAATTATCTTATAATTTATAACTTTTCCTATAATATATATAATATCTATCATCGAAATAATAGGCTTCGTACAATTATCTACATATAAATATTGTTTTAATTTATAACATTACTATATCAACCTGTATATAATATAGAATTAACTATATCGTATATTATATGGAAGGCAAACCGTTTATTTTTCACCTACTAGATCATGAATTTTTGGTTCAATTTTTTCATTATTTGTACATCTAACTTCGAAATCTTGAATGAATATACATATATAATTATGTATGTTAAATAAAAATTATTGTACCTATCGTGTTTTTAATTGTATACTAAAAAATATTTACATAAAAATATAATATCTAATACCTGCTATAAAAGGGTTGGATATAGGGATTGAAACGTTGAAATAATCATAAATTTTTCAAATAGTATGCATATTATATATAGTATTTGAAATTATTCTGAATTATTTCACCGTTGTTGATTAAAATTTCTTTATAAATTATTCAATTCAATTAATATAACTATAATCTAAAGAACAACGAGTTCCGGTTCCAAGAAAAAGAAATAAAATTGAAAAATATAATATAAGAATAAAAGAAATATCAAAGGTATACTCTCTAAATTTCTTGGAGTGAAAAATTCACTCTTTGTCTTGGAGTTGCGCTGTTTTCACTCCGAGGAAGTGAAAATTCACTCTGCTTGGAGTGAAATTCACTCCGTTTAGACTGAAATTTCACTCTATTTTCTCGGAGTGGCGCTGTTTTCACTCGAAAGAATTAAGAGAGTAGTTTATATTTCTAAAAATAAATTAATATCGGTCCGATTAAAATCCTGCAGTCCAGTTTCAATTAATTCAGTATAAGAATTTATTTCCGCACGTAATTCGCTTATATGCCATTTAGTCTCTCTACTTATTGACTGTGCGATTAAGGGGAGCCTTGAGAGAGGTAAATGGCGACTGAAATCTATTATAGTTTCACTAAACTTTATTACTTTTTACACGTCATATTCGCTCCGTATCGAAGGCCGCATTATCCAAGCCTGATCGATACTGCACCTTGGATGCTTCCGATTTCCCTTTTTCCGTAACTTTTTCTTTATTCTTAGCTTCTTCAGCAGCTCGCGCTCTGTCTCCTCTATGCTCGGTGTAAAGCCATCTAATTCGACGATAATTAGTATAATATAATATAATATATAGAAAAATATTCTATACGCAAATTAGTATTATATACACGAATCGCAAGAAATTACTCACAGGAACAGAACGACCGCTGGAATCGTAAGGGCTCCACCTAATAAGAAAAAGGCACCAGGAAGGGTGTCCATAGTTGCAGCATAAACGGAACTGTACATAGGACCGTAAACGAGAGGCATCAAAGCTTCGCAGACACCGAAGAGGGAGTTTACTTTACCTGCGTGTAATTCAAAATTATTGTACTACTGCAGTAAATTAGATATAAAGAAGATAAGATGACGAAGATTTATTACATTGTTTATATTATGCATTTATGTGCAGTTATATGATCATCATCAAGTAGGTAGTATATAAACGCGAATGGTGATCGATTGATTGATGATCTAGAACTGCGTGTAATGGTTTTTTTTTTTTTTTTTTACATTTCATATGGAAGATCGATGTCCTTCGTTGACAAGAATCTCGCTACATGGTGTATTTACTATATGGTGATTATGTTCCATCCGGCGTTCTGCATCGGTCGGGTAAATTTGTTGTGTAATATATAAATGGATGTGTTTCCAAGATAATTGCATGGAGGTAGGGTGTATAGGTGTATATTCGTACAATATATACACATATACCCATCTAAATATACAGTGTGTGTAATTATATCGAATGATGTCGTCGTTTTGATGAGACCGTAAAATGCATAGGATAGATGTAGATAGATTTATACCTGTACACCTATTTAGTATATAGGTATAGCCGGTAGTCCGCGGATAACAAAATTGTGTTATGTAATACGTCCGCGCAGTTTTTTTTTTTTTTTCTATTCCTGGGAATTGATGTTGTCCACCTGTCTGAATATCCATGCAAACATAATATGTAAAAGTGACAAGATAAATTTAGTACTCACCTAACTCGTCAGTAGGAACCAATTTCGAAGCAATAGATCGCATAGCGATAAATGACGTGCCATTTACGATCTCTGCCAGAGGTGCTTTAAACGAGTAAAAGAAATTCAAATTAGGACTCTTTTAAGTATAATTTACGATATGTACAATAGTATATTTACTTATTCAATTTACAAACCTAAATATATCATCCAATCTGTACTTGCAAATGCGTAAACAAAACTTGCGAGGATTTTGCTCATGCAACTCATCACACCGACCAGAGCATCATCGATTTTCAATAGGTGGCTGAACACTCCGACAGACAGCATGGTTCCTGTTTATTTTTAAAATGTGTTCTTTTTTATTTAGTTTTTTTTTTTTTTTTTAAATCGACCTGTATTTTTTACAGCTGAATGATTAAGCAGGTAAATGAGAATGACGGGTATTAGTTTGCGCTGGATCAAATGATAGGAAAAAAAAAGAAGTAATTTATCTACACATCAAGTAGTAACAAAAAAACAGGTGTTTTTGCAATCTTAATATACCGTTGAGGAATCACCTATCATGATTCCGAGGTATAACATATGGGGCTTTCCAAGTGAAATCAGGAAGTGATCTCCCTCACCCCCTACGATTTTGAGCTGTCATTTTTATTTCACTTCTATGTGACCCCAAATGAGCCCTGAATTTTTTTCGGATTTTTCCTCCCCCCCCCCCCCCCCCCTTGTCATCCTGCCATGCATCTTTATTCGTTGATGCAAGAGAAAGAGAAACACCAGTTTTAAACGAACTTTTTTTTGTTCATAAATTTGTCATCTAAAAACATTAATTTCTGTCATAATTAGAATATGGGCTGAAGCCTGCTGATATCCTTTTTCAATGATTTTCATTTTACAAAAATCCAAAATTCGCAAAATTTTGAATAAAATTGATCATACTTGTAATAAAAAAAAAAAAGAAAAACAAAACATATCTTGCTAAAATTTGATATCTTGCTTAGTTTAAGGAGACCAGTACAGCGACTTTTTGAGAAATGATCATAGTCCGAAATCAATTTATTTCATAACTAAAGTTCATTTCACATCAAAATATTTCTCTTTTTCAAAATCATGTGTCGTAAGGATTTTAGAGCACCGTTGGACCGATTCAGGTCATCTTGGATTCATTTTCTTCAGAAAACAAATCCTCATCATGTGAATGTAGGAATTTTAAAATAAAGAGTTATGTCATAAGTTATGATCAATTTACCAAATTTGCAAGAATTATTATCACTCATTTCTTAAATAACTTGGCCAAAACGAAAAATTTTCAAAATCGTAGGGGGTGAGGGAGATCACTCCCTGATTTCACTTGGAATGCCCCATATACATTATGCACAGGAGAGATTGCGTGCATACATTATATCTATATTAATACACGCGGTTATAGATGCGATGATCGTTACTACACCGATTAATCCGTGCATAAATGAATTATGCATTACGATTGATTCTATAAGATGAAATTTGATTTAATCTGAAAGCTATAGCTCGAAAGGCAACAGGATTCAAGTTTACCACTTTACTATACATAATACAGTTACATAATCTATATTATGTAAATGACTATAAGTTCCTTTCATATAACTATATAGTATACTATATCGTATAGTATACCAATACACATCTACAACATCTATACAAAGTTCAATGATTGCGTAACGATGAATGTTATCCACCCCTACATATATAGAATTCAAATTGATTTATATTCCTTATACGTATATAGGTAATTATTAATTACAATACGTCAAGTACGTATATAATTAAAATAACAAATAGTTTGTTATTATACTTTCGAGAATTTCCGCCTGATCCGGCTCAGACTGACTGCGGACGTATTCTTCGCAATTCTGTATAGATATGGTAATAATGTATATACATTGTATACGTACAGTCACAGTTATGTCTATAGACACGCATTAATAACGGATAATATAGCAATGATGCGAAATAGGTGATATAATAATAGTACTAGTTTGTTTTTGGCTGATATGCGCGGTCTTGGTTCAATAGCGTCCATGATTTTAGAAATTCAACCTAAATATTTACTCACCAGCTAAATTAGTCAACATGCCATAGGTTGAAAACATGCTGAATTGTACTTCGTTCCAATTGAATCGGTAACGCGTGAACAAGTACATCACCGCCATTTCACCTGAAAAAAAAATTAATTTCAACGTCATAAATATATAAACGAATTACGAATATGAATGAAGCGGAAATGAAATGTACATATGGACATTTTTTTTTTTTTTGCGACCATGAAATAGGTACATCGGTTATAAACTAACTATTAGTATACAGAACATGGCAGCTGTGTTTGTTGATGTGACCACGATTTTAGTTGCACCTTGAAGCAATTCATGCTCCCTGGAATAATAATAGCAATAAAACAATTTGTGATATTCATGATAGGATGAGAATGATGATGAGAATATTAGTATATGAAAGGAAGCGCAATGTTTCGGGCAAATCGTCTTACATACGTACATAGAGCTGTTTCGCGCATAACCGGATTGAACCCGTATACCTATCGGAATGAGAAATGTGTGTTGTAACGTAATACCATGCTGATCGGTAGAAACTTTCACAAGAATAGTGAATAGGTGCAACTTCTAGAGAGTCATTCTCGCGCTGTAATGTAATGAGAAAACATTCCGCGTGCATGGGTATATCGTAATTGCGAAAGTTCAACGATTTTATAATGCGGAGCATCGCGATACCGGGAATCTAAGTATTTCGATTTTCTGCACCTCATTCGTTTCGGTGCTGAATAATTACATTATGTTACATTATGTTATCGTAATTAAATTTGGTCAGATCTTGATGAGAATCAGAGATTTAAATGCATGGTCAGGCCTCGATACTATATGCAGTATATGTAGACATAATAGTACTCTTCGCAATTGGATAAGTTTTCATGCCATGTCCTCTATATAATAGACCTTTAAAGTTCAAGATCGAGAACGAACTCAGAGGATAATAATAAAAGCTTCTTAATTTTGTAACAGTATATAATGAACCTTGAATAAACGATGAATTTTAAAAGAAATCTGATAGAATCTATTTGACTCTTTCACTCTTCACCTTCGAACTATGATATTTATATCGATTTCTTCGTCATAATTGGCGGCAATGAAATCCAAACGTTGCAACGTTTCGTGTCAAGGTATAGACATTGAAGGTAGTCGAGATAACAAGCCTGCAGTATATCGCGAGCCATATTAGGTAGGTATGTATACACATATGAGATAAAAAGAGATCAACTGGCTTATATTTTCGCAAAAAATGTTCCAATTTGAAATTCTAACGATCTTATAGATAATATACGTATTGTTTGAATTCAACAAAGAAACAAGGCCAATGCCAAATGTCAGGTTCTCCAGTCAGGACCCAAATATCTAAATTCGAATCGGTACGGTGAATGAATAGATAATTCGTAAATTAGATACATATCTAATATAATATGGGTTCAACACTATATCTGACCTAAATTCGTATATATATTAGGGCTAATCATTTTGGGGTCATATTTTTTGATTTGCCCTCGCACCCCTCAAAATGTGAGTGTATGAGGTCAGTATTACTACCTATCAATGATAACCAAGGTGCGATTTTTTTTGGCGTGGCCCATTGCAAAAGTATTTTTCCCATTTAAATAACACGGGAAATATTTTTTTATTTTATTTGGAATTTTATTTCGTTCTAACGAATCATCGTGTTGTAAAAATCGACACATATTCTTGTACGAAATTGAACGATCTCCAAAAAAGGTCTGATACGATTTTTCGCTAGGTCGAAAAAAAAGTCGTCATATACCGTTTGAGGTTGAACTTTAACGTTCAATAACTTTCAAACGAGCGGACTTAGCGAAAAATCATATCAGACCTTTTTTGGAGATCGTTTAATTTCCTATAAGAATATGTATTGATTTTTGCAGCGCGATGATTCGTTAGATTGGAATAAAATTTCAAATAAATAAAAAAAACATTTCCCGTGTTATTTGAATGGGAAAAATACTTTTGCAATGGGCCACGCCAAAAAAAATCGCACCGTGGTCATATTGATAGGTGCTGATACTGACCTCATACACTCACATTTTGAGGGGTGCGAGGGCAAATCAAAAAATATGACCTCAAAATGATTAGCCCTAATATATATACAGTCGACAGTTCTCATCTTTTGATAAAGAATATTATCAATTAAACTTTTTATATAAGTATATGGATACTCAGGCCTAGGACAAGCATATTAAGAACGCTTAATTAAACACATAAAATGGCACATAGGTAAATAGGCAAACATGATATAAACTTCGTGTATGTTTATTCGAATGAAAGAAACTTGTAGTTACCTTGTTCCCAATGCGCATATATGTATATACATACGTAGTATGTAGATAAAACCTGCAATTACGGTTAAATACGATACGAATTCATTGGTGAACTTGGATCTTAAAATAATCATTAAAATTTCATGGAAAATCGGTATATGACTATGCCTAATCCATTCAAATGAGCTATTCAATGCTAATAGGAATTGAAATGCGAGATGTATCCCAAATACGTTGCTAAAAATCAGGAGTAAAAAAGAAACAGCGGACATGAACAAAATTTCTAATATAGTCATATTGATCTCCTTGAGTTTATTATATATATGGCGAAGTAAAAAATAATTATATATTGACACGAGAAATTTGGCACTAATCTGAAGATCAGGAGAATTTTTTCGAAATTTGGGTCTCTGGCCTACTGTGACTATGATAAAGATTATAAAATAGCCAATATATGGACTTGATTTTATTTCGAAAGTCTGTTACCTCCACAGAATTCTGACGCGTATATATACCTATTGACTGCTGAATGACCTATAATTGCGAGTCATATTTCTATTCTATAAACGTTATGAATATGATATTATGTAATATAATTGCGAAAATTAATTTGTCAGCATATATATATATATATATAATTGCGGAATGAAATAATAAAACAGAATAATCACATATAATTTGTCAAAGTTTATATTTAATACGTTTTTTCGTTTGGATAAACAATGATGTAAGAGTTTTTTTTTTTTTTTTCCTCCGTTGATTACCAAAAAATTCGCACGAATGGAATTATTCGGTTTTTTTCCGACGCTACTCCAATTATATCGTAATTCATCGCTAAGTAAATGCATGAGATGAGTATAATTTGGAAATTTGGAAACGATTGAATTATGTGCATGTATGTATACTTATATACAGCTGTAAACATGTATTAAATTATACAGTATTTTTATGCTATATTACGTATGTGTATATAATATATATATATATATATATATAGAAGTTACACAACAAGCCCACTTATTAGAGCCTTCATCAAATCGTTTCCGCTCAGCCACGGTCTTTATCAAATTATACATTGTTCTCCTTACCGCACGACCTTTTAACGCTCTAAGACGTCGGTCTGACATCTCGTTTAACCGGGTAAAAGAAGAATCCTGAAGATGAGTTTGGAGAAGAAAATAATTCCTATAAATACCTATAGGTATATAATACGCAATGGGAGAAAATCGCGATTACCTAGATAATATATATATTCCTCGTGACGAAAAATTCACTTTCTATTTCCCATAGGGTTGATCGCGCAGGACGAATTTCTACTGCGAGTATATAGGTAGTACGCAGTGGTCGAATAGGTTTTACAATATTTTGAGTCTAATGTGTGTGTATGAATTCATAAAGCGTGAATCCTGGTTGGTTAAAAAACGGAGAGCATCATTAAGATTGAGACTATTGTAATATCCTCGTGGTAATTTGGTAAATTTTCTCGGCGCCTGTAGCAGCCCATATATATATATGAAATAACGCGAATTAACACCTCCGACTGTGACGCCGACGCCATAATTCTTCACGTATATATATATGTATAGGTAGGTTTACATATAGGTACATATTATACCAGTACCAGTTTAAGAGAACTGAAATACGGCCCTGACTCGTACCAGAATAGTATTATTTATATCCATTTGCTAATCTCGGCGAGGGGAGGAACAAATTACAGAGCAAAGTTATTCGGGGCCGGTTTGAACTTCCGAATTTTATACAAGTCCCGAACGATATTGAGAATTCAGAATTTCAATATATTGCCGACTGACAGTTTATTTAGAAAAAGGTATTTTCCCCGCAAAAGTTTACATGGCTGATTTAAAAAAAACTTTGAAACGAAGAAAACCGGAAGTGCGAAATATTCCGAAAGCTAAAAATCTGAAAGCCCAAATTTTTCGAAACTTGAAATTCACTCACTCAATTCATGTATTATATTCATTCAATATTTAATAACTCTGTCGTAGATGGATTTACTTTTTGGGAAACATAATAGGTTTCAAAATCCGACAAATTATTTATGACATTGACGCTTATATCGATTGAATTAGATAAAACGTGTTTTCTGTGAAGAGGAATAGACCGAAATTTTCGATTGTTTCGGCCTCCGGGGGCTTAAACTTTCGGAGTTTTGAGCTGTCTGCGCATTCCGATCTATCAGAATTTCAATATTCTGAACTCTAACGGTTCTGAAATTTAGTTAAAATTCTGAATTACGTCTGCAGAAACTAATTTGGAATTTTCATCGTTCGGAATTCTCAAAATTCGAAATCTCAACCTGGCCTCAATCATTCGATCAGTGAAAGTCTTGAGTTATTATGTTAGGTTTTAGTTCAATCGGAGTGCAGTCGATGCCTGCAGTAGCAGATTTGAATTTTCTAATTTTCTATCTGTTGTATCATAATATCATAAATACGAAGAATTTTTCAGTTGAAAAAAAAAAATTAGGGTAAATTTATTACGTATATGTACGCAATAACTATTACTTATTATAGGTGTGTAGCTGGTAATTTATAAGATGACCTCGCGGGTTGATTAAACAGGGTTTCGCGCATCATGCGTGGGTTCTTCATCTTAACGGGTTGATTTTCCGCAAAACTGTCCACTTTAAAGCTGTTTAGTGTTTCCGTTTATTACAAAGCAAGTCAGATCTCCCACTTCTTTTATAATTATATGTGTATACGTACACTTATATATCCAGACACTCCGCAGTAGTTTTCAAACGCTCTTATACTTATGGTATACTACATTATATCGCGTCACTAATGCCATAAGGTCGTAAGCGCAAAAAAAAAAATTTTTTTTTTGTGGATATGCCCAAACGATGTTATATGACATGAAACAGATTTTGCCACCAAAAAAAGGAAATTTTTTTTTTTTTTTTTGCGCTTACGACCTTATGGCATTAGTGACGCGATATTACCTAAGTATATAATATTATAAGGGGCTATTCAACAATGACGAAACGCTATTTTCAGCCATTTCATATCCCCTACTTCCACTCCTCAAGCAGTATTTCATCCCCTTCTAAAATTACGTAACAATTAAGTAACTCTATTATTTTTCGTTCAAATTTAACGCTTGGTCATATATTATATTCTACCGCCTTAGATGAAAGGTGTGATAAAATTATATGAAAACATTACGGACTCAACAGGTGAAAAAAAAAAAAAAAAAAAAAAAAAAAAAAAAAAAAAATAGGCGTCATGCAACAGTTGAAAAATAAGAAAAAATTCCACCCCGATCATCGAACCGAATTATATGTCTCTGCGATGTCTTTTCATATTCTCATCACCACGTGACTCATTAACAATGCTATTATTGTTTTACTCTGGATTACTTGATACCAGAGGTCGTGCAGAGGATCACACGACCTCTGATCATAAAATAAGAATCAATAAGGTCGGAGAACAGTAGCCAGTAGGTAGAAAAATATGTATGGATGCAGTATGCTCAATAACTGAATAGGTTACTATATATACCTATATATACGCTTTGTTAGTTTGGAGAAAAAAAACAAGTTTATTTTTCAATCTGCCTCAGTGCAAAGATTCTTCCTAAAATCTGTTCACAACAGTACTTAACGGAAGGCTTATGCGCTAATGCCAGTTATTATGAAAATGAGCCAATAATCGTTCCGATGGTTGTAAAACTGGTATTTAAAGTCATGCAGATTGTGAGCGTGAAGGTATGTATAGGTATATTAGACCGGTCTTTTTTACAACTTTTTTTTACCTCTTACAACCTTGGAAAAGTTAGTTTTTGGTGTAAAACGAAGCCTCGTGAAACCGGAGTCCGGTAGCTCAATTTTAAAAGCTTCCGCATTCGGTCTGAAATTTTCCCATTTGATTAAAATTGAAAAAAAAAAGTCTGATAGATCTAAAAATTGTAAAAAATTTTATTCATCAAATAAAGCTCAAGTTTAAGCATCCGTAATGAGTACAAGATCAATTTCTAGCTCAGAAATGGATAGGACTTTTTTTGTAGTGAATTCAATTACCTACCAAATGAGACCAAGAACAGCTTTCTAGCTTGCATAGTTTTCGAGATATTTTCATCAGAGTGTTTCTGTAGCAAGAATCTTGTGTTAATCAAATGGGAAAAGTTCAGACCGAATGCGGAACCTTTTAAAATTGAGCTACCGGGCTCCGGTTCCACGAGGCTTCGTTGTACACGAAAAATTCACTTTTCCAAGGTTGTGAGAGGTAAAAAAAAAAAAAAAAAAAAACCGGTCTAATGTATACTATACCTGTGTACGTGTGTATATATGTACTACTGTGAGAACCGTGCAGTGTGGAAATTGTTAATCTAGCTATCCAGCCGCTTGCACTTTCACCGTTCGCTATAACGAAACCTATAGGCAATCACGTAGGGGTCATTATATAGACAGCGAGAAATTCCCATAGGGCCTATCCCAATATCCTTTATTTATATAGGTACCTGTCGAAAAATTTATACTCAAATATGTATGTATAGAAATTATATAGATAAACTTTCTCACTGGAGCGTGCGCACTCATATACGCAATTTTTATTACAGCAAATTAATTATTCATTAAAGAGACGATTATTAACGAACCCTCGCGCGTTACTTCATCGTAAATCTGCTCTCTAAGAGATTTATTATACAATTTTTTTTCTCGACTACCTATTTGCGTTGTCGACGTATATATATGATACCGCGTATCGCTGCTGCAGTGTAACGAACTTGAACTAAACACGTTCCTTAATGATTCGATCGTTAGCACAGTAAATCATACAATCATCTATTCGCAATTCTAATTAACATTATGCAATGTTATCGGTTTTATACTGTTTCTTCACGTATAATGAACAGCTGTTGCTAATTTTTGATTCGAAATTAGAATTTGAGAATATCATATCATGTTTTCAATCAGCTGGATTTTGGATATCAAATTTCTTCACTGTTACGACGATGTGAATACGGATGTATGAGTTTGGCAGACACCTTTTTTCGCAATTAAATCCACGACTCAAGCATCGAATAACATATTTGTTATAGATAACGTCACGCAGGGACCGTGAGTTTTTCGGCAATATTAAATGTCAGTTTAACTCATGTAACTACGCGGTAAGTTAATTGGCAATGCAAAAGACGATCCTCTTCAGGTGAATAGAGTAGGAATTTTCGAATAACCCATAATGTCCCCCCAGGGCTCTGGACTTTGGTTTGCGATTATCCTCAAGTACTATAACAAGTGCGAAATCGGCATACCTACGCGAAAAGACTGAATGATCGACTGATTGCGTATGTTTGTAAAAACTTTGAAGCCTCACAATTTTTTCTTTTTTCTTTTTTTTTTCTTTAGAAATTGAACAGCGAAATGCAAAAAGTGCCGGTTGTTGTTCAGTCTACATGCCTGCAGGCGAGAGCTATTCAATAACTGAATGTATATACCTATATATTAATTTGCATAGAGTAATTAAGAAATGTCATAGTTATATAAACTTTAGCTGTACTCAGGATAATCATGTAAGCACATCATGGGCAGGTCCGCCAATTATCTGTAAACCGCAATATCCGGGGTCAAAATTTCGATTTGTCTGCAATTTTGATATCTCATAGAACTTATTGAGATGTAAATATCCACCAAGTGTTAGATCTGTAAGCCTCACCGTTCAGGAGAGACCCGTTAATTAGTCTTTCAACTTTCAGCACATGAATTTTACATTCGAATTTTTGTCGCATTTCTATTGCAAAAAAAAAAATTTGATCAAACGTGTTTTTCATGTAAAAATGTCTGATCTTTCCAAATATGGAATTTGTTTCAAGCTAGATTCTCGAAAACCATAAAAAAAAACGTGTTTTTTCAACGTTCCCCAATTTTTTTCTTCAAATTTGATATTCTTATTTGAATGCTTGCAGTTTTTAACTACAGGAACAAAAATTTGTTTTGGGTGCTCGAAATGGGATGAGGCGGGAGTTAAATTTACGTTCATTAAATTAGGTAAGAAATTTATTTTTTCTTTCGCTCAGCGATTTATCTTCATTTTATTCACATTTGTGAAAGTGCTATATTTTTTACATACTATAAAATGAAGATTCTTCGCTGAATAAAGAGCAAAAAAAAAAAAAACATTTTATACTTAATTTAATAAGCATAAATCCAACTCCCGCCTGATCCCATTTCGGGCACCAAAAACAAATTTCAGTTCCTTTAGTTAAAAACTGCGAGCTTTCAGATAAAAATATCAAATTCGAATGCATGTAAAAGTCAATGTGCTCAAAGTTGAGAGACTAATTAACGCCTCTCTCCTGAACGGCGAGGCTTAGAGATCTAAGACTTGGGGGATTTTTACATCTCAATACATTCTATGAGGTATCAAAATTGCAGACATTTCGAAATTTTGACTCCGGATCGTTTACAGATAATTGGTGGACCTGCTATACAGAATGTATTTTGACCAAAATAAATCAGGTACATATATTACAAATTTATAAATGAACAACAAAAAAAAAAAACGTCATGAATTCTGTCAGTCATCCGACACTGCGGTTACAAGCAGATAAAAATCTTGAAAAATAAATGAAAATTGCGATATAATATAATTAGCATCGAAAAAACTTGAACAATTATTGTTTTATTCACTAGGGAAAGGCGGCAACAGTATACTGTAGACCATCGTGATAAAAACAGAATAACAAGTATGTGCGAATCGGATTTACGTAACCACGGGCATAGAGTAGATCCAGCGGAGCCTGCAGTGTTAATGCAGGATCGATTGATATAGATAGAAATTTTTCAAACTGGTCAATTCAATCGATAATGATTCGTCCCACCAGCGCCAATGATCAAGCAATACGATTCGCGATAGAATATTGTATTTCACAGGCATTAACGATCGTGGGTATGTATGTATGTACCTGTACTGGCTGGTCTATTCATTTAATACACATGGTAGATATATTTACCGGAACTAATCCGTGCATTGTTGCTAAATCAACCTTGGCTTCGGTATCCGGTAACGATCTGTCATTAACTAACTATATTCGTTTCTTTTTTTTTTTTGTTTTTTTTTTGGTTTTTTTTTCTTCTTCTATATCATCGCAACAGTGTCGGATGTCACCCAACCGAATCAATCGGTTGAAAAATTTAAAGAATCCGCATGAATTTCGAAACTCCCTGCACTGCACACACGCATATGTTTCGAAAAATTGATGACCCGCAATAAAAAGAAAATGACAATATCCTGTTTAAATTACAGAATAGCTGTGATTGTATGCGGTAAACGGGCATTTCCACGAAAGTGCACAGGAAAGTATATCGGCAAAAACTCACCGTGCATTGGTCCGATCACAACCATAACGATGACCATAAGAACGGCGACCCTCTTTTGCCTGTTATTGGCTCCCTTTTTGAAGGCGACTTTAAAAGTTTCGGAAATATGTCTAAATGCGAAGAAGTCGATTATGGAAGCATATCGAGACATCTTAACAGTTTTCTCCTGTTTAAAAGACGCCGGTCTTGGCGCTTCCTTGATGCAAACAAGCCCGTAAACGAAGCTGAGGACGTAGCATGCTGTGGATATCGCAAATACTCCGTAGAAACCGATTTTAACGTACAGTACCCCGGACAGTGCCATACCAATCGGTATACCAATTGACACAAATACGTTTACCGCCCCGATACGTAATGTCCTTGATTCAACAGACGTTATGTCAGCAATGTAGCTGAACATCCCCATGAACATTGTGAACCATCCGCCAGTAAGGGCTGGCCAAAGTGCCTCAGAGGCGCCAGCAGCTTCCATGGGAAGTTCGAAGAACCAGTAAGTGCAAATAATTAGACTTATACTGGTGAGAAATTCTCCAACGATGGGAATAAGCATGCATGGTTTTCGCAGTCCGGTCCTATCGCTCCACGCACCGATGAATAGTATCAATACTGCTGGTAGCCCGCTCTGAAGTGCTGTTTTCCACGATTGCATACCGGCTACTAATTGTTGAACGGCAATTTCCTCTTCCTGAAAAGTGGTCGTGTTACGAGCCGCCAAAGCCGTGCAGACGTGATCAGGATAGGCCAGATTAACCCGGCACGCTTTTTCAAGGTTTAAATTTTGCGTTGCAAGGGCTGCAAGGACACTGGGCATAATGTAACACGCTACCATAGGTTCAACGGTCACGTTTCTAGCCATGTAGGAAAATTTCTGTCCAAAACTCATCCCCTTCCATGTTACTACGACGCTACCTGCAGCTCCGTCAACCTCGCCGTCGATTATTCCCGAGGAAACCTTATCGGACGATGATTCCTTCTTCTTTCGTTCGGTCATGGCGAATAGATTTTTATATCGTATTTAAATAATGTTAATTAACGTTAATTAGTCGACGAAATATTTAGGGACGCATTAATACGGGTGGAACAACCTCAGACGTCTTTACCCGTATATTATATGTTAATATCCGTGCGGTTATATCAACTCCCGGTTAAACCACTTCAGGTTTAGTGTCGTTGACGTTTACAATTACCTGTGCACCACTGTTGCACGCGACATGACCGAGTCTCTGTACAACCGCGAATGCCTTCTCCTCGTCGTCGGTGCCGCACTTACTTTGCAATGCGCCCCCCAGCCAGCTTCAGTTCTGAGTTCGTCGGTTCGTCGGTTCGTCGGTTTGCTCATCCTGTGGGCCGTGGTTATGACAACGAGCGCTTATGCCCGTGGACATAGTGGACGGTGGACAGTGGACCACCGCCTCCGCTTCTAACCGCGTGCCTGCGGATCTCTAAACGGTACGCAATTTATAGATATTTATATTTCACATATAGACGCACGTAGATATAAACAACTTTATTATAACTTATATGTGTACCTACTAACGTAGTACGGACGGACGGACGACGCACGTGGACTCGACATACCGCAGAGTTCATGGATGCATTCGTCTTTGCGGACATAACTTTCCATATGCAGTGTCTTAATCATTTTTGTTATTAAATTTCGTATTATTTTCGCAGGTCAAAATAAGAAGAATGATAAATTCATTTTATCTAATCAATCACGAATCATCACGTCTTTTCGTTCTAGGAACAACTATTAGGTTGTAAATATTTTTCAGCTAGTATAAATTTAATGACTTATTGTATTATGAATGATTCATATCAGGTACTGCAGCATACTTTACCTGCGTAGGAAGCTACTGTTTAATCGGTGCTAGTTAATGCTCCAAGTTAAAAGCAGACTGTAAGATAATAATTTAAATTCGTAATTCTAGATCATTATTAATTCATTTCTTAATGAAAAGCTAACAGGATTCGTTCTCGGATTTCCCCATCAGAATTAAACAAGTTTCACAGTTCAATTCCACATCCGGCGAGTCCGATTTTCAAAAATTTCAGATTCAAATAAATTGAAAGAATTTGAAACTTAAATTCGCCCGCAAGCGTTTCTTATTTTATAAATAATAAAAATCACTCCAATAAGAGAGTGCAGGCTGTAAAATAGATTTGTTTCCTTGAAATTCTTGATTAGCTTTTGATGTCCGCTAGGTCGTTATGGATCTCGCAAAATAATTTCTAGAGTTGGGTCTAATATCACTTTTTTCTGACTATACCTACATGCGGCGTGAGTTATATGTACATTACCCTTCAAGCCACTATATACCGCAATTCCATTACATTTGTATGATATACAATTCTCTTGGTTATTGACACTCTATAAGAACGAGTTGTTTTCAACATCCACGTGCGATAATACCAGGTGGACTGAAAATATTATTCTAACACGCGACATGCCAGTCGGCCATATGTGCGGTGGATAGCGTGCATTATACTGTATAGTTCTTTTATATTTTTCACAGCAGAAAAATTACAACTATACAATACACGTATAATATATAATTACGATCAAAAAATGATAATAATAGGTAATAATAATAATAAAAACGACTTTTTTCTTTTTTTTTTTTTTTTTACACTCGCAAATTTTTTAATCCTCATTAAATGCCCGCAGTTCTAATAAACTCGATGAGTTGTAATTCGTTTTTTTTTTCTTCAAATTATTCGCGGTCCTTGGGTCCGGTTTTTATCAACTTTGAATATCCTATAGCTATATGTAGTATGTAATGTACGAAGAGAAGTTCTCTGGTTCATCGCTCTCTCCGTACATTGTGTTATTATCATTTCTATACTGATATTTTTCTTAACGGATCGCATATAATGTATATTCAGAATCTGGGTGTATACTGTCTGAGAATGATTAATTGTCTCATCGCCGATTTCGTGCATGTAGTATAAAATGTATGAACGAATAGTAAATAGGTTTTGTATTCAAACTCTGCACGCCTGGAGTTATTATAATATTACGTACATATACTACGTCATCGGTGAATTTTGAGGGGGCTTTGCAGAATAAGAAAAAAAAAAAAAAAAATTAAAAAAAAAAAAAAAAACAGATAACGTATACGTGAGGCCAGTAATGGTTTTTAATTATGGTATATTTTACCATAAAAAATTAGAAGTTTTTTTACAATTGGAATATAAGGCACGATATACCATGATGAATCACATATTAGCCGGTGAAAAAAAAATAAAAAACAAAACATGAATCAACCATCAACCTTTACCAACGACTTACAAGGTTCGAGCAATTTCACTCGATTACTGAACATCCGATTAGTGAATCGCTCTTCTTGCGTGCATGTATATATATACCATATAACCATATTATACATGTATACACGCGTGTGCGTAACGTGAATATAATGTATATGCACGTACTACATATATACAACATATGTTTATATTATACCTACACATCCGATGTAGTACGCTTCTTCTAGATTAATAGAACAGAGCTAATTTCTATAACAAAACTATATGTATAACGATAAATATCGTTGTATAACAAATCGAATGAATTATATAGTTATATTACCTACCTGGTCAAATGCGTTTTATTGTAACCTTGAGAAAAATCGGTGCTATGGTATCGCATTTATATTTGTATATTAATTTGCCCATGAATACTGTCAGAAAAATCAACTATGTACCTACAAGTTTTTGTTAATCTCATTTCTACGTGTAACGTTTCAATCGTTTCACTTATTTATAACTATACTTATACTTACTTGCCTTCGTTACGGAGCTGCTGTCCTTGTCGTTGCTGATTTTTTTATTGTATTTTTTCTTCTTCCTCTTCTTCTTCTTCTTCTTCTTCTTCTTCTTGTTATTTTACTCCTGATCCAATCTCTCGCACTATACCGTCCGATCGTGCTTCGGTTGATGTATGTACTCGTACGACAAGTATAGGTATTCGTATTTCCTAGCTGCAGATTATTTCTATTTCCATAATATTCTTATTTATGTTAAGAATAAGATAGGAATAAAAGAAAAGGGCAACCTTCGCGTTTGCAAGATAAATTTTTTTATCGTTTGCCACGCTTGTTACATCGGAATTGTGTCTCGGCACTTAAGCCTGGCTGTGCAGCTCGGGATTAATGACTGAAATTAAAATGCATTCTGCAATTTAGATAATAATTTTATGCACTTGTAATCAGCGCAGGATCGTAAAAGCGAAATACGATGAAATGGTCAGGTTTTATTGTTTCGAAAACAGTAGGCTATTATTACTTATCTTATGCTATATGCTACGCACGGTGACCTGAAAAACCAAAAGTCAGCATGCATCTATTCTACGATAAACCTTTTTCAACATATCATTCGGTTTTTACTCAGATATACTCTAACTATTAGTTTCATACAGTATTGCCCTACACTCAGAAAAAGGTCTTGTTGACACAACCAAAATTTGGCCATTATATACACAATCACATTTTTTGTTCAGTCAATCAAATTTTTTGTTCAGTCAACCAAAAATTTTGTTCGGATAACAAAAATTTTGTGGGGATAACCAAATTTTGTTGGAACAATCAAAATTTTGGCTATTCCAACAAAATTTTTGGTTGACTGAACAAAAAATGTGATTGTGCATATAATAACCCAAATTTTGGTTGTGACAACGCAAGACCTTCTTCTGAGTGTATAGTATTTATGTCGTACAGGCATTTAGAAAAATATCAGACCGTTGAGTCAAAGCGTAGGCCATTTTCTAGGTCTGAATCGATTCGCGAATCATCATTGATATGGGGAATTCGGTTATTGACCGGCATATATAGCTAACGGTCTGATTTTCCTAAACGCCTACCATACATCGCGTTCTGGCGACGAAAGTGACACACCTCAAAATGTGCCGTTTTTTAGTAGATGCCAAATTCAAATTGGCCAGGTTCAATTCTATACAATCCTGCAAAAAGGCTAATTTCTAATTGTTTGCCACGAATAGTTTTCTCGAAAGATCAAACTCTTTAGAGTCTTAAGTTTTCTGTTTTTGTCCCTACTGAAAAATAAGTTTTTTTTTTTTAGTTGTGTCACCTTCGTCGCGATGGTGCAATGTTACAATTATTGCATGTCATATATCTAGGCCCATACAGCTTTCACGGATTTGAAAAAATTTCGCCATGGACAAGGAATTGCAATATGTCAACGACATACATTTCGAGTAATGCCATTTCTGACTCTCACTTCGTTGTTTGTTTATCTTCAATCTACGAAACTGGTCGGAGCGATGGACCAGGTAGAGTATCAGGGTCATGCCGAGAACCGGGGCGATGATCAGAGATTGCGACAATAATAGCGCCGGAAGCAATTTTCACGCTGTTCTGGATGTCAACAACTTTCACTAATTTTCATACTAAATTTTCCGCGAAGTGCTCAAGAATTCATAGTCATTTCATGAAAAGCGTTCTAATCCTATATTGAACGCTCAACAAGGTCGAAAGACTGGATGATTTACGAGACAATTTGAAATAACCATCGAAATGATTGCTCATTTCCATTTATCATCAGCTGAAATATCGTAAATATTTTTAACACCTCTTGATTTTTTTTTTTATTTTTTTTAAATTTATTGCTACTATTCTAATTGGTTCTCAGAAGTCGAACGCTCTAGGCTGCCTTACTTATCTACCAAGGAATTAATTATAATTTCGACTGTAGCAAGTGATGTTACCAGTTTGTAAGCTGAGTTGCCTGCAATCAGGCGCTTGATATTTTGGATTCGATGCCAAAACTCAAAGAGCAAAATGAACCTAACTCCAGTTTATTCGTTCAACCTTGAATGGTGACGAATTTATTTTACGAATGTCTGTAGTTCAAACTAATATGCTATTTCGAATTCAAAAACTAATCTCTGCACAGGCGCATTAGCTTTCCGTACTAATATTCGTACTGATAGCGCGGCATAGGCGCCACTGCTACCCGTGACAATTGTAGGAACTAGTTTTGCCGCAAACGGACGGGCGGGAGTCACTTGAATTCTCTGTAACGTTGGACTTCAATATTGATCATTAATATACAATGATTAATGATCAAAGATTGATTTAGGTGTTCAGTGTTCGGAAATCAACTGAAGAATGTCTTGCGAATGATCGATCGTGAGTTTGGGGAGTAAATCAGTTCCATTGTCTCTTTTCCAGTTTTATAAGTATATACAGGTAGGGATGAGGTTCTTCGAACGTGAGGTGAGGACTTTCTTTGATTAGAAGTCTTGAGATAGGATGCGTGCAGGATGTTATATAATATCAAGTATATCGAGAATAAGGGTTGCGATATATGACATAATATAAATTAATGAATAATCATAGAAATGAAGTTTTATTAGTGTATATAATACCATGGGCGGTGACAATTATATGGGCCAGCTGGAGAATATTAATTCATAATACAAAGCTATATTTATTATTTGAAAGATAGAAACTGAAGAAGCAACCAGCAGCCTTTTTCAATCATATTCAGTTAGTCGAAGACCAGCACCTCGTAATCTTCGAAAGGAACTGCCTCGCTTTCGTCAGGAATGTGGATGCGTTTGCAACTTGGTTGTATCTGAAAATAATACGATCTATATGATAAAGATCCACGTAACTCTATTCACGAGAGCTCCGAAGAACGGTGCAAAAGAGTTTCGTTATCAACATTATTTTTCACACTGTTGCTGCGCAATTAAACGATCTCGAACAAATTTATTCCATTTTAAAGCACACCCGATACTGCAGGGTGGTCAAACAAGGACGGACAGTAGTATTTTTGATCGCGAAATGAACGATAATAATTAATATTTGATATAGGACGAACCTTGCCTACTCTATAGGTGACCTGCGGGTATTGATCATTATCACACCGACGACGTCCAAGGTAAAGCAGCTCACCATCCGCAGTTTTTCCGGCTTTAACTGCGTTTTCTGGTACCGAACCGTTGCTAGAATGCACCCAGGACAACGGTTTTTGGCATAATACCTAAAGAATGACAAATTACTAAAATGATAATTATATTTTCTTGGTCAGCTATCGCGGTATTCATATTAGGTGTTTGCAAATTTATAACTTTCGCTCCGAAAACGCAATTATATTCATCGCATATATACATGATATTAAAAATTGTAATAAAAATATAGAAACTCCAAAATAATATACCTGGAATTCCGTTTTTACATATTGCTTGCGGTCCCAACAAACGTAGGCGACGTTCTTTTCGGGAACAATTTCAGCAGGAATCATATGATCGCCGTGGCGAGCTCGTCCAACGTAAATATCATTTCCGTCAGGACCGGTACCCGCCAAAACCGCGGTTGCGGGTAAAGAGCCTGATTTTGTATGGTGATCCACCCACTTGTAGCTTGCTAAGAAACAGTTGTTTCGTAAACACGATTACATTGTATAAGAAAGTTGAATAATAAACCGAAGAATTAGAATAAAATCGACCTTACCTTCCATCGTGAAAATTCTCTTGCTAATAAATAAAAACTTCAATCTGCTCAGGCAGAACCAAAAGACTAACAGCGCTTTCTGATGGAGCTTCACTAGGCTTCATTTATATAGTTTAATCATCTTCACTCCCCCCACTTTTCTTTGCGGAAAAAGTAATAACTGATTTCAATTTCTGAGCTGATACTGCGAAATGAAGTTGCAACTTATCATTGAACGTCAGCGAACGCCAAATGACACATTTATAGGTACCAGTCGTTTATTACATAAATAGCTCACCACATTTCCTTCTGAAAGTCATTTTTAAAACTTGCAATTAGGTATATATTATACTGATATCATTTTTTAATTCCATTTAATTTTTCCGACTGAGGATTCAAAAATTTCATGCAAGCGTTATAGTTTGAAAAATTAATGTAGCATAATAATTAGAACAGTCGAAAACTGCCCGCAATGAAGAATGCAGTTTTGAAAAATATTTTCAGATGCAAAGCAGCTGTTTTTTTTTTATTGTTCAACGCTAATATACTTAATGCCTATTGAGAGAGCATATAATTTACAGATCAGTAATTCCTTATGTACAAAAAAAAACAAAAAAAAAAAAAACGTTGTGACATGATTAACTGGTTCATAACTTTCCTTAAAAAAAAAAAAAAAAAAAATTGATTGATTGATTACCAGAATCAGACCAGATCATTACGCCATATTAAAGGTGTGACTCCCACTCATATTATTAATGCCTGAAATAAAAAATTTAGTACAATTCGTACTAAATAAAATCTAATGGCTTGACTACTGAGTTGCCTATATGCAGGCGTTTTCATTTCCCTATAAAGCGTTTCGACGAATACTCCTGGTATACAAGCTCCTAGTTTCAACCGATGTCCACCGCACCAGACATCCATGCGGTTCGGGCACGATGTGTTCGGCTCTCAGCCCTATTGACCCGTCTGACCGAACATACCCGCACGAAATGCATGCGCTTATTTACATATGGAAGGTTCGATTCATTCAATCCCGTTGGCTCGACATGCCCGGCAATATTCGAGAAAAATAAAAATTGATTTTGAAAATTTTTGCAAGCCATTCTAATCTCATTAAAAAAATTATTTTTCATGCCACAATATTTTCAAACCAAAGCTGTGTGTCATAGCTGTGATGAAATTTTCCGCTAGATATATATATCTACTCTCACTGATACAGAATTATTTGAAACCGCAATCGCATGCGTAAATAGGTTTGAAAAAAAGATAAAGAAAAACTATATATGGTTCTGAATTTACGGGTTTTCGAAGAAACTGAAACGGATGTATTGTCATTGTTACTTTAGTACTTTCCTGCTTTTTCCTAGCATTTTTCATAGCATTCAAATCTGTATATATATATCAAAATAATTTCCAATTAAAACGCACCGCAACATGCATATGGGAAATTCCACGTCAACTCGATGAACCAAAAACATTGATTTTTTTTTTTAGCGATTTTTCTTACGATAGGTCTTGATTTGAAACACTTCTCTAATTTTTTTTCAAATTTTTTCATGCAACCGTTTTTGAGTTCTGAGTTTTCGAAAATGGGAAAATAAGTTAATTTTATGAGATGCGTTGATTTCAGAATTTGGTTTTGTAACATGTTGATTTGATATGAATAGAAATATATTGTTTTTAGTTGATTCAATTTTGAGTATTTTTTCCAAAAATGCGAAAAAAGTGCTGCAGGGGACAATTTAGGGTAGTTTTTCGCCCAGTTTGTGGAGGAACGCCGGCATATAATATTGTTGTAAAACTGAGTTACAACTGAAATATGACGTGGATTCCCGAGTGAAATAAAGCAATTCAAGGTGCAAATA
This sequence comes from Tenthredo mesomela, assembly GCA_943736025.1. NCBI lineage: Eukaryota > Metazoa > Arthropoda > Insecta > Hymenoptera > Tenthredinidae > Tenthredo > Tenthredo mesomela. The sequence goes on from OX031020.1 coordinate 27,659,238, forward strand.
AAGTGGTTTAAAGAAGATTAGTTATATTTTAAAATACAAGTCTACTCGAGTTTGTGTCTGGAGCAAGACTAATTTGTTTTTACAATAATAGTTGTTGATGTAGATAACTCCTATGTTTTAAGAGGTACCTCATTTATCTCATAGCTACTCGATGATCTGACAAATTATACATACTGGTGATTCAATAGCTATAGGGCGTTTCACCCGGCGTAACAATATTATTGTTACAAATGTATACGTAATTACGTAGGAAAAAAAGAGTATATACGTGAGTCCCTGAGTAAAATAAGGCAATTCAAATAGATTGAGAGAAAATGGCTTTTATATTTGAAAAGACCAGTGCTCGGTTTTAGGTCTCGAAGAAGACTGTTTAAATTTGTATGCTTGAGACTACTAGACCGTATGCATTAAATATACTGGGTTTCACCCTTTATAGCACTAACCCCCCCTCCTAGCGAAAGAGTCAACCCGACTCGCAAAGTAAAAAATGTCTAAAAATGAAAAAAAGATTCTAAAAGAGATCACCCGGCGTAGCAGTTATAATGTGAGTGTGTGCTCTTTTTTGGGAAAACTATCCGGCATTTGCCTTAGCTCACATTAAGGGAAAACCACGAAAAATCTTGAAAAAAATATAGCTGAGCTCAAAAATGAAAAATGAAAGTGAGCAATTTTAGTGTAAAAAGTGTTCGATCTTCGATCTTGAAGAGACGTTGGAGAATCCAATCTTATAAAGAAAAGGGGTGTCTGGAAAAACCGAATTTCGCCTGGAGATGAAACCGATTCACGATTCGTCAGGAAGCAAGAGATCAGGTCAGGAATCAGGAGATCGGGAAACGGGAATTCAGAATCATGAACTGCTCCCAGGCGGATCCAAAAATGGCAGCAAAACCGCACATCCTAGAGTAGGAGGACAATAATATGAGTTGCAAAGTTTTTTGAAGATTTCAATCAAAATTAAACTGTTCTTTGATGAGGAACTCAATAAATCGGTTGAGCGGGAGGCACCAGATGAGTTACCACGTTCATTATTTTGCGAAACCGATAAATTAAGGGGAATTTCGTCTCTGCAAAAGAAATGAGTACATGCCTCAATGTTGGGATTTTATTGGAGGGGTGCGAAGAAGGGCCAGGGATTGGACAGGGTCGATTTCAGTGGGGTTCTTCTCCAGGTACTCGAAAAGTGGAGATCAGTTGAGAAAACCGATGTTCTGATTGTTCAAGAAAACTGTTTTGTAATAAATTCAAACTCTAGGTGAACTCAAATATAATCCAAAAGAAAAGTGTCCGAACAAATCTGCACCCTATACCGGACGCAGAAAAATCTCACTTCTGACACCAAATGTTATAAATTTACATAATTACGTAGGAGAAAAAGAGTAAACGTGAGTTCCTGAGTAAAATAAGGCAATTCAAGACACAAAATAAATAGATTGAAAGAAAATGGCTTTAATTTGAAAAGACTGGTGCTTGGTTTTAGGTCACAAACAAGACTGTTTATAAAACGATAATTGAGTTGACACAGCAACCGATAATTCATTTGTCAAAAAAGTTTATCATTCGTATGTTTGAGACTACTAGATCGTATGCGTTAAATATACTGAGTAAAAAAAGAACAACGCAATTCTGTTTCATCAATAAGCTATGATTTTCGTTTCCTTTCGCTGTTTCCTATATGTAAAATAAATCATATATATCAATCCAAGTTTTGAAAGAAAAAATGTTTGTGATGACAAGAATAAATAAATTAAAAAAAAAAAAAAAAAAAAAAAATAGAACAAACAATTTTGCCATTTTTTTTTTTGATAACCGAAAAATGTTCATCGTCGGCCCTATTATTTTAGAGAATTTATTCAAATAAATCGATCACGGCGCTGTTTCGAATTTTTGAAAATTCAGAACTCAAAAACGGTTGGATGAAAAAATTTGAAGAAAAAAAAATCAGAGAAGTGTTTCAAACCAAGAGGTATCGCAAAAAAAAATCGAAGAGGGTCAATGTTTTTGGTTCATCGAGTCGACGTGGAATTCCCCATATCTTATGAAATAATAAAAGCCAGTAAGCCTCAAGATACTATAGTCTGTATTTTCGGTAATATGAGAATACAGCCTAATCACTGGGTTTTCCTATTGGATCTCAACGACTAACTAAGTTGCGAAATCGAACAATCTAAGTTCATTACGCGGAATCGCTATCAGTACGGGGGGATTCTAAGAAGATCGATTGGATCTAAAAAAAAGCTAATCCAATATTAATGTATAAGTCTGCTGCGAATCTCTCAAGATATCCTTTTGCAAACAGATTGAAAGTTTTTCGCAATTACCTGCTTGATTCTGTTCGCGGAGGTGTTTGTGAAAGACAATTATACCTCGTGAATAATATACCATTTGATTATCAGGAAAGATAACGAGAAAATTATTGCTAAACAGCGATTGCGTGAATCCGTTCAGCTTTTATAAGAATAAAAATCTCAGGAATTTATGAATAATCATATAAATGAAGTTTTATTGTCACACAATAACATGTTTGGCTGCCATTATACGTCTGGAGAATATTGATATACATTGTACATAATGCCGTTCTTGGCGAGTAGATAAAAACTAAAGAAGTAACAAACAGCCTTTTTCGAGTACATTTAGCTAGTGTAAGACTAGCACCTCGTAATCCTGGAAGGAGAGTTCTTCGCCGTCGTAAGGAATGTAGAGACAACCGTGACTTGCTTGTACCTGAAAATAATACGATGTATATAATAAAGATCCACGTGACTCTATGATACGAGAGCTTCGAAGATCGGTAAAAGAGAGTTTCGTTATTAATATCATGTTTTTTTCATACTATTGCTGCAATTAAACGATCTCGAGCAATTTATTCAATTTTGAATCACACCTGATCACAGGGTGGTCAAACGAAATCATCTTTTCGAACGCGCAATGCAAGATAACGAATATTTGATATATGACGAACCTTGCCTATACTCTGGGACCCACTGTGAAGAACACGTCCAACGTAAAGCGGCTCACCATCCGCAGTTTGTCCAGCTACAACTGCGTGTTCTGGTATCGCACCGTTGCTACAAAATTCCCAAGCAAACTCACCTTGGCATAATACCTAAAGAATAACAAATTACTAACATGATAAATATGGAACTAGAATTACATCTTGCTGGTCTCTGCAGTTATCGCGATATTTATATTGTGTTTGAGGATTTGTAATTTCACCGTTGGAAATGCAGTTTTTTTTTTTTTTTTTTATTACATGATGAAATAAAAATAGAAACACGAAAATAATTGACCTCGAATTGTTCTTTCGGATGTTCCTCGCCGTTCCAGCATACATAAGCAATTCCTTTATCGGGAATGACTTTAGCCGGAATCATATCACCTTCGTGGAAGGCTCGCCCAACGAAAATATCGGTTCCATCACTGTCTCGACCTCCCTTAATAGCGCTGTCGGGTAAAGGACGTCCTGCACTTCGACTGACCCATCTGTATGCTGTCGAGAAATAATATTTCTTTCTTCTCAAATTCAATTATTGAATAATTATTTCCGAAGATTGAATACTATAATATTAGATAACTGATCAATTTTATCGCAACGAATTAAGAACACAGGGTTTTTCCCCCCGAGTTTTATAACTCGTTGTGAAATTTTGATTTGCTTGTGGATAAATGAGTGATTATCGCTTTTCAAACGAATCGGGGATGCGCATTATCGCGATATGTTATCACGCCTTGTGTGATTAACGCTATCCATCTACTAGCATGTATTCAATTGCGTGACTCGAACAAATGATTAGTTTCTTTTTTTTTTTTGCAGATTAATTAGAAACCTTTGCCCGATGATCTAAGATCCTATGATATAACGATGTTAAAAAATCAATTATACTTACGAAATTATGAATAAAGAGATTACACGGAGAAAATTTTATAGGAGAGATTCCCATACTACGTATAGTTGCGGTGGGATATACTTGTAATATGGCGATCGTTCCTATACTGTATACCAAACATCACCACGAATATAGGAATGTCTTTCTTATTTTCATGGAAAATTAAGTAAAAGTATCGGAACCATCGCCATATTACAAGTATATCCCACCGCAACTATACGTAGTATGGGAATCTCTCCTATAAAATTTTCTCCGTGTATCGACACTATAATTATAAAAATGAAATTTTATAGAATTTTATAGAATCAGCAGATGAACTATTTTTCGGTTAAATTAGCTCTCGAAGTTCAAAGTTTTAAGAATTAGAGAGATGAAGATGTAAAGAGTTGCAAAGTCCCCACTAATACGTATATAATAACGAAATTATTATACAAGGAAAGATGATTGTATGAAAAAAAATAATCAAGTAATGAAATTGATAGAACTGCGAATAAGGAAGCACCTCACCTGCCATTTCGGAAGATTATATTTCTGAATAATAAAACTCCGAACAGTTCAGACACTGGTAAAAGACTGACTTGGTATCTGATTAAAATACCTGCCCTGATGTTTCGAACTCAAGTTTATCTTATCATAGAAACCCGTGTGACACGTATCAGTCGTTTATTTGAGCACGCAATCGCGGGAGTCTTTCCTTGTAAGAATTACAAATAGGGTGGGGTCGACTATTCTTTTTTTTTTTTGCCCTTCCCTGCCTTCTTTTATCGTAGTATGTGAAATCTCTGTATGGAAATTGTTTCAAATTGAAATTACCTTCTCGTCCGTCTATATGAATAATGGTATCTGGAGGTGATACAGTATTAAGCTCGACTTGACCCAGATCGTTGGAGCAACAATTTCCCATCTTCTTTGAAATATGGATAAAATCAAACTGCTAGAATCTCACCTACGCGATATTATATCTTGTTTAAAAAAAAAAATAAAAAAATGTTAAGTTAGTAAGCTTTAAGGTGTAGCTGTCTATATATACTCTGCAGTATTAAGATAGCCACGTCTTCAAACCACTGGGGTTTAGCTATCTTATCTTAAAAAAAACTAAGCGACGAAATCGAACAATCTTTACTTCGGACGAAATGTTTTTATCGTCGCGAAGAGATTCTGAGTTCGATTTGTATACTAAAAAATAAAACGAGTGGTAATTCCGGCTAATACAAAAGATAAGAGGAAAGAGAATAGAGTAAAAAAAGAACAAAGATAACAATCGAGTTATTGTAAAATGGCGTTTATTCTCGTGGCAGCTATCAACATATAGTCAAAGACCGGTATAAAACCGGAAATAATAAACGTATATACCAGAAAGCGACCGCGACTCGCTCGAATAAACACCCCGAAAATATGACTAGGATTATTCCTAGCGTTTTCGACGCAATGAGAGAGAGTTTCTTCTGAGCCAGGCTGCACGACGAGATCCACCAATCGTTTGTGAATAACGATGGCCTTTTCCCAATCCTCGCGAACTCCTGCCTACTGATGTCTTTCCTCTTAGTTCACGGTGCTTTTGTACTGAGTTACAGATCCAGTTCACTTTTGGATCGTTGCGGATTGCCTAGAATAATTTAGATTTTAAGTTGAGGAATAGCTGACGAAAAAAATGCTTTAGACAATTTGTTGTGAACAAAGATTCGATGCGATTAATAAAATATCTCGTCATTTTGTATTATTTCTTCAGGACTATGAAGAAAATAAAAGTTATTCAATTTTGTTTATTTAAATTTAAGAATAATGTAAAAAAAAAAAAAAAAAAAAAAACATTAAATAATAGAGAAAAGTCAAGTGGAATGTAATCTATATGAGAACACCCAGCAATCAGACATCCAAGGAAGCAAAAAAATCATCAGGCTCAATGCTAAAATACAATATCATCATATCGCTGGGTGATTGTTATTTATCAAACACAAAGTATTCATCATTGATTTTTGAAGAAGATTTAGAAGTCAGATAAGTTTGTATAATATAGTAAAATTTTTCTCACCTTATGTGCCGGGTCAACGAGAATAATTTCGAAATATTTGTAAGACGAATCTTGAGCCACCCAATAGCTGTTCAATACTCTGAGACCTCCGCAACGGCGACCAACACGTTCCTATTAAAGAAAATAGTCAATCTTGTTATTCAGATCCAAATTTTCAAATGTGCTAATCGAAGTTTTGGCATTATTGAAAGCATCAACTTCTTCATTTCTTGAATTTTGCTATTTTTATTTCAACGAAAGAATGAATAAAATCATCTGTTCGTTAATTGTTTTGCCATTATTTCATATCATTTGTTTTCTATATTCAAGATATCTTGTTTTCGAGTTCTGCGATAGTCGAGAATCTACATTTATATCATTTAATGAATCATTGTTTTATTTATACCTCAGCAATAGACTGTAGTTTACGAGAAGGTTTCAGCTGGTTAACTCCGTGACTTTTTGGTTTACCAAAAGTGGCTCCCTTAGGTACTGGGCGTTTGCGACCACCACGACGCACCCGAATTCTGAAGATAACGAAACCTGAAAAAAAAATTTAAGATGTTTTTCAAATAAGATTCCAATACTTAAATTATGGGAAAAAAAAAAGCATTTTTAAAATAATAATAAATAGATAATTTTTATTTATCAGAGAGTACATATCTCCACGATTGAGTAAGAGTGGTGCATGGTACTGCAATTCATCACAGAAAATAAAAATATTCATAATAATACCAAATTTATGTCTAAATTTCATAAAAAAAAAAAGAAAAAAAAAAAGATAAAAGTTGATACCTTGCTTAGCCTTGTAACCCAAACGACGAGCTTTGTCCGGACGGGATGGCCTAGGAGCGCGATGCATTTTGGTCAGTTGACGATATTGCCAGCATCTGACACGTAGCAAGAAGCGAAGCACATCGCTCTGCTTCTTACGGTACAGCTCTTGCATATACTTGTAAGCACCCATTTTGTTTCCCTGGTTAGAAAATCGTATTTATTGTTTAATGATAAAAAAAAAATGGACTTGAATTTTTATTGGAATCATCTATACATGTTTACTTATTTCATATTTTCAGAATATATATGGATTATTTCTCAATTCACTCCATGTCAGAGTGGTGCATGAACCAATCATCATTAAATATGTATATTATTTATAGAAAATCATAGAAAAAATAAAGCTAATAATTTGTACACTGAATAAAACGAACGCGTTTATTGAAGAAGCGTAAGTATTGGACATAGTAGTAATTATTCAGAGAAAAAAAAAAAATGCATCAGTGATAACCGTCCATGCGTACAGTATGCGTTTACTGTCAATATCGCAATAAGGTGTTAAAGATATGTAAAGAATTTGTAACAAAAATATGTAACTGTAGGGATTGTTGATAGCGAATGAAAGAAAATAGAACGAATTCTTATTCGAATACGGTATAAATAATTGAAACCTACGTATTGTTAGTTTGCTGTTTGATAACCTAAAATTATGAGCGGCGATAATATTTCTATATTTGATATGTGAATCGAAAAATATTAACGGATAAATACGGGGGTATAATTAATGTCGATAAATCGTAGTGTTGAATTATAATAAAGTCAAGGATGTTATAGATAAAATTGGATTATTGGAGAAAATGAACCACTCACCCCACGCAACCCGAAACAGAAAAGGAAAGGACTTCAACTCCATGGCAGTACGAAGTGCAAATGATCGGCGTATCGGCGCCACTAGTCGTGCAACACTTGTTACCCGCGTTCCTAAATTCATCCGAAACGATCCAAAAAGAACTGACTGATTTTCAACACTATATAGTCAATTGACAGATTTTTTAATCACTTGTCATCGATCTATGAATCATATAATACATTATAATACTGATTCATAAATTTGGTTAGAATTCATTGATCGCGTTTAATAGTAAAGCTTAGATTTTTATAATTAAATATCAACGCTCTGAGGTCTTGATTTTGAAACTTATATATAGGAACAAAGGAAATCCTCGATGCGGAGTTAGATTTTCAAACACAGATCAACGCTTCAAGGCTGTTTTAAAATCGAATCAGAACAGAAGAAGCGGGATGATAAAATAAATAACGTATTTTTTTTTTTTTTTTTTTTTTTTTTTTAACACGGTGCAGTTTGCAGACGTATGCAAAAATCTTTACGATACATTGTTCGAATAGTAAAATAAAAATATATTGCTGAATAATTATAAGGTTATTCGATTGTACTTAAAAACCTTACATATATAATTGGTTACAATTATAGAATACAAGTAATGGATATAGTTTGAATAACTAATAAGACAGTATTATACGGTGTACTACGACCTGTCATCTGACATCTGTTCATCATATAGCATGTGATGTCATAATCTCAACGCATGCGTATAAGAGTTTGTGGTAAAAGTACGCATGCGCGCGTTATCGGTTTGGAGGGGCGTAGAAAGGAGGCCATATTGTACAGTTAAATTGAAAGGAAGAAAATAATTAATTGTATTATTTTCGACTGGTAGTTGTCTGGTTGTAGTGATTATAAATAAAATATTTGAATCGCATCGGTTTGACTAAATCTAATCGTTAAAACGAGTGATAAATTTTAAATCCTCAATAACATCGGGTGGTATATTGAAGGTAAATAGAGTTAAGAAATATTCTTGCGTGCCAGTCCGTGATCGAAGGAAGTAGAGAGAACGAACCCAGTGTCGTCCGTCGTTCGCAACGCGAAACCAAGGGAGGAGTTGAGAGTTTGAAAGAGGATTTAAGATGGGCACTCGAGACGACGAGTACGATTATTTATTTAAAGGTATTTAATCGTCATTATTAAACCTTGTCATTATATAAATGAAAATCGTAAATCTAACTAACAATAAAATCCGACCGTGGTTATCCTATCCGTTAGCCAACCTCCGACCGCAGTCCGCAGCTCCAATCTCCATCAAACACTATTATTCTCTCTTTCTTTCTCTTTCTCACTTTGTGCTTATTGTGCCTTGATTTTTGTGACATTGTTCATACGTCACCAAGGACTGACGTCCGTCACTATATAGGAAACCTATAAATCTGTGCGGTTAATAACGCGTCCGTTAATAAATTAAATTCTTTATTATATCTGAAAAAAAAAAAAAAAGAAACTAAAGGAAAAAAAACACACGCAGTTATATTTTAATTATTATTATTATTTGAGAAAGATGTTTTAATACCGCTTCCTTCTTTGTATATTAAATCGTACAATCATTAACGTACAAAGAAAAAATTCACCCTACAAGCCGTGTCCTTCGTCGTCTGCAATTACGATATTTTCATATAATATACTACATATACTTCGATTACCCTCCTAATCATTATTTACCATTAATCATTGAGACAATAAATAATAATGACGTCAGCGAATTTTTTTTTTTCTTTTTTTTTTTTTTTTTTCTTCATTATTTTTTCCGTTAAACTCTCGACTATCACACACCGTGTCACTGACGAGTGACGGTAAAACTCGCCTCTGACTAATGCTCATACTATACTAGTCTGATCTTTGTCTGCTACCATTATGTATAGTAGTATACAAAACTTGTAATATTATATCTCGTATTACAATTATAATTATTACAGAACTGTGTGTGTGTGTTCTGAAATTTTTTTTTATATATTACGAGATATTTTATTGATTTGACAGAGAAACAATAACAACAACAACAACAAAAATAAACAAATAAATAAATTAATACGATTTTTTACCCCTCCATTCCCCTTTCCCCTCCTCTTCTCTTAGCTACAGCATAAAAAGCATAATTTCCAACATACTGACGTTGTGGTAATAATTTTAGATAAGACAATAGTTAGAGAATTCTTTGGTTAGTTGTCGTCGGTCACCTACTTACATATTCAATGTAGAATCTATTGAATCTATTACCTCAAGTACGTAACATATTTAATTTGCATATATTAGACGACGTTATTCATGGACCCACCTGACGCTAAGAATTAAACACAATTTTTCTATCACATAGAATAGAGTAGAGCATTATAGTGACAAGATATATAATTTAATTGCAATTATTTGCCTTAAAACAAAGAGTCTATTTTTTAAAATATAACAATGACAACGAGTAAAAAAAAAAAAAAAAAAAAAAAAAAAAACTCGAATATCTAATCTGAACACAAAAACTTTAATTTTTTACAGTTGTTCTGATCGGAGACTCGGGGGTAGGAAAAAGTAACCTGCTCTCTCGTTTCACACGCAATGAGTTCAACCTGGAGTCAAAATCTACAATTGGCGTAGAATTCGCTACGCGCAGTATAGAAGTAGATAGTAAGACTATCAAGGCTCAAATCTGGGATACTGCTGGACAAGAACGTTATCGAGCAATTACCTCAGCGTAAGTATTTTATTTTAATTTAATTATTATATATTCATCGTTTCATTGAGTTAAGTTAAATGGAATTGAATTTTCACTTAACTCAATTCAATTCAATTCATCATATTATATTATTGTTTCAATAAAATAATCTTTTTTATTTATTTTATATATTTGATAGGTATTACCGTGGGGCAGTTGGAGCCCTGCTTGTTTACGACATAGCAAAACATTTGACGTACGAAAACGTTGAGAGATGGTTGCGAGAGCTGAGGGATCACGCAGATCAAAATATAGTGATTATGTTGGTGGGCAACAAGTCTGACTTGAGGCACTTACGAGCGGTACCAACCGACGAGGCTAAAGCATTTGCGGAGAAGAACGGTCTCTCTTTCATCGAAACATCAGCCCTTGATTCGACCAACGTTGAATTGGCTTTCCAAAATATTTTAACAGGTAGTTAAACGGACGACGATCATATTTTTTGAAAGATTTCTTATTTTCCCAATGATTCCTTGTTTCTTTATATTCATTGTTTATTTTTTCCTTTTTTTTTCTTCTTATATCTAGAAATCTACAGAATCGTTTCTCAGAAACAAATAAGAGATCCACCCGAAGGAGACACAATCCGGCCAAATAACGTAGAGCCTATTGACGTTAAACCAACGATGAATGCTGACGGTATGCGCAAGCAGTGCTGCCAGTGACTCGCCTTACTGCTTTCTACGTAAGCGCCTAATTATTTATCTGCGGAAGTGTTCAATACTATATAAAAAAAAACAGAAAGAAAGAAATATTAATTTTTCAGTTATTAGCTTGAATGAAATTGATATGCAAAGATTGATTATCGCATGGGTAGTAAAAAAAAAAAAAAAAAAAAAAAAACAAATTAGCTCTTTTAATAAATGATGATCTGCAGCAAAGTTGTAGCTTGTATTCTAGTTTGCTTTATTTCATTTGATTTAAAAATGTCTTCAAAATTTTCCGACCTTTCAGAAGCGGTTTAACGGTGGGCTGGAGGGAGAGAGTGGTGACTGGTGGTAGGTACATCAGGTGCGCGTTATTAATCGGGGATAGAAAATGTGGTCGAACTTGTATGAGTATAGATGACCTGTTTTTGTTAAATTGGTATAATAATAATAAGAAAAATAAGGAGATTTTAAACGATCGGGATATATATACGTTGAAGATTGGAAAGGATACACCGTGGCCCACACACCATTCTTCTGCCCTCTATTTAAATTTGTCTTATTTACTATACTATACATATATGTATATGAGTTATCATATATAAAAAATTTTTACATATGAATATATCTATATACATATATGTATATAATATATATATTACGTTATGATAATTAAATGTTGTATTACCGCTTCTTTGTAATACATATATTATAATTATTCTTCTCTACGCATAGTGTGATCACGAGTACATATATATAAACAATTTATAAATAATAAATAAACATTTACGATGACAATTTATTGTGCGGAGCAGACGTAACGTCGTAATGGAAATTAACAAATACAAGAAATAAAAATAAAAAAAACAAACAAAAAAAAAAATATATATATATATATACAAACTGATATCAATAAAGTAATAGAAGAAGAATAAGAATTAAGAATAAGAAGTATAGAAAAAGAGAAGGAGAGGAGAAAGACGACGAAGATGGGAATAATTCCATTTTGATTACTACCTGCTGCTCTTGCTCGCACGTAGTAGGATTAAAACCGTACGCGTTAGGCACTAAGCTGTATGCTTTTTGATTACATTATTTTTACAAAAAGCTTGTATGTCCAGAGCCATGTGAAATGTGAATTAAAAGTAAAGAAAAATAAAAAAAAAAGAAAAAAAAAAAAAAAAAACGAAAAAAAAAATTCAAAAAGAAAAAAAAATAAATAAAAATAAATAAATAAAAATAAAATAAAATAATAATACAACAATACAATTATACATAGTCTTTTAAAAAAAAAAAAAAAAAAACTTAACTTAAGATTGCCACCTGGAAGATATTATTTTGAATTATACGATGACGCGACGAACTGCGAGAACCATCTTTGTCGTGATAGAAAAATAAAAATAAAAAAAAAAAGTAAAAGTGAATGATACGAAATGAAAATGAATTGATAATTGAAATAAATAAATAAATAAATAAATAAATGCAACAGCGAACAAAGAAAAAGCAGCGTTGTAAATTAAAAATGTCGTAGGCTTCGCGCACTATACACGAGAGATTAACAAATCCTAATAATTACGAATAATATGCTTTAGAAAGGGAAAGATAAGAAGAGGAAAAAAAAAGGAAACAAGTAAAAATTAAAAAAAAAAAAAAAATAAATAAAAGTAAAAAGAAAAAGAAAAAGGAAAAAAAAAAAAAAAAAAAACGAACCACTGGGAAAAAAATTAAACACACTGTTATGAAAAACCTTATGATATGCGTAATTTACTAACACCTTATTATTAGTTACAATTACTTAATTAATTTTTTTTTTCTTCTTTTTTTTTTTTTTTTATCTACATTTAATTTTATTCATATTTAAAATAAAGAAAGTCTCTTTCGTTGTCTCGAAGAGTAATTAACTAGTGCTGATTGTGTGGTTACCTCCCCTTCCCCCCCTCCCACCCGAATTTTTAATATCCATGATGATAGGTATACACACATTACATAATGAAATAAAAATAAAATAAAAATAAAAATAAAAATAAAAATAAAAATGATGAATTTGCATTTTAGCAATAAATATTATGAAAAATTTTAACTTATTCTTATTAGATAATGTGAAGTGGCAAAGCTTTATTAAAAAAAAAAAAAAGAAAAAAAAAAACAATAAAAAGAAAAAAAAAAAAAAAAAAAAAACGAAATTTATTCGATATGTTTATCGATCATTTTTTATAATCCGATCCCATATTTAACGCAATTAACAAACATTTCGTCGATACACGAGCGTTGATTATCCGTCCACTTTCAATTTTGTAAGATTTTCTTATTGTTTTTTTTTTTATCAATGTATACAAAATACTGCGAGCTGGTAAATTTCACGATTGAATAAAAACAAGTATTCGCGTTGTACCGTTGTATTGGGGAAAAAAAAAAAACATTGTTTTAACATTGTTTTTTTTTTCCTCTCAACGTTGTGAAGAACAGCGATTAACAAGAAGGATCAGCTACGATGCCTGCTGAATCGAAGCAGGCTCAAGGCGAATTGTATTTCTGATATTACTATTACGACGATTTTTTTGTCTCCATTCAAGCCAGCGTACTAATTCTTGGTTTGCTGTAGCGTCGTTTATCTCAGCACGAGATTCAAGCTGCTGATAATACGCCTCTCTCACTATTCTAAACGTTTGTATATTTCTGTACGGTAGTTGAGTCACCGGATCCATGTAACGGGCAGGAAGTCTGGAATTGATAAAACACAAAATATACTCCCATAAGCGATAATTGTCCTCCAACAATCATCACATTCCTGCTGAAATTTCTCATTTCTTATGCATTAAGTTCACCTCGTAATTGCGCATAGCGACTTTAAGGGTGGTCGAGGAGGAGCTCTACGTTTGAAAGCCTTTGTAAAAAGTCTTTCGTTTTCAAACGTGATGAAACTTCTTTCATATTTAGTCCCTGTATCCTCATGTATAACTTCAGGCTCTAATTGGGCTGGAGTAGTGCTAGTTTCTGCCTTTTTCTCATCAGGAATTGCCTTAGCTGCTAATTCTTCAGCGGATTGTTGTTGGTCGATCATTTCCCTGGAAAGTAAAAATCCGAAGTTTAATTTATGACTCCGATTCTCTACTGGAATAAGAGATATGTAAAAAGAAAATATCTCACTGTTTAACAGATAGTAGTATAGTATCTCCATTTTCATTTGTAACATTTGTAGCAGTATTCTTGTCGTCGTCAGCTTCGACGTTTATTTTCTCCTCATCTTTTTCTCCTTGTATTTCGGAGAGCATTAATACCGGCATAGATAAAGATTGGTATCGTATTATAGGTCCAACATTCGTTTTTCTCACAGTCCTAGTGTTTTTCTTTTCGTTTTCTAGCTTTTGATATTTTTCTGTAAGAAAAATTCAAGTATCAAAGTCAAATGATGTTATAATAGCATAAAAGATTTCCTCGCTTCTACCAGCCTACAATTTTATAATTATTTATTACCCAAAGATTTCAAGTTAAGTTCCTCTGTGACCAGAGCTTCTTCGAGCAGTTCTTCTTGCGTCGGTTTCCACACGTCGTATTTTACAGTCTTAACTTTTTTTTTCAAATCCTCATTTCTCTCTTTAAGTCTTCTTTGCGTAGCTGCAGACTTTGCTGCCGTCGAACGACGGATTGATTTTCTTTCTGCAATTTTTTGTTCAATATAATTCAATATTTGATCTAAATTCTTCTTAAGTTATAAATACAAAATGAAAAAAAAAAAAAAAACACAAAAACTAATTAATACCTGAATTGTCAATTGAGGTACGACGCTGTCTAGGAGTTTTAGTTTTCTTTTCTTTAGGGGTAGAATGTGACTGCGCAGAAGTAGGTTTAGGTTCTTTGTACGCCTTTGTAACAAGCCGTCGTTTCTTTTTAGGTCCTTCTTGTTCGGGGTCAGAAACAGGCTCGTCATTTTCGTCTATACTAAAGTCCGAGTCTACTTCGTCTTCACCCTCGTCTTCCTCCCTGGTTTAAAAAAACCACAACAATAATAATAATAATAATAATAATAATAATAATAATAATAATAATAATAATAATAATAAAAATCGATATTACGATATAAACATCAATTTCGAATTATTATTATAATTATTGAATAAATATTAAAAAAAAGAAAAAAACTAACATGTAATCATTGTCCTGTTCCACTTCCTCGAAGCCGCCGTAAGTGGTTTTATAAAAGTCGTCTTCTTCTTCTTCGTTCAATAACCTAGCCATTTTATTTCCAGCATTGGAACGTTTTTCCCTCATCGATGCCATGGTTAATAAATATCAATGAACTGGCTACAATCAGACTTAGCTTTATTGATCTTTAACATACACTGATATACGTATTTAATTGGTAAGAATTATGACAGATACTCGAGACTTTTTGGAGGTTATAAAATAATCACATCACTTGTTTGTATTACGATACATGCGCGTGCCACGCGGAATTGCTGAAGACTAATGTTGGTGTTCGTTCATCGCAGACTATGACGTCAGAAAATTAATGAAATTAGACTTGAGAATATCGCCGTGTAAATCTCTGATCTTATGTCTGTAATTCTGATGAATGAACTATCGAATAAGAATCTGATGATAACTAAAAGATGCTTTTCAGATAAAATAGCTACGATTAGTAGAAATATGCGTCCGAAATGATAACTTGAATGCAAAAGCGTCGATACTGATGTTTTTTTTATACGAAATTTACGTATCATTGAAATTGAAAATTATAGATAATAAAATGAATGAAAGGAGATAAATTTGATCTTGATAATTTATTAAATATTTAATTAGTCAGATAAATCTTTGTACAATATTGATACACATCTGTTATATTATATTATATTATTTTATTGACAAAAGCTAGGGTTTCCAATTGAGGAAACTATCCTGTATAACAATTTGTTTGAATATACTACTAGGCGCAGATTGAGGAGTAGTTCGATTTCTTTGAGCCTCGTAAATGTATGCAACTTTTTCCCTAGCTACAGCTCTAGGTATATCGCCTCTGAGGCTGAGTAATCTGACGAGATGATCCTCGGTCATGTCCGGGTACTTTTCAACCAAAGAATGTAAATCTAAAGACAATATCTCCGAGTCTTCGCATCTCAGCACCTCAGCAAGTCGTTTAATAACTTCAAAAGGAGAATCAAAGTTCCCAACTTTAGGGGCAATCCTGACAAAGAAATTCTTTATTTTCTCAGCCTCGGTCATTATCTTTGAAGTACAAGTCAGACACTCGTCGTACGTCTTAAGAGATATCTTTCTTTGCAGCATAGCGGCGATGTATCTTTTGGCTATAAGATTTTGGGCCTCTGTTATAACATATTCAAAGTTCTTTATCCTCAGATGATTGTAGTCTTGGAAATAGTCATCTAAAGTAACGCAAATAGTTTCAACCGGTATCGGCGAAGAGAGCCATTTAGGTGTGAGTAAATCTTGGAAGTGGAGTTCCAAATCCAGGAACGATTCCTCGAGCAAAATGGTAGCCGCCTCATCTCTGAGCTGTTGATAATTAGCTAAGAGGGCTTCAAATTTAACAGCAGCATCCCCGCTGGCATTAGAAACCCAGTAAAGTTGTTTCATCTGTTGCGCAAGCTCGATAAACTGTAGACAATTATTAACGATGGTGATCATGTGGTGGGTGAAGTAAGGCACTCTGCTACGATCCTCAAAATGTTTGCTTTTGAACTCCAGTATGGCCTGGCGGTACGAGGCGCAGTATCTAACGACCTGGTCTATGCATAGAACAAGCGCTCTCGCCGTCAGTTGATTACTGATGGTTTTAGTGACCTGAAGGTTCTGATCTACCATCTGAAATATGATAACTGGTGCCGCCGTGTGGTAGTAAGTCTCCTGCGTGCTGCCTTCAGGCAAGACTCCGCTCCACCAGTCGACCTTCTCGGTTTCCAGAGTCTTTTTCATCCACTCTTCGTAGTTTTGTTGCATATTTCTCAAGTACTGATCTTGGAGCTGTTCTAGAATCTCGTTACTAAGCAGCGGGCCAATGTCTGTTGTGTCTATATTCAGCTCTGGATGTTGCATCAGCTCTGGACCGGTGTAAGTGTTCATAATCCACGCCAGCAGAGATACATATTCGTTTCCCTCAAGCCCATTGGCTATTATCTCTTTCAAATGTTGGGACAGACTGCTGTGATACATCTCTACAAATCTTCTGACAATGTCATAAGAAGGGGGGAAGCAAGGGCCACAGAGTGTCTTGACGACCCTCAAATCCTCCAGTATAAGTAGCCTAGCGAGTTCCAAGTATCTAGCAAGCCACATTTTGTTGTCTGCTCTTTCTTCGACGTGGGTTCCCTCCACTCTATTAGCTACTGATTTCTCGAGGACTTGGATTGCCATGTTTTTCCAATCCTTTGGTCTCCCGGGGGGCATAAATCCGCTCTGTTTGTGCCTCTGTACTGCAAATTGATCCGCCTTCTCCTCCCGCTCTATTATCCTAAGGGCAGTGACGATTATCGTCGGTTCTTTCCTGACGGTATTCAGCGTTCTACCGACGACAAGTTTTATCTGTTTTTCCATCAGTTGAGAGAGAGTTTCAACGTCCTCAAAGTACGCTTTGAGCATTACTTTGTCTGCTGTTGATTGGTTGGGTAGCTTGTGTAATTCATAGAGCAAATCGTCTCGGGAATTTTCTAAATCCATCAGACTCTGATGAGCGTGTAAAAGTTTGGCGTCGTTTATCCACTGCTTTGTTTTCTCCACACTTTCAGGGACTGTGAATATGTGTTTCAGGTTTTCTTTGGCAGTAACGTACTGGGAGTGGCGCATATTCTCATCCTGTACAACCTGTAATGTGTTGTTAAGCTCGGGCGCAGAGCCAAACGATTCACCAATCAGGTCTAACTCTTGTTTTATAGAGGCTATACTCTCCAGCGAATCTTGTAGCTGATTGAAGCCGACTCTTACCCCGTCCAACTGACTCTGCATCGCGGTTTTTAACTTAGTTTCAATCGATGCTTTTTTACGACTTATTCGACGTTTGTATTGTTCGACTTTTTCCAACTGTCCTGGACGCTGTAGCATGTTTATTATGTGCTTTGTCGCCGTCGCTTTTGCTTCGTCTTCTAATTTTTTTAAATCGAGCATCTTTTCGCCACCTTCGTTCGACATTGTTGCGTCTTTTTTTATCTACCAACTATTTTTAGAGTTTTATTGTTGTTGTTGATCGCGTTTTGACAGTGGGTTAATTTCGAGGTTATGATAAGACGTGATTAGCGTATGATTGACGCCCAGTTGTCGCCATGTTGCAGTTAATAATTTAACATAACGGTGCTGGCATCTTCAGGCGAATTGTTGCCTTCTGCTTTTTCTTTGTCGAACTTAACCTCAATTTAATGAACGATACAACATACTACAACAAATAAGGAAATAGATTGAGGATTTATTAACAAAATGAAGGTGAAGGTGTTGACAAGAAATCCTGACGATTATATGAGAGAAACTAAACGAGATATTCACAAAGGTAAGAGTAGCACATTGTTTTCCGTAACCTAACCTAACAAAACACAACATAACCTTAACCTAACCTAATGAGGAGAGCTTTTCGATTTTTTTTTCAACTAAAATTTGCTCAAAATATTATTTTCTATTACATTTGAGGTCAGAGTAAACGATTCTCAAAGCCACGTGCTTGATAATTTCCTTTCTCAAGAGTTGTAGATTTTGTTGAGATCGTAATAGCACATTTTCAAAGCTCGAAATTGTTCATTAATAAAGCTTTCAATAGATGACAAATGACTCCAGATTTTAAACTGTCAGATTATTTTCAGTTCCTAGAAACTATGACCCAGCTTTGCATCCGTTCGAATCATCCAGAGAATACACAAGGGCATTGAACGCAGTAAAATTAGAAAGAGTATTTGCGAAACCGTTTATTGGAAGTCTAGATGGTCACAAAGACGGAGTATCATGTCTCTCCAAGCATCCTTTAAAGCTGTCGACTCTTTTGAGCGGTGCATTTGACGGAGAGATAAAAGTATGGAATTTGCCTCAGCAAATATGCGAGCGTTCGTTCCTTGCCCATGACGGAATAGTACGAAGCATCTGTTTCTCACCTAGCGGAGAAAACTTCCTTACAATCGGCGATGATAAAACCATAAAGACTTGGAAGGCTGAAAGTTTGGTAACAGGAGAGCAAGAAGATCCGATGAACACTATCGTCAGCAAGGCGAGTTCCCGTCAATCAAATAGCAAATTAATCTGCGATTGATTCCACAGAATCATTCACAACTGAGACTGAGGTTTCTACGTTCTTTAAATCGCGCAAGGACTTATCAATCTCGTAAGATATGTCCCCCAGGACACTAGACGCCCCGATTCTGAAAAGACTATTATTCAGCCATTCGTTGCCAAGCTCTTCTTTAATTAAGACGAGCCACTGCAGAGATTCTTTCCAAGTTTTTATTCCCCCAGCTGGTTTAAAGCCGATCTGAAAACAGAGGGAGCTTAAGTCTTCTTGCTTAACTCCTTGAACAATTCTCTTACCTTAATGCCGGTCCGTTGATGATAATCTCTAATTGCTCCGCACATAACAATACCCACAGCTAAAGTAGCGTTCACAGTTTCCTTCCCGGTTGAAGTCTTTATGAAATCTGATCCAGCAATTGCCGCGATAATAGATGCTCTGTAAACGTCTTTTAGATCGAAGAGTTCTCCGGTAGCTAAAATAGTCTTCATTTTTGCTTCCCCGCAAGCTTTTCGCATCGCTTTAATCTCTTCGTACAATTCTTTCCATTGATGAGTCAAGGCTAATGTACGATTTATAACGACGTCGATTTCCGTCGCTCCGCTCGCTACAGCGTATCTTATTTCTCCGAGTCGAGTTTCCAGAGAGTATTGACCGCTTGGGAAACCAGTAGCAACTGAAAATATAATTATAGACATAATTCAATGCCAATTGATCTTCTTATCTTTAAAATCCGTACCACTGGCTATATCCACACTCCCTAAAGCCTTAAGACTCTTCAATGTTTCCACAACGTCCTGAACTCTCGCAGGATACACGCATATAGCGGCTGTAGATATTGGCTTAGACCATTCGAAGGGTAAAGCAAGGGGCTTCACTGCCTATAAGAATCACAAATATTTTTAAAGAAAATTTTTAGCTAGTCAATATTTCTGCTAACAGTTTAGTTTACCTTTTTAGTAAGTCTCTCAACACTGGCTAAAGTATCGTCGGCTCCTAAGCTCGTCAGATCTATACAAGTAACTGCTCTGATGAGCCATGCTACTCGATTGTATCCATCTATGCCTGCTGCCTTCTGAATGATTTGCTTCACCCTAAGATTCGCTGCTGGCTCATTGAAGTAGATTTTTTCGTAAAGTTCTGTTGAAGAACAACTTTTTTTATTGTCTTATTTTGAAATTCTCCAGTTCAGTTACTTGCAGACTAGTTAATACACAGAATAATCCGTTTCTCTCAGAAACTAATCATTCCATAAGAAACATTGAACTGATTCTCTTACCGCCGTTAAACTCTAAGCCAGGATTTCGCTTAGTCATTTTGATCAACACGAGAAATGTGGCTATAAAATAATGATCGTGTTGGACTGATATCAGTATGTTGTTATTCGGCTTTTCTTATCTCATGAACTGGCCATACCACATTACTCGTGCTACATATAGACCTCTGTCGGCTGATTACAAATTAAATGGCGTCAAGGCGGGAGTTTTCAAAACTATGATATAGTCTTAGGAGCTAAAGCACACCACAAACTTTACTCAATATCATTTCTGTTCAATATACAGACGGTGTTAACAGGCCTTACTCACCATCGCAAAGATCCCCTGTTTGCTACCTGTGGAGAGATTTGTCAAATATGGGAAGAAAGTAGAAACGAACCAGTGAAGACTTTGAAATGGGGAGTGGACAGTTTACATGATGTGAAATTCAACCCTATTGAAACTAACTTGCTGGGTAAATGTCTAATGATCATGATGCGTAGCGGATCTGATCAATTACCGCAATTTACTCATGTTTATATCTTTTATAGTCGCCTGCGCCAGTGATAGGAGTGTGATTTTATACGATACACGTGAAACGGGACCACTGAGAAGAGTCATCATGAAGCTAAGAAGCAATAAAATATCGTGGAACCCAATGGAAGCCTTCGTCTTCACTTGCGCAAGCGAGGATTATAAGTAATCTTACATAATGTGACCTAAATGCGCGATTATATATGTTTATAGAATTGTTTTTACAACTTCTAATCGATTTTCAGCCTCTATACATTCGATACTCGAAAACTAAACTCCCCTGTTAATGTCCACATGGATCACGTCGGAGCAGTAGTCGACGTAGACTATTCTCCTACCGGAAAAGAGTTTGTGTCTGGAAGCTATGACAAATCTGTGAGGATCTTTGATGTAAGCAAAGGTCACTCTAGGGACGTTTATCATACAAAACGTATGCAGAGATTGACTTGTGTGGGATGGTCTCTGGACGATAAATACGTTATGAGCGGTAGCGACGAGATGAATATCAGAGTGTGGAAAGCTAGGGCGTCAGAAAAGCTGGGAGTGGTCAGTTCCTCCCTAATTAAATCGTTTGATTACCTCCCGTCTCTTACAGCTCATCTAATTGTCTCTAATCTCTTTGGTTTAGCTAAGACCTAGGGAAAGGGCTGCTCTTAATTACAGTGAAGCTTTGAAGGAGAAATTTGCCAGTCATCCTAAAGTACGGAGAATCGCTCGCCATAGACAAGTTCCAAAACATATCTACAATGCTCAGGCAGAGCTTAGAACCATTAGAGAAAAAGTTAAACGAAAGTAAGTATAGAGAAGTAGTGTTGCTACACAAATGTGACGATGATCGTTCGTTTTGGTCTCTTTTTCCGGGTAATGAGAAAAGATTTGAAAGCTCAAATTTCATTATTTTTTTTTTTTTAATCTAATGTATCAGAAATTGGTTCTGCTCGTTTCGAATATTGGAAATTTAGAAACGGCACGTTTGTATGTTTGGTATTCTTTAAAATTGTCATATAATCAGTTTGATAAACAATTTTGTCTATTTTTTCAGGGAAAGCAATCGTCGCACTCATTCAAAACCTGGTGCAGTGCCATTTGTTGCTGAGAGATCGAGACACGTTGTTCGTGAGGACGAATAAACTTGATATTGAGGGACAAATTTGATATAATGCTATCTAAAAATTTATTTTTCAATCAACCAAGCTATGAATTATTGCTAAATAAAGGATTCGAATGGATATTCTTTCTTTTTCACTTTTTCAAAATCTTCGTATATTAGCAATTTGTCGATTTATTTGTAATAAATAATTTTATTGTTTAATCATACAACGAATTCATAATAATATAATTATTCTTATAATATTACAAACCTCAAGCAGTGGTTTATCATTTCTTTCAGCCTAATTATATCTCACAGCAGTTTATTTTTTTTTTTTCTATTTTGTATTTTTGTATTTTAAATTATCAATTTTTTTTTTTTTTCAACCTTCTCATATCTTCTCTATCCCATTATTTGATTCGATATTCTTTTCTTTTACTTTTTATTCTTGTTATACTACTATGCGCACGTTGTATAACAAACTGCCGTAAAATATGAATAAATTTGATGTACATGCGTTGATTCAATATAAGTTTAGTATTATTTTTCAATACTCTATAAACTCAACTGCTCAAAAGTATCATTGTATCTATATAGTAATATATATATAATATATATTATACCAGCTCAGTTTAGGGCGATTAAAGCAATTTTTTTCTTTATTCTTTATTTTCTTATCATTCTTTCAAACTTAGGTATATTTTTATCGTCTGACCCCATCTTCTTTCTATGTATACAAGACTAGGTTTTTATTTTATTTATTCTTTTTTTTTCGATTTTTCTATTCCTCCTCGCCGCGATGTCTTTTCAATATAGTTTTTTTTTTTTTTCTTATCTATTAATTTTACATTTTTCTGTTATCATTTTCTTTTCTTTTCTTTTCATTCATCATCATCAATCATCATCATATGACTTAAGGGGGTATCCCCACCTTTAAATAGGTCAACATTCTGAGAAAGAGATTGATATTTTACAGCGAATTTGAGAGTCTGATCAAATCCAAAAAAATCATGAAGTTGAGGGAGGGTTTGACCCTCATTATCCATACTTAACATTGGATATTACTTTGAGTCTAATAGTAGTTACGCTGAATATAGATAAATACAAAATTACTCGGTTGTCGCAAAGAATCAGTAGTACCGTTGGATCGATTCTGGAATTTTTGGTCCTCAATTGTTGAGAAGAGATGCCTCTATCATATGAACATAGAACTTTTTGATATCGCGAAAATTGCCTGACTCGCTTAGTTTTTACTGAGATTTTTCTAATTCTTCAATTTTTTTTCTCTATTTTTTCTATTATCTCAACCAAAAATAGTCATATCAAAAAGTTCTATGTTCATATGATAGAGGCATCTCTTCTGAACAATTGGAGACCAAAAATTCCAAAATCGATCCAACGGTACTACTGATTCTTTGCGACAACCGAGTAATTTTGTATTTTTCTATATTCAGCGTAACTACTAATAGACTCAAAATAATATTCAATGTTAAGTATGGATAATGAGGGTCAAACTCTCCCTAAACTTCTTGATTTTTTTGGATTTGATCAGACTCTCAAATTCGCTGTAAAATATCAATCTCTTTCTTAGAATGTTAACTCATTTAAAGGTGGGGATACCCCCTTAAGTTTAAATCAAATTAACGATAACTAACTTCTCGTATAATTAACATAATTATTATTATTACTATTATTATTATTATTATTATTATTTATAATTTATATATATATACAATATAAACACATTTACATCAAGTTTTGACAACATACTACCGATGATTCCGCACTTTAATATGGATAGGTAGGTATAAATTGTATAAATTTTTTTTATACTCTTAGTTAGTTGAATCATTCTCATACTCTTATTATATACCTAAATACGGTATATATATTTCATTTAGTATTGAGTAACGCACAATTTTACTCAAACCAGTTATCATATAAGAAAGTCACGCAATAGTCTTTTCCTTCTTTGCATAGTATTTCCTTATTTATCGTATATAATGACTCCGGTTTTATTTACGCCACATATAGAAAATTATATCACGGATATATCATTCTCTTTTTTTTTTAATTATCATCAGTTAGATCTTTGCATAATAATTATTCTTCATTATTTTTTTTTCTTCATCGAATCCCTACATGTATCTGCACTCACGAATAAAAATAATTAAAAAGTTCATTCAACGTGAGCAATTGCACGCAAGGATTCTTGAGTTTCACAGATCTCTAGTAGTATAGGGAAAAAAAAAAAAAAAAATCTGTAGAAATTTGTCAGATGTTAATTCCCTCGCAAAGTAGTACTACTATATAAGTAATGAGGAATCGAATTAGGTGTTCAAGTCTGCCATCATCTTTCGAAAATCTGCAAGCGTGTTGTAGTCAGGGTCAGAATCAATGTCTGCAAAATCTTTGTTAGAATCACTCTTTACAAAACTCGGGTTGTAACGACTGAGGGATAAAGGACACGGCAGAAGTTCTGGCATCACAGAATGATGCGTTATCAATGCAGTCAGGGTCGTGAATTCCTTGGTAAAGCCCTAAATCGAAAGAAAATAATCGTTAAAGTCAAATTTAAACAAAAAAGAAGAAAAAAAAAAAAAATGAAATTCCTTATCGATAATAATGATCAGATGAAAATCGTTTATACCTTGATTTTGTATCCCTTGTTAGTCCGCATGATGAGATAATGCGCTATTCCACTAGGTTGAAATTCGCGTGGTACCCTAAGCGACAAAGCGTAACATCCCGGTTTGCTTGTACTTTCCCTTACCATAAATGCACCTTCCGGTTCTTGGCTGAGAACTTCGAGCGTTATTTCTCTGCAAAAAAATAGAACAGGCCCTCATGTAAAATTTGTTAAAAGAAAATAAAAAGGCAAAAGCCTTTAAAAAAATTCAAAAAAAATCTGATATGACCTACCTCGGAATTCCTGCTTGAAACCATGGAGCTTTACGAAGCTCGCTTTCCTCAGTGCGATTATTCAGGCTGTCTGTTCTCTCAGGTAAAGGCGGTGGCGTCGGAGTCGGCGTCGGTGTCTGGGTCGGCGTAGATCCGTGGGTACTTCCATCAGGAGGAACGGAACTCCCGGATGTACTGATCTGCGATCTTCTCTTGGACTTAAATTCAGTTTCAACAACAGAATTTGGTGAGTTGTGACTAATCCTGGGAAAAAAAGAAGCAAAAACATTTTAAAAAGGACTCTGCTTGAGTAAAAGACGTAATGAGAGGCAGCGTCTCTCCCTGCAAATGCATATCGAAGCTGCAGGCGAAAAGTTAAGTCTTCAGGGATAATAAAACCCACCTGTTGTTCTCAGCGTTGAAATTTTTCGCAGTTATTGATGAGTTTATGTTATTGTCAAGATTCTCCGAGGCGCATGTGATTTTGTTATAGCTAGTCCTCGTCCCTTCCGAATCGATAATTGCTTCATTAACGTATCCTCCAGACCTTGGTCTGTTCGTAGGACTGGTAGGTGTGCTGCCCCCGCTAACAAGAGGGCAGCTATCATCCTCCCCGTTGATACTAAGGACATCACGACCCCCGGCAAGACCCATAGTTAGTCTTTTTATTAGGGGTGGTTTGTCGGTTAATCTTTTATACGAGTTTAACTCCGTTGGTGAATTGCTCTCGTCACTACTCGGCGTGCTTTGTTGCGAGAGACTTTTAGGACCATCATCATTCGTTATAGGACCTAATACGTTGTTGAAATTATGCGAGGGCCTCAGACCTGGGATTGAGTTTGGCGTCTGTATATTAAAAAATCAGACGAATTACAAATCTGTAGCAAACTATTTTCCTCATGCTCTCTTAAAATGAATCAGTGGAATTTCACTGATTTACCAGTGAAATCTCACTGATTCAACCAGTAAACATATAGAAGTGGGGATAATTCACTAATTCAACCAGTGAATTCCACTGGTTGAACCAGTGAAAAATTTGGAAGTTCACTGATCTACCAGTAAACTTTCTACTCACTGGTTGAATCAGTGAAATTCCACTGATTCATTTTAAGAGAGTGCACGTGTCGTATGAGGGTGATACTCACTTTGACGGTTGATAGCCGTAATGTGGGAGACCCGGCACTACCGAGTTGTACGTTCATCTCCGCTGTGGAGGGTGGAACACCACCTCCACGTGGGGTTGGAGCCAGTACACTATGGGGCCAGAAAATTGTGCTTTTTTCTGTCGAGTCGCCGCCCCGCGCCGATTGTTTGTTCTGCAGAAAGATAAGCGAAGGTAATTTCGGGTTTTTTGAGTAAATGAATATTCAGGGATGAAAGAATATATATGAATAAGCGAGGTGATGAATGATCACGTAATTCTTTCGTACCGAATTTATCGTTCGTTCCGGTCGATCCTTACGACGCGATGGAGTCGGTTGGGGCGAGATCACCTCCTGGAGGATCGGCTGTCTCTGGAGTTGCGCCGCGTACGCCATACGAAATGCATTTCCGACAATGGTGTTCAGTTCCTCGGCCTAAAGGCAGACAATTTATTAATTAGCCCACAGAATGATAACAATAACAGGTGAATGAAGAATGGGGAAAAAAAAAATAAAAAATTCAACGTATATACATATTATTCAGCGAAAGTTCGTGTAAAGGATCAGAAAAAAGTCTGCAGCAATGGAGGAAAGATCGTTGCACCTGCGTCTCGTTAAACTCTTAAGAGTCTGGTTATATTGGAGACGATGGAGAGACTGAAGGAGCCAAACACGTACACCGCGAAGGACTCAAAAAATTTGTAATTCTAGACACCTGCCAGATTCTGGGGGAATTCCTCAGTGTCCATGCAGTATAATGTGTCAGACGTCGAGCGATATATATATATACCCACACAGCACAGGTTTTGATAGATGTTCATAGGATATCCATGGGGCATCCAAATGTCCCCCATATATCCTATGGATATTTGGGGGATATCCAGGATATCCATAGGATATCAGGGCGGACATTTGGATGCCCCATGGATATCCTATGAACATCTATCGATACCTGTGCTGTGTGGGTATGTATGATATGGTATAAGAATGTTTCAAAGATGGGGTAGGGGGAAAAGAATTAAAAAAAATACCGAGTCAAAATTCCCGGGGTGAAAATTTTCGTAAGAAAAAAAAAAAAAAAAAATGTCTTTGAAATAATTTGAGCCCATAAAATTCGTGTTGAAATTCCAGTTGAAATTTCGTATCCTTTGAACAGTTTTCGAACAAATTTTTTTCATACTATCTCAGCAGAAACTTATTCCAAGTTAATATTTATTTGGAAAGAGAGCTGGCGAGGAGCCTAATTAGCCTTATTAGTTGTTC
This sequence comes from Tenthredo mesomela, assembly GCA_943736025.1. NCBI lineage: Eukaryota > Metazoa > Arthropoda > Insecta > Hymenoptera > Tenthredinidae > Tenthredo > Tenthredo mesomela. The sequence goes on from OX031020.1 coordinate 27,686,575, forward strand.
GAGCTATACATAAGTCTTCATCATTGCATAAACTTCGTGTACTTTTTAAGTACACCTACTCTTTCGAGAACGGAGCAGGCTGCAGGCAGCCAGCCTCTTAGACGTTAGCGTTTACCTGGCTTCTACAACGTAATTTCATTTGGGAGAGAGCGAGGGTGAAAAAAAAAAAAACGAAAAAAAAGAAAAGAACTAAAAAAAAAAAGAACTAAAAAAAAAAAAAAAATGGGCTGGGGGTTGAGAGGGATGATCGACGCGTTGGCAGCTGCTGACGAGGCGCGATATACTATATACTATACTGCAGGACAAACAGAGTATTATGACCCTGCCTGGTACATGTTGTTAGTTCTTCTTCTCTTTTTTTTTTTTTTTTTTGTTCAAATGGGATTATCCATTTGCGTTATCTATACAAGAGGGGAAAAAAAAACAAAAAAACAAAAAAACACGAAAACCTTCCGATATGACCCTATAGAGGTTTGAGAATAATTATTCCGTTATAGGTAGTATATGTGAAATAAAAATACCTGCAGGCACGTCGAGCTGTTAAAATTATATTATTGCGGTTCTGTTAAAGCGTGGATAAAATTTGTTCCAAAATGTAATATATTAGCATAATTTCATTTTCAGTACATTGCATATAAAATTAGTTTCCTCGAATGAGAATACATTTCCATTTATAATTTAAGAAATGTTAATTCGCGACTACAAACAGCCAGAACGGTCCGACTCTCTCGGGGGATTCTTCTAGCTATATAGGTAGGAGTGCACTTCGAAAGTTGTGTAAGAATGGGAAAAAAAGAAAAAAAAAAAAAAAAAAAAAAAAAAATGGAAAAATAAAGAAAAGAAACTTAGCGGCGTTAACGTTCCTCCCCATTATCATCGCGGGCTAGGATATAAGTGTAAGTAGTGTTCAAGCCCGAGGTAGGTACATGCATAATTTGTGAAAAAAAAAAAAATTCCACTACCCCCGTGATCCTTTTTCAACCCTGAGACAGGGTCGTAATTTAAGATCACTCGAATCTTATGGTCTTAAAATTCCACCTGAGCGACAGTCCTCTAATACCCTGAGGCTACTTTCCGTGTACTAGGTATCTCCTTCCGTTGTTTCCCCCTTGTTACACCGAGTGGTTTTCAACCTCTTGGAGGGTTGTGGCTGCGTAGTAGGGTGTGGGATACGTTCCAGAGGCCCAGTATGAATCCGCGAGTATGTTTGCTCTAGGATGAAGGAAGCATAAGGGCTTTTCTAAATGCAGACGCGAGTGGCTATTACACATTCAGGACGTACGTATGTCTACCTACGCGTGGTGCGCGGTTACCTATCTACCAACATACCTGCGTACTTACATACGGATACGTACGTATCACAGGGAAGTCCGGCTCCCTTCCTGCAGATGGTATAGAAAAAGACAAACCAACAAGAAAGGCACCCGTTACCCTCCACCGCTGAAGAAAGTCTAGACGGTTTTTGTAACGCTTTGACTCCAAAACGGAAATATGAACATCACATGTACAGTCCTGAATTTTTATTCCTGACAATCTGTTATAGGGACAAATTTACGGGACTAAACTAATCGATTCCTGTTTTGTCGCATAAAATCGAGTCATAGATCGTTCCGAGTTTGGGTTGGGGAGAAAAGGGAAACCGGCTAGCTATTAGGGATACGACTTTTTGCCCCAATGTTTCCAGGGAGGGATTTCACCCCTGATATTTTGTACCAGATACTATAGGTATGATATGGGTATCGGTATAGCCCGGTAGAGTAAGATGCTGCATCTCTGTTTGATGATCCGAAATGGTTGCTGCGATATGCACAGGGTATGGGACCGAGAATATATTAGCGTTTCTAAACGCGCGCGGTTGGAGTCTGGAATTGCTCGGTTGGATAATTTTACAGTCGAAGAGGTTGAGGTCAAGTCATCCGCGCGGTCTGCGCAGGGGCGAAGAGGGATTCAGATATTTCAATTACGACCCCCTATCTCTACCTCTCGCCGTAACGCCTGGACAGAAAACGGGTATAGGTATATTATAGTCTCGTCTGCTCCGCGCCTCGTTATATTCGAGAAACTATTTCACCGCACGATATTATAATAACTATCCAAATTTCACATTACTAGAATTCTTCCACATCAAGGATAATATTTCGGATTTACAAAGTACCCTCATCCCCAAAAATCGAACCGTTTTTCAAATCAGATCTCCTCGCATATAGTCTGAGTCCATTCCATTCTCGAGATATTATGCTATTTGGTAGGTGATAGAACCCATTTACCAAATTACAGCTAATTTCTCTCGAAAAAGTAACAGGAGTTCCCAGATCCGGGGATAAAAAAATTCAGAGTTAAAAATGGGAGGAATATGTAGCAACTAATTAAGCAGACATCGCGTGTCTTTTTCATCGTTCGACCGATAATCATCAGTCTAAACATCACACTCCATGTAAGGCAACGAAACGAGAATTCTAGTACACAATAGGTAGTAGGTGCGGATGAATTGAAAGCCCGCGAATGAGCGTTGAGATTAGAGAGCAGGTATATACTACATCAGCCCACTAAGTACTCGCGGATGTATGCATTTGGATAGATGGATATATGTGGACCTATACCCATACAAGTACTATGGATAAGGGAGAGAACTGCGGAGGCGCAGGTGACGACGTTCCTTGATTGATTTCTCCGAGCCTCTGAATACTAAGACATTATTATACAAATGTATTATGTGTAAAATGGTGTGTGAGTAGGTATGCATATATGTATATATGTATATAAGAGAGGATTCTCAGCTGCGGACTGCTCCCTCGACTTGGGTAATCAGAGCTCCTCCTCTCTTTCTCTAAGGTGTGATCAAGGGGGAGATTAGAGGACAACACCGCACCTGTCCGATGGGGCCCAACTAGGGTATCCCATTATCTCTTTCAAGAAGGTTTGGAATCGCGGCCAGGTGTTTTTGGCATTATTCCTGGTACCGTGCCAGGAGTAAAGGGAGAGAGGAAAAAGAGAGAGAAAGATTGATTTTTTTTTATTGATTGATTGGAGTTTATTTATGCCCTAGAAACCTTTGGGGCAAACTTAGGAGAGAACATACTTAATATAAACAGAATACAGTATATATGTAATAATAGAAGAACATAGCAATGACAAGATAAGTAAGCAGATGGATAGGTAGTAGTGACATAGTAGCTTAGAAGTTGAATTAGCGGCTAGGTTCAAAAGAGAGAGAGAGAGAGAGAGAGAGAGAGAAAATGAGAAGATCAGGGTTTGGTTTGGTTCGGTCTGGTTGGGTTTGGTTTGGTTGGATCAGGTGAGGGACTATGGCTAAGGTCCTGCGAGCATGGACGTCGAGGACCGCGCAGCGGATGCTGGGCTCTGGCGTGACGGGCCACATTCTTAACATACCACGCGGTCACGGCCATATCTCCCGTTCCTACGCCCCAGCATCGCGGAGCGAGTCACGGGAAATGGAGAGAGGAAGAGAGCGAGAGAGGAGCTTGCGCTGAAAGCGACAGCGACTAGTATAGGTATATACATAATGGATACATAGGCATGTACACGTTATCGTGTTATGCCGATGTAGTACTACAGATACGTAGTACTATGTGGAGCGGAGGAATAGCGATAAGCAAAAGGGCAATGTTCGTCACGTATTTCATGATTTCTCGATACAATTTCCTGGATCGATTTTTTTTTTCCAAAAGCCGGAAAGGAACTTTTGGATGCAATCGATAATCGATAATATTTTGCAGTTAATGAGTTCGACGGAGTAAAGTCCGAAGTATTTCCCCGAAAGTCTACACAAACGATCGATTTAGAAAAATTTCGAACGAAAAACACCCCAGGTTTGAAATTTCTCAAGCTAAAGATCCGAGCCTTGAAATTCTCGCATGTATACATTCAATGTTTATTAACTCGGGCTGTATTGATCGTATCGAAACCAATAAGTGGTAAAATTAATTGTATTGAGATACTTGTTGGAGAAAAAAAGTTTCAAAATCTTACCAATTATTATTTACGACATCATAGAGTCATCGATTGAATCGAATGAAATGAGTTTCGGTACAAAGGGCCTCGATTAGAATGGTCTATTCTTTGTCCTCGCATCCTTAGAAATAGACCGAAATTTTCATATCTTTGGGCTTTTGGAGATCTGGACATTCGGAATTTGAAAATACTGAAAATTCTCAATCGTCTAAAACGAATTCAGAATTTTGACCGTTCGGAACTTTGAAAATTCGTAATTTCAATTCATCCCCAGCTAAAGGGGTGGAAAATTCTTTGATCGTATAAATTTTGTGCAGGAGTAGATATTAGAGCTTACGGGTATACAGGATGCTCACAGGTAGGTGTAATCTATAAATAAACTGAACGTATAATGATCGGAGTGACGTTGTACTTGATCGTCGAGCCGCAACCGAGAGTATAAGGTAGCTATAAGTATAGGTACCACGTATATATGTATACCGACGAACCAAAGTCTTCAGTCCTTTGATCAGTAATTATAACTGGCGAGTGGCCGGGCGCGTTATACGCCTTTGGGAAATTACGCGACCGACGGAAAACAGGAACGGTTCGTGTTGTCGACGGCTCTTGGGATTCCGGTGCTTTTTCGTTCGTCTGTTTTTCTCCTTCTTTCGTCCGATTTTTTATTTTCTCTTTATTTTTCTTTGTTTTTTCTGTCTCTTTTTTTTCTTTCTTTCCCTTCTTCTTCTTCTTCTTCTTTTTTACTTTACTTTCATTTTATTTTCTTTCACGTCGAAATAACGCTCGACGTGGATAGCCATGAGAGGGAGAGAGGCAGGGATCAGCTTGAGGTGAAACTGGCAGGAAACGAAAGATAATTAGCAATTTCCATGTTCCGAGTGCACTCTACTGTATTATTTTCGAATAAAGTCCTAAGTTATAGGTTTATACTATAAAATATATTATACGTATAGTTATAATCGAACAAACTTCTATATATATTATCTTGTTTATTATAATACCCCTGCAGTTCTATAATAGATCAATAAATTCGTGCGCTGGGTTATATTATAAATTTCAACGAAAATAAACTGAAGCCTCTACCATCTACCGCATGATTCGAGATATCGACAGCTTTCACGAAGAATTAGTATTGATAAAACTTTGCATAAAGTGTCTATACCACGAAATACAAAGCTCGAGTTGAAAACGTGATGGCAGCTTTGAACCAGCGTAATATGGCTTTTAACCACGTGGCCGAGGACATAGGACGTAATAGTTTAAAACCAAAAAAAATAATATATCAAAATCGAAAGTCAAAAATTGAAACTAAAAGAAATTTTCTCGCGACGCCGTTGCCGGACTACTACAATAGGAATAAAAAGTAGAAAAGAGAACCACGTCCTTTGCACCACGTTATTATTTCCGAAGGGTATATCTTCGTGAAGGCGAATCCTGATCCTCGTCGACTTCCCGCGTGAGAACCGAGTGTGGAGAATGCTTGGTATGTGTAGACCGTAGGGGGTGAGACGTTGGTGCAATGGTAGGTTAAGAGTTAGGTTCAGTACGATGTATGTACGTACGTACGTACGTACGTGAGTACGTAGGATAGGATGGAATATAGGTAGGTGGATGTACAGACGGGAGAGACCACCACATAGTACTTACCAAGCACCCTGTTACCCATTTCGATATCTGTATAAGTGTACATGCATGTATGCATGTTCGTGTGTAGAGTTACGAATAGGAAGGCACCACCATGTTCACCCGTTGAGATCCGAAACAATGAAAACCGGTGCAGCACAACTCGGCCGAGGCTACAGTTTCATTAGTACCTATTTCTACAGACTGATGAAATTAAACCACTTCGGTGCTGTTGCTAGTGCGGTGACAGAACCAAACCACGTACCGTTATTCCTATTTCATTGGTATGGGAACGGCTCACGTCAGTAGTTAATTAAAACGCTGTGCATCAATTACTGAACTTCATTCCGATACGTACTGATGCATAGTATAGTATAGTATAGTACAAGGTGCAATCGGCAGCTATTTCTTTACCGGGACAGGAATGCCTGATATTTTGACAATCCTCGGTTCTATAGGGAGACCAGGGCTATTCGAAACCAGTGGATAGTGTCAATTATATCCTCGTATGGCATAGAACTTGAAGGCTCTTTCGGGAAAAGAAGGGAGTCATAAAAGGACCCTTGTAACTCGAGAGCCCGGAGTCACCCATTGTATGTAGCCAGCATAGCCCTGGTTACACACACACACGCACATATATGCAGACATCTGCATGTGTATTGCAGGTACGTTAAGGGAACATAAGGAATGTCCATAGAATGAGGTGGCTGCCGACTATACATACTCGACTACAGAGATTTCTGTATATGTGTAAAGATATATTGTTATTATTGAGTCCTCGTAAGGATCTAATGGCACGTTGAAGAACTCCTGCGACCTAAACCAGACCAGGTGTAACTTTTGCCTTTGGTAGTTCGGAGTTCATATTGTGCCTGAAGGCTAGCTATTATTGTTGTCAAGTGCCCCGGCAATAATACGGTTTTGTGTGTCAGAGATTATAATATCATCGTATACAAAAAAAAAAAAAAAAAAAGGAGAAGTATATCTACGTCGAATAAAGACCCTCGCGTCTCTTTTAACTTCTTGTTATAGACCGCACCCTCGTTTCTTGTCAAATTCACCTCACATCCGACCGATCCTGCACGGAGATCATCTCTGCACATATAAACTAACCGCAGTCCGCACAGTTGTTCCTTGAATCTCTTTTTATATGCCAATGAACGATCTCCGAAAAACTATATAAATCCACAGCAATTAATTTCCTCATCTGTAAAGTTCTTTATCCACAATTCCCCACGTGCATGCTGTAGGGTATAATTTTGTGCGATCGCTATCGACGATGGTTGAATAAAGAAGCGACGCGTCTACCTACCGACTACTATTTTTACTGCCTACACTGCGTACGCACACATAAATTAACAACGCAATTAGTTTAATTGCTGGGATAGTGCGAGCTGGCAAGCGGACGGAGTACTTTGGTGCTCTTATAAAACCAGGTCCAAAACTCGACCGGAGCTACGACGTTCCCTAGTTTCTAACTGGACAAGTTCACGGTTCAACTGCGATAACAATTATCATTCGTACACCGCGGTTCCAGCTGAACCTAGTTAGACCCATTGTAATCTCTTTATCTCGAGGGGCGGTGAGCCGTCAGAAACTGTGGGAACGAGCTCGCGCTTTATAGTACAAGGTATAGCTATAGTATACCACATACGCTCATTGCGATGAGATATCCTAGCCGAGAGGCATAAAATCGCGAGACATTTTATCGGCATACGTGACTGAGTGATAAAGGCGAAGAGATTTTTATCGAACTTTGTATTCCGATCAGCAAAACACGTTCGTCCTAATATCGATATAGGAGCAGGAGGGATATATATAGCTAAGCAGGAAACTCCTGGCTGAATCTCTCCGGGCATCTACCTCGCGTTTCTTCATCCCAGCATCCTCCTCCTCCTCTCTCGGGAGTCGTCATTTGCAGAGAGGTTCAACGTCGTTCCACGTGGTTCCGCGTAATTGCCTCGTGCATGAGTACTTGTCCAGCAAATTACGCTGCCTGGCTTAGACGACATAGCGTACGTACGCTTCAGTGGTTTGCAAAACAAGAGAATTATATTACTTGTCCAGGGATTGATGTATACGTATATATATAGGAATTCTGGCGAACGTTACCCTGCAGGTTGCATCTAAATATGCAGAATCGAGTCACACAAACTGATTCAATAAATACGCATTGGGTTTGACCCAAATGGTAATTCAATCGTAGCAGCTATTCAATCTACAGAACGCCACGTCACGAAGGCATGGCATGGCAGCAGTTCGACGATAATACGGTAACGATATCGTGAACCAAACCATAAATGCAACCGACGTATTTGCAATAGTTTTACGAAATTGTCTTGATAAATTACCGCCTACTTTTATACGCCTACTTTTCAAACAACTTTTCATACACACGTATTCAATCCTGATGATAAACTCCGTTCAGTAACTGTACCCGGATAGATGGATTACCGAGTATAACTACTCCGGGTTTCCAGTTGTGTATAATAAATGGTTCGGCGCCGTGTGGGCGGGCATCAGGCAGATCAGAACTCCAACACCAACGTTGTACTATGAAACCCGCATAACCATCGGTTCGTAGATCTTTGCAAATGGGTACAGTGGGCATTGATGGAGAAGCCCGATGAATGGTAATAGTCATTTATATCCACGAGATATAGAGATAAAGAGGAGAACTTACTTTTAATTTTTGAGTGTGTCCACACTGACAGCAACAGTAAGACATGTAGTCTGGCAAAGCGGGCGTAAATTCAAGTTGTTCTTGTTGCTGGGCAAACTCGTCGACCAGCTTTTGATAATGTACCCTAAAGATGGGCCTCGTCGTTGTAGACGGGTGCGAGGCTCTCCCAAGCCGTCCCATAATCGCTGAAAGTGCGAGGCTGTCGAGGGACTTCCTCATGCCACGTACTTCTCACCCTGAACTTATTAAGGACCGCCAGGATTTGGGATTTAGGGTGTATGTACTGAGGACGGGGAACACGGTTTCACACTACGTTTCAAAACCGCCAACACAACACCCACAAAGTTAGGTGCACAAGGCAGGCTCGGTAACAAACACTTTCTAATTATTCTTCACTCGATGGAACTTGACCGAAAACTATGAGGATATACTCTCTCACAGCACTTTGGTGGCGTAAATCTCTTCGCACCTTGACCACCGCGTTACTTATCACACTTCCGGTACCAGGGGATACTCCTGATGCGAAATTTCCTCCGGGAAAAGATCCTCGACGCTTGGTACCCTTCTTTATTCCCTACTGATCGGACACCGAAGGGACATCAACTTCGTATATAGAGGGAGTCTGGAATGTCTGAAGGGGGTACCGAGGGGGCTGGGGAAACGGTAGGGGCCTAGATACGAGACGGTACAGTCGCTCTACGGCACAGTTGCATCTTCGCCGTCCGGAGGCACCGAGGGGGACTGAAGGTCCGACTGGCTCTGCTCGAAAGGAAGCCCCACCGCCACCACCAACTACCACTACTACCACTATTACCACTACTACCTTCTCTCTCAACCTCAGCCTGGTTTTGCCTCCACGTCTCTCCCCATCTCGTCCAACTCTCCATGAGGTCCCACCAAGCTCCTCTGCAGGCTTGCCTGCTTGCCTGCTTGCCTCTGCTTGCTTGCCTGCCTTCTTGCTTCAAACGGCGCTTTTGAACACATTCACCGACAGCTGGCATCGGGTACACTGGATACCTGCACGCATCGACTCAATGCCAAGAGCTGCCATGAAACGTTTCGCTGTTTCCGTGCTTTGACCTCTCGTAGTCGGCAGTCGGCAGTCGGCAGTCGACAGGCGAGAGGTCGGTGCATCGGCTTTGATACACTTCACGGTTTGTTCCTGGGTCATGGAAGGAACTTTAGCTCGTTGTCTTACCTCCTGTACTTGGATATATTTGCAGAAATCAAAAAAAGAAAAAACGAAAAAAAGAAACTCTTCCGAGACTCTAAAAGTTCTCTCCAATATCCTCTAGTATTCAATTCGTAAGATGGAATGAGATGAGCTCAGGATATCATACCCCAATCGATTTTATCTCGCTTCTTTCGTCTGAAGATTCAGGAGTTTTGCGGAGGCTTGGTAATTGCCTGTTAGTAGATACCTACCCAGTGACTACCTATAAGATCCTCACGTTAATCAAATGAATGTAGGATTCAAAGAATTTCATATCGCGTGTAGATATACACCGGATTGCATCAGAAGAACCTTGGCGACATTCGATACGTTTCGGTGTACATTTATCGAATGAAGAAGCTTCTCAAATTATATAATATCTACCTAATACAGAAATTTTTTTAAAGTCTGATAACTTTTCTAGCAGCAAGCAGGAATGTTCCCACTTGAAAATCGAACCTCGAGGTTAAACTTGAATATGTGTGAGATTGGTTTACCTTTGGCATTAGAAAATAGGGGATTCCCTGACTCTCGTAGGATGCTATGTCTATTTACTGTTCCTTTACCTCGCACCCATCATTCTTTACCCGTACCTCGGTGCTTACCTTCGACAAACAAGTCTTCGAGCAGCTTTAAAACGACTTTTTGACGCTACCAGTCTTACGTGAATACACGTACTGTATGGATACCCAAAGCAGCCTACCCACGCTTCTTCCCTGCTAGCGGTTCTCTTCTTCTTTTTCTTCTTCTTTCTTTCTTTGATTCTTTCTTTTTTTCAGGAACTCTTTCTCTCCTTTTCTTTTCCCCATTCGTTCCAAATTGTTTGGAATTTTTTTGTCAGCAGTCATTACTTACTTGATCAATCAGATTGAAGCGAAGCCTAATCACAGTACCCACCTAGAGGCATGATATCCGGCTAAGAAGTATGCGTCTACGTCGACCTATGTTCGCAGCTAAACTGGCCATTATCGAAACGGGTATGCCAAGGTCGGCTTCATTCCAAAGCCGCACTTCTCTTGGCACTGGGAACGGCGATGAGAGTCAGAGAGGAAGAGGAGGGTCCGGTTATTCGCATTATCAACCTCTCCGAGTTCGCCAACCCGCAGTGTTCAATCTGTTTCAGATTTTAGTTATTCTCATTATCGGTTGTTGAATTCTACTGAAATTAATTGCCAGATATTGGATATGGAATGGAGAGAATTTCTTCATTGTATAATACAGATAACTTCGGAATATGAAATTTGTTTACTGATTTAATCAGCTGGCGTTATTTCGTTCGTTCGTTTAAATCGTGGGATTGATTTATCAGTTACTTGGACCCTTACTGTTGAGAAACGTTGCGCAGTATGGTCGAGTTTCCAATTTTAAATAGTCCTGAGTCTCCGAGTTATTCGTTAACCGACAACAAGCTAATTTAAGACACGACCAAGATTAATAAGGGTCGGGTTTTAAACTAATTACGTGTTTGTACGACGGATTATTTATGAGTAGGTGGATGTACTGTAGAGAAAGAGTATAAAAGAGAAAAGAAATAGTTTAGAATAACGCGTAGGTTCGAATAGAGAATGCTGGATGCTGGTGATGGTGCAGTGAACGAGCGAGAAACAAATCGAAGTAGAGGAAAAGGAGGCTAATTGTATCTCGTTAGTTCTAGACGATTCAATTTAAACTTTCTTCTTCCCTTTATCCGTGGAGCACAAGTTACACAAATTTCATCAACTATATCATAGAGCAGGAAATATCGATGACAGTATGCATAGTACCGTTTAACAAGAATCTCCTGATTTCCATATCTATCAACTAAGTTTATCATTCCTTTGATAAAATGGAAAATTCCGCGAGTGATAAGACAAAGCTTTAGTAATTTAACTAATCACTAATTATAATAATAATTAATCAACTCTCTGAAGTATGCATAGTTTCGGTCTTGATCTTCGAAGGTAGGTAGGTATAGGCACTCGGGCCTGACGGGGCTCCTAGGAAACTCGATAATGTCCCACGTCTCTCCGAGGGATAATGCGAGAGGTATAGATATAATGTATACACGTAGAGCTTTTGACGTGGCTATAAGGTCTGCCAGGCTGTAGAGAAACCTTTACCTGACACTCGGTATAATCTACATAGTAGGTAGGTATAGTATACCAAGTAATCAGATCCTGCACCGAGGCCTGTGTACCCTGCACGATGAGGAAAAGTTACAACCAAATGCAACCGAGAAGTTAACCACCGCATCTTGTAGTCGTATATTGATATAGAGGGTGCAGGTGGGAGAAAGATTTTTATAGAAAAAATAGAGAGAGAGAGAGAGAGAAAAAAAAATTGCAAAGTCTGTTCAACCAGACGCAGTATATATATATAAGTGTATATTTCTGTGGGAAATTTGAACAGTGTACCTATTAGCTGTCGTCATCTTCGTATGGTGGGGAGTAAAACTAAAAGCATGTCTTCTCGGCGTGTTCTAATTCTGTCCTATCCATCCTACAGCACCTTTGCCCCTCGTGTATTTTCAACAAACTCCAGCTGCACCGAAGATATACTTCCACATGGATATATTATAGTCCGATGTCTTGTTTCAGTCGAGCTGCATAGACCACCCGAGAGGCTTTACTGCAGGATTACTGTTCAGGGTATATAAAGCTTAAGGGAATTCTTCAAATCTCATTATCATCGACCAGTCTGGACTCTGGATATATAGATTAGAATTTTCTAGTCATTCCATCTAAGGCGGGGTTGAAGTTCAGAATTTTTCAAGTCTCGAATAGTGAAGATTCCAAATTTGAATATAACTGTTGACTCACAGTTGTTGGTGAGGGTATTTCCCCGATAGTCTCGATTTAAAACACTCTAAAACGAAGAACACCGAGGAGGGTTCGGAATTCCGAAAGCTAAAGACGCAAAAGGCCAAGCCTCCGAAACTTGAAATTTAGTGTTCAATAACTCGCGCTTTATCGATCGTATCGAAACCGATAAGTGGTCTAATTAATCGTTTCGAGATTTATTTTTTGGAAAAAAAAGTTTCAAAATCCTATCAATCATTATGACATCATAAAGTTATCGATTGGATTAGATAAAATGGGTTTCCTCAAAAAGGGTTTCGATTAGAATGAACAATCTTTTGTCTTCACATGATCTTTCTGAGGTCTCGACTTTCAGAGTTTCGATCAGTCTGCATTCTGAACGTTAGGTACTTCAGCCCAGCCTCTCCGATCTGTTAAAAAAAAAAAAAGCGACGCATGCATGGTACTTTATTTTCGTGCACTGATTGTTGAATGAATGAATGAAATCACGATCCTTCCACATGTGTATAATAGGGGTCTCGTTTTTACCAAATGGTGAAAAAATCCCTTTAGAAATCGTCGGGGTATCGGGGTGTTTCCATCACTTGGGTTGTCGGTAGCTGGTGCAGAGAGAGGCGAGAGAGGCTGGGTAGTCGACAACCGACAACGGGCCACTTGGCCCGAGTATGTAAAAGGTTTATAGGACGTCGCCGTCAGAGCTGTCGTTTTCAAGATGCGAACGAGAAAATACCTTGAATTCCACGACGAGGACTGTGCACTGTACCTTTTAACCTCGTACGTGTTACTGATGCTGCTGCAGCATGCACTACCACCTCCGACCAATGTAATACCTCAACACCTTTAGCCCAAGTACGACTACCGACTGATGGCTGCATTGTTTTCAGTCAAGGGTCTAACCTACCCGACTATTTCGCATGTATTTACCGAACTCTACATTTTTCAGCTGCAGTTTCGTACAGTAAGAAAAAAATTGTCGTTTATTTTGACATTTTTAAGCTTTTGGTTCATTCTCTGTCTTCATCGGGACTTTCCAACAAAATTTGCTAATGTATGTAGCTGGTGATTCGATACGTCGATGTAATATCGGTATATCTTATCGGTACATGTAGAAAACGGTGCGGGGTTCTGAATTCTGTACAATTAGTTTCCCCTGCAGCCCGTTAACAAATAACTAATGTAAGTATAAGGTAAGAACCTGGAATTCTAAAAGGAATCTGAAAGAAGTGAAGGAATTTATAGGTGGGGTTCGTTCATAGGGTGCTATTTTTACCAGAGCAGAAGTCCTCTCCGTGTCTCTTCGGGGCAAGATTCCTCGCTATGGAATTCTCAAGAAGCTTTGTTGATATCACCGTTGCATCGCGCGAGTTATATATATATTTTTTTCTTTCTATTTCTTTATCCTTTTTCGTTTATCCTATCGCACAGCCGGAGCTGCAGCAGTAGTAATTGTCGTTTGGTTTTCAACTTCGAAGAGTAAAATCTACGCTGTACTGAAGTAGAATGATAATAATAAGAATAATAAAAAAAGAAAAAAAAAAAAAAAAAAAAAAAACTGCACTCATCCACATGAAAAATTAGCGATAGAAGGAAAAGGAAACACAGCTTAAAAATTTAGAAACTTATAAAGCTTCGATGGTTGAAGTTTTATCGAACACCTATACTGAGCTGTACCTCTCGCTATTAGGATCAGCAAAACGTAAAGTTCGAAGTTCAGAGTGCAAAGTCTGTTCTTCTAAAGCTCGCCTGTTCGTCGAAGATGCTCGAGGCCGTCCATAGGCTTGGGAGCTTGCGGAGCTAGTTTTCAGAAAACAGGGGCATGCTTTTAGATCGGTGAATGCGACGGGTGTGGGTTTGGGTAAGATCTTATTCTAGACGCCTTGCGGGTTCTGTTCTGTTCCTTCGTTTAGACTCAAGAGTTTCGATCAAGTCTTAATAGACCTCGACTAACAGCTGCACTTTTTTCACCCTCCACTCTAGACTCCAGGGTCTTTTCTTCTTATTCCGCGAACCCCGATTCTCGCAGTCTCTCGTTTTCAGTTCAGCGAATTATTATCTCATTGGATTCTTGATCGAGTATATATAGCCATTGTAATGCGTAATGGGAAAGTGAACCGCATATACATATTGCTGGAGTCATGAAACTAAAATAAGCTAATATTTTTCCATTTATTACCTGCGCAGCCCCTTCAAGAGGCGAAATCTTGAGTCGTTTCGCTCTCCACGTTTCACGTTTCATGGAAAACTTGTAAGCCGCGAATAACTATGAATTATTCAAAAACACGCTCACCTGAATAATTGATATACATGGGAACTCAATGGGCCAACTTAACGTGGCATATACTCGACCTCCTCAAGCTCGACCGAATTTTCCATGTGAATATAAAATCGGTTGATGCAGTTCTTTCGGGATTCTTTTTTTTTTTTACAAACATTATGAACTTTCATGCAGCCCTTCAAGAACGTCAAAGGTTATTCTAATTGCATAAGCTCGCGCGGTTATACGAAGGCAAAGAAACCGTAGAGTCATGCGAGAAGATAAAGCAGCATAACGACGGTCACTGAGAGAATTATTTCACCCATTAAGCTCAGCTTTTATCGAATATGACTCGCCCACGGCACTACAACCATATAGGCAAACCTTCGTCCATCCGTAATCCAGTGCCTCGGACAGTACAAACCCGAGGGACCACCAGCTATTAAACGCTCAATTAACCAAAATACTCAAAGTACATACCCTGCAGGATGCATCATGTCTATAGGAAGCGCGGGATAGTGCGGTAGAATATTTTAGCTCATGTAACAATTAAGGGTTTCATGCGATAAACAGGTGGAAATCTTCGTCGCTAAGTTTTGGTCGATGATGAAGATATGCGAGTCAAAGTGTTTTTCTAAATTTGGATAAAAACTAAAGAACAGAAACTTCTTTCTATACAAAGCTTTCGTTGATAGAGAAATAAAATAAAGGGAGTTGTTAGTTCGAAGCTGTATGTACCACGTGTACAATTGACGATGAACACATGTATACACGTCATAGAGATAGTAGTACTATATTCTCTATATGTATATGTATATGTATAGATCGAGGTATACGTTTGTGGAAGTCGATATTGTCTGGCGTTGCCTCCGGGCTTGAGATGCACCGCCGCGGCGACAGCTGAGGATCGGAGAACCAGAACGTAGCGGAATCTGCGGAATGACGTTGCCTCGCGTCCCGTAGCGTCGGTCTTCCGTTCACCGTCCTCGTAATCCTCCGCAGTAACCTACGTATGTAGGTATGGGTATACCAGTAGTCAGGATCACGTTTCCCAGTGAATCGAATAATGACGACTGTGAGATTCTTTTTTCTCTTTTCCTTCATATATCTTTCTCTTTTTCTCTCAACTGTACCAGACGTCTTTCTATGTGAACCGATCCCACGTCCCATATTCCATAGTACATAGGTCTAGGTACCCACGCAGTATTCTGGCCTATCGATTCTCCTCATTTTTTATACCCATCCTCCACGGTTCTTTTGATCTTAACTAGAAATTCTCGGTATTTGCGAATCGTGCACAAATTTGATCACTCCTTCACGTCAATGATGACTGTTGTTCATTGTGAGAGATTTGAGGGAAAGCTGGTGTCGATATCTATATTGTCAGCGAGTATTCCGCCAGATTTAGCTTCCATGTAGCGACGTTGAGTTTCACGGTTCATTTCCGGCTTTGCATAATCGCGCGTGGTTTACAAACGACAAGTAGTAAAAGTGTTCTTGCTCTCCCCACTGCAGTAGTAAGTACATACTACGTACACGTTATTCGTGTCATGGCCATTTAGCAGTAATACGTGTCTGCGATATGAGATGGGGAAAATGGTGGAAGACTAGAATGTAAATGTAACAGCTCTGTGTAATGACTGATGTGACGTATAGTACGTGTGTTGGTATTTCAGAAATATAGCTGTGTGTGCATTTGCGGTAAAAACACACACCGGAATGACCATGTTTGGCGATAGAGAATCGGCTACCTCAAAGAGATACCTAATTAAGTGATCATTCGAGTGTTTACCTGTTCAGGAGTTTCGGTGATGAAGGAGTGGCAGTATTGAAGACTGAAGTGCGCACCGGGTTCTCTTGCCAAAAAACTGAATTGCGCGTGTCGAGGCTCACAAGTAGCGTACGAAATGCGTCTCAACGCATGTGCCATCTGCACGATCTGAAAAAAGAATATTGCTTCTCAGTTTCCTGGTTAAACAGAGAATACTATCACTAATAGTTTCACAATTCCGGTTACAGATATTGACGCTTCATTCCGTGAGATGATACTCCAGAATATAATAAGCTACGCGTTTACTTTCCCACATTCTGTAACCCAAGAGGTCAGACCTTTATCGCTCTTTTTTCCCGGTCTAAATTATGGCTACTAATTAGGGCGATTATCTTATGCAGTGATTTGGTAATACATCAAAGAACGCCGAATTGAGAAGACAAATCTTTCTATTACATCACCCACACATATCTATGCTATATATATATAGATGTGCTCGTACCCCTTTCACCCACTTCTTAGCATTACTATACCCGTCGTGGTTCCCAATTAGCATCCTCCTTATTCAAAGATCATACAATATGTATGGATTTAATACACTCAATGTCTGCGAGAGGGATAGATGCTGTATCTCCGGTCCTATTTCCGGTGTATAATCGTATAATCGTATCTAAAAGTAAATCTCCAATTCTTAATTCGGCCTGCGATTTCTTGACTTCCTCATAGGCGATGCATGTACCTATATTGTATGTGTGTGTGTGTGTGTGTGCATCCTGCAGTAGCTTAGGTAGATATATAAATATACGAGTAAGATTCACGTGTATATATATTAGTGAATGAAGCATCCTTATTAAGGAACGAGCTAGTAATAAATATCACTTGAATCGGGTGCGCCTGTCGCGAATATTACGACTCGTTAGTAAGGTCGTAAATCTTTCGATAAATCTCTGCAGTACAGATTCGAATACAGTTTCGAGTGTGTGTTGATTAAAAGTAAATTGCGACGATTTTGGTACCGGATAGATGTTTACGTTATATCGTTGATTTATTTCATCGAAGAAAAATCGGTTATCGTATACATATATAGGGTAAAGTTTGTATATGGTTATTCAAATTTCGAGTTACCCCCTCGAAATGGCATCACTTGAAAATATTTCCTTCAATTTTGAAGGAATAAAAAATTTCTTCAAAGCTTATGATCAGTGATTTGAAAATAATGATTTCATACGTAATTCACGGCCGATTTCAGGGCTCAAGGGGTAATAAGTGATTAGGCTCAATGGTGGTAGTGGAAATGGTGAACTTTCATCCTTTGATGTCTTGGCTCTGGAAAATCGCAACAACCCTTGATATGAAATGAGGGAAAAGTCGAGAGTCCCGGTACGCAACACTTGTAGCAGCCACTATAATCGCATGAATTAATCCACCCGGTTGAGAGGACTGATCTGTATACCATATACACCATACTAGCACCATATAGCACTGCGTAAGCGTGCAGCAGCAGCAACAGCAGCAACAGCAAGAGTTATATAAACGATGTAGCAACATGGGGATCATCAATAACTCTGCGGGTGCCCGCGCCACTTCAACCCTCTTTATTTTTCTCTTTTTCTTTTTTCTCGTCCCGTCCCATCCCCCATCTCCCATCTCCCATCCCTTGGCTCTCCCTTCATCCCGTCCTGATTCTCTCTCACGTTTTTTTCCTATCAGCTGTCTTTACCTTCTTCTTTCTTCACGCCTGCAAACTA
The DNA here is from genome assembly GCA_943736025.1 of Tenthredo mesomela. Taxonomy (NCBI): domain Eukaryota; kingdom Metazoa; phylum Arthropoda; class Insecta; order Hymenoptera; family Tenthredinidae; genus Tenthredo; species Tenthredo mesomela. The sequence continues at coordinate 27,704,637 of OX031020.1, forward strand.
ACCCCTGTCCTCCCCCGGAGACGTTATCTTAACCGGCACACGCGGTTCGCTAGAGTTAATTGAAAAAAAGGTGCCTGTGCAGATCGCCAATCGATATTATTCTTGTTAGTCTTTCATGGCTATAGTATACCATCGCGAATATGCAGGATGGCGATATTGCGATAGTTCTTGAAGAAAAAGATCCATCAAATATCGCCTGAAACCATTATTAGAGACCCGAAATTTCGTAAGAAACGACGAGTAAAAAAACTCAAGAATAAGATAAATGAAAATAGGCATTGAACTACGTGCGGGAGAGACCCTCATGAGTTCGCAATTCTAATTGAGGGACCATATCGTGTTCTAGATTTAAATTTTTCACCTCGTTATATAAAAAAGAAAATACTGAATAACATTTTCCCTATTTTGATGTCGTTAGTCGAGGACGCGATGCAATGGTCAAAAGTTTGGCTATACGAGGGCCGTACGCTTTGATGGTGAGAGTCCGCAAGAGACGGGTATGGGTACTACTAATGGTCGAAGTTCCGCATTCGGTGGCTTCTCTCGAGAGCATCGTTTCCACCACCCTCTAAAGGCGCGTCCAGCGAGGCAGATGACTTTTGGTAGTAGTAGCCTTAGCCTACTACGCCTTCAGGTCCAAATTATACATGTGTATGTGGTCTGTATAGACGTGTACATACCCATACCCGTACCCACATGTAGGTGACTCTGCGACACCGTGCCTAATTGCTTTGCGACCCGAGACCAACCCTCAGAGTCGAGGAAATCCACACGTGTTTGTATGTATATGTGTGTATACATTAGGGTGGTCCTTAATTCGGTCATATTCCAATTTCAATGTTTCCATATACCAGAACGTCTCCAAATATATACAAAATAAAAAAAAAAATTTAGTCAAAACCCCAGGTTCCTATCTCAATCCTAAAGTTTCCGATTCAAAGAACACACGATTTGCGACGCATTTGAATTCGAAAATGATTAAATTAAGGACCACCCTAATGCACACACAGGATACCAGAATCAGTCGCGTTTGAATTCGAATTCGAAATAAGTAAAAAGGTAAAAAGGTAGGTACGCGAAGTATATCGGTATGGACCGAATGATTTCTCCGGGTTAACTTATAAAGTAGGGAATAAATCCCAGCGGAGGATGTGCCCGCCTACTCGGAGGCCATATGGAATGAATATCTGTGTGAGTCGGTGAAGTCAGGAAGTGTGGAATTACAGTTGAATGCTTACAGCGTTTGGCTTTCCAGAGGCACGTTTTCTGGCCCTGGGAAGGCCTTCCTTTGCCCCTGGCTCACGACTACCTCACACAGATCAAACCAACCCCCACGCAGTGGTATGACGCATGTGTGGATGTGTATTTATGTACATATAAGTGAGTGCTGGGTGCGAATACCGTCCGAGCAGAGAACTAAAGTGCTGTTTCGTGTCCGCACCGGTAAATCCGCGGGCAGACGTCACGCACCATCCCCTGTACACCCGCGGATAGAGGATTGACGTTTGCCCAGCAATTGCTCGAGTGAAAACTATATACCCCAACCATCATCATCATTATCATCCCTCGTTCCTCCGATAAGCTTTCCTAATAAATTTAATCGTAAAGATTCATCCCCTAACTTAAATAGATGCGATTTCTGACATTTTTCGAACATGAGTGCGAGACGTGTGTATACCAAGGACACTTTACCACCCCTAAGTAAAGCGAAGCGTGTTTTAAAGTAAATTTTGGGGGAGCAGGTGAGCGAAAGCTAATTACCCACTTCAGAATACATATCCTCCTTTAACCTGTTCAACTTTCTCGAATGAGGGAAGAAAGCGAGAAATATAAAGAAAGGAAGAAAGAAAACTCAGACGCGTTTTTCTTTCTTTATTCAAAATTCATTTCATTTCACGTCAGAGACGCAGATTGGCGTCGGGAGTTCTTCCGCAGGTCCCTTGAAGGTTGTATATAAATTTCCTTCAAGCCTACTTTGACTTTAAGGTTTCCTGGGGGCTACATATCTATTCTACCTTTTTTTGCTTCGTTGACAGAAAATCTAATTCGGCTGGTCTATAAGGTGTCTTAAAAATCGATCTTATAGTAGTACTTTGGTATAGTAGCTGTGTATATATGTACACGTGGAGTCGTTATCGGATATGGACTATTTCTCATGGCTTTAATACGGTTAATATCGTATCTCTGCCAAGTTTCTGGACTTTTGAAATAACCGCGGTGAAGCAACAAGTCGTTTTATGCCCCTGTTTCAACGTTTCCACTTTATAGATGAACAGTTTTTTTTTATTTATTTTTATTTTTTTCAAGCTTCAATAACTTAAAGCAAAATTCTGCGTAATGTTTGCAGACGTATAACATAACGAGCGTACCTATCCCCTAAAATCGTGAAATATCCTATATATATAGTAACTGCGTATAGTGGATGCGTATTGATGGAAACGGGGCGAAAATTACGCTCGCGAAGTATAATTGAAGGGCAATTTTACTGTTCAGTATAAATCACAATAATCTTCCGTAATTACAATCAATTACATCCCATTTCAACGCGGCGAACATACGCACGCACGTACTGCTATTCATCCACCCACCCACTTACCCGTATTAACGGAACTTTCCGTGATCCTCCCATGCCAGCTCACTCTACTCGTCTATACTATATAATCGATCTACCTAGTCGTCCACGGTAAACCGTCGAGCGGTAATCGAGCTTGCGATTTTTATTATCCCGTTTGAAAATCGAGAAATGAAAAAGAAAAAAGAAAATGATAAAAATGAACGAAATGAGAGAAGACGGGAATTCGCGGACCGGTCATCCAACCCCGTTACTCGATTCGGGGAAGGTGAGATATACAACGATAAACCGAATCGAGGAGATAATTACACGATTCCATCAGAGCCTAGCTCCAGCGCGCGTATCTCATCTCGCATTACGTTTACGTGTCACGTTCCCGTGTGAAACTGGAATTTATTTTATTCTTTTTTTTTTTTTTTTTTTTTTTTCATTATGTATGCTATACTATGTATATAGTACGATGGAGGCAAGTAATTTGCCGCTGTAAAATTCGCCTGTTAATTGAATGAAAAAAAAAAAAAAAAAAAAAAAAAATAATAAAACAATACGCAGATATGAGAAAAAAAAAAAGAATAAATGAAAAAAAGACACCCCTGCAGTGTATATCAGTGACAGAGTTCGTTATGATTTTTACAAAGAGTTTATTAATTTTCTACCGTGTTTTATTATACCTGCGGAGTATATCGTCCAATTTCTACATACTATATATATATTTGACCACAGCTGGAAACGACGCTTTGATTTTCGGATAATTAATTTCGTCTGTGAATGTTCCCGGTTTTTGTATATAAAAAATAAAAATAAAAATAAAGATAAAAATAAAAATAAAAATAGAAGATTGAAAATAAAAATGGTAAAAATTCCATTCCGCCAATGAAATCATCGACAGAAAACACTTAACTTTAGGCTATAAACCTATACGATGGATTGAACCCCGTCTCGGATTCGCACAAAATCGTAAGCCAGTCCACGGGCAGCGTAAACCAGAACGAGAAGCCGTAAAGTCGAACTCGTGGTTGAAACCAGACGAGAATCGAGATTTTAAACCAGCTGCCACTTCGCCCTGTGTAGCATGCAGTTCCTCGTCGATATGGGATCGTTAAAGATACGTTATAGCCGATCATCAAATCGCCGTACATATATGTATACATTCGTTATTGCTATACGACGGTGTATATATATATATGTATACAATGTCAAAATATACATATTTTCATATTCGTCACACGTCCGCATTTTCGTGACAAATATAGTTTATATACATCTGCAGAGCTTTGCATATATAGCAGCCTATAAAAATTGATCGATTCCGTGGAATTTAAAAGTAATACGAAACCGATTTGGATTAAAAGATTTTTGAAAGCATAATTTTTTGAAGAAATTGAGTTTAGGGGTGGTTTTTTTTTTTTTTTCTTTTCTTTTTTTTTCTTTCCAACGTCGTGATCGTTTCCTGTCTCTCGTTACTATTAATAAGAATTTGATCGATTTCGTCAAGCTTTCGTATCAGCCTAAAGCACGAAGACTGGGGAAATACGTTTGGGTTGAGCTTTGAGCCGAAGTGGGTGATTTTTTCAGGTAGAAAATTAAAACGAGGGTTTATACGTAGCTGAGGGGAGGGGCGCGCGCCCTCGAAGTAAAATACTAATTTTGTTCGATCGGTGCATTCTCTAGAGCAAAAGAGAAAGAGAGAGAGAGAGAGAAAGAGAGAGAAGGGGGATTATGGTGGGGTGTGTTTATCCTTAAGAAGAAAGAAGCGAAGAAAGAAAAGAAAAAGAAAAAAAAAAAAGAGGGAAAAGATGAAGAATTTAGGGGAGAAGCTAATGAATGGCGATAAAGAATAATTCATATCATAATAAATGTGAAAATTTTCTCGTCACAGAAAAAAGACACTCGATAAAATTTCTAAGCTTAAAAATTTGTCGGTATATGATACGTGACCCTCGTGCTTGCGAAGGAAACCTGGAGGGTATATCTGCCGGGACTTTAGACACCATAAAACAGAGTGATATACGTCGGCGACGCTATTGACAAAGATACGGCTCCCACGGGAGGTAAGGAGGACCATGGAACCAAGGAGCGAGTGAGTGCTCAGCCCCGGGCCTTCGCAAGAAAGGTCTAAACCGATCTCTTCCTTTACTCTCTTACTCCTTTTCTTATACTCTCGCTCCTGCCTGCCTGCCTTCCTTCCTTCCTTCCTCACCTGACTAATACATACTTTCCTATAAATTCGCCAGTTCGTATATAAGATATTCACGCACGCACACTAATGCGAAGTCTAAAATTCGTATACCAATACCGCCGCTATGGTATAAATGTGTATAAATGTATAAATGTATAAATGTAGACGAGGGCGGAACGCGGAACGCGGAACGTCGAACCTTCGCTTCTCTCTTCCCTTATAGCTTTAGAGCCGAGGATAGATATCAAGCTTTGATCACTCAGGAGTCGCGAGAACTTTCGCAATTCTAACGCAGACTCTTATGGGCGTTGACATCCTGTAAAATCGAGTGGGATGCTTTTTCCACTTTTAGTTCGACTCTCGCTCTTTGATAGGGTTTTTACTACTTACGAGAGGTGTACCTACTAAGTTTTTTTTTTTTTTTTTTTTTATTTAATCTCATGTATATAAAAGAGAAAGTGGATCAGAATCGAACCGAGCATTAAGCAGCTTGGCTAACTATAATATATGTATGTCCACGTTTTTTCCACCCCTGATAAAATTCCCTTCCTTTTCTTTTTTTTTTTTCCAAATTTTTAATTTTGCTTGAATACTACTCGACAGGCTCTGGTCCGTTTTGAAGGTTCACCGTGAATCGATCGTTCGGAATTAACGTTGTTAGGTGAAAAGCTTTCAAAAGATTAACAAGAACGACAGGCTGGGTTAGGTGGCGGGTATGAATTTTTATTCGATACTGACTGAACGAAAAAAGTGAAAAATTTATCATGAAAGCCGCACTGCATCACCAGCACCAGCATCATATATACTAGGCGCTGTGTGATTTGCGATTTCGTCGATTTTGTGATAAATTTCATTCATTTGTCAAAATATTATTATACCTATAGCTATGTGTATGCAGGCTGGTTATAGGTATACCACACACGTAAACCCAACGAATTTTACGTATGTACATACACGTATAGGTAATGGATAGACAAAAATTTTACGTGAATTTTTTTCGCTTCGATGAACTGATGAAAAATGATCGGTGTATCGATTCGGTTATATATATTGGTTCTATCTATATATGTCCAGTAGCTGTATAGGAAAGCTCGTGTCGCTCTCACAGTGCGGTAAACTTTCCTATAGCTTGTCGTATTTGGAAATAAAAAAAGAACAAAAAATGAAAAAAAAAAAAAAAAAAAAAAAAAGTTCGTCGAGGACAACGAATTTAACCAAAGAATTTTCTACCTCGTCGAATTACTGCTAAACGAAATTCTACCGTTTGAATTCTAGCTGTTGTATATATTTATATGTGTGTGGCTGTATATACCTACATCTAGCCCATAACCTACCATATACGAATTCAATCGAGAACCAAACCCCGTTTCGAATAACGTTTCGGTATAAATAAGTACGTCGCACGTTGAACGTTTGAAATAGTTTTTATGTAGTAAAAATCAGCGAAAGAATGGAGAGGTCATTCCGAATTCTTATACATTTCTTCGAAAATGTTACAACTCGGTGAAAATAGTAGAATTTGAAAAAAATTTGATAAAAAAACAAAAAGGATTTCAAAGAGGGTACTTGAAGCTTGAAACAGAAAAACACTTTTTTTTACTTTCAAATTTCTAATATTAACTTTGCAATTTGAAGAAAAAAAAAAGGTATTTTCTGAAGAGAATCAGGTGGACCGTTGATTCTCACTTTTGGTATAGAAATGAATAGATATGCCTTGTGCCCTGAATTGAAGACGTATAATAAAGAGGGATGAATCTAAAGACTGAATGATGTTGATGTCGAATTGCCTTGAGCGCATAAACCGAGTTTTTCTTCCCTTGATATTCGCCGTAATTTCTGTATATTCAGACGTTGTATAAAATGAATGGTATATAGTAGAAACGTGAATCGAGGAATCAGGTAGAGATAGGTATATATCTGCAGCGACGTGGGGTGGTTTAGTTTGTCATGTCTCTGTGTCCCTGCATGAACGACCCACTTCTTAAAGAACGAATATTGATAAAACTTGGCGAAAGATATTTCCTACCAAATATAAGCCGGAGGCAGCTGAAGTTTGAAACGATATAGAAACCGTTGGGTTGTCTTTCATCCTAGCTATAGGTATATATATAATATAGGGGTAGGTTTCCGTTGAAATCTTTATTCTTGTATAAAATATATATATATATATATTTTAAAGAAAATATTCCCTGATGCTAATATCAGCATCTTGTCTCATAAATTTCCACTGCATTCGCAGGAATCATCCCCTTCAGATCCTTTATACGCGAATTCTATATCCTATATACCTTATATCTAACATAAGAACGAAAATTGAGCGATAGGGGTTTCATCTGCCGCCCCAGCAGCTTCTACGAGGAAATAAGGCGAGCTAAGAACCAGGAGTTTTCGACGAGGCGCATAGCAGGCACCACCGTCCTCGAGATGTTATAGAGAGTCTCGGGGGTGTGCGAGGACTGAGAAGGGATGAAAGATGCCAGGCGCAAAGAGTCCAACAGTCGCATTCGCAGGAGCAGCGCTCCGCTAAGTGAAGCCAAATTTTCCGCGTTCTTGAACCTCGAGTTCGTAATCCAGGCGACACTTTATACGATTCGGTTCCTCCCCCGAGTCGGCAAGCCTTTTGATGTGTCGAGGGGCTCCAGTTAAATGTCATTTCACGTTGTTAGACTCGGATACCACTTCCCTAGCTGCTAGTGTATCGCGTAGTAAGGTACCATCCGACTTTTATCCAAAATTTGTCATCAATTTTTTTTTCACCCCTATTTCATTGTTCTCACGATTATCATTCAATTCACCTTAAAAAAGAAAAAAAAAAAAAAAAAAATAGCAAAATACTCGAAGTTCATATTTTCAGCCCAGGCCATAACGGATTATAATATTATGATCGAGGGTGAGTGAGCCAGTCCTATCTAGGGGTGGTTGATAATCGTATAATCTGACCCCGCGTTGGTCCCGAACGATGCGATGGCGCTAAGCAGGTAAACATATTACTGGAGTACTGGACAGTTTAACCCCCTCGTAATCCTCAGCCAGGATTAAAACCCTTCGCCAGACTCCAAGGATATATATATATATATCATTCCGTAGTACCAGCATTGTTCGAACCATGTGCTGTGATTGCGCCATCTGTTCGTCTTCTCGGGGTTTTCTATTCCCCGTCTGGACAACTTTTGCCAAAGAGTCCAGCTATATAGTAACCGAGGGGAGGGAACGAAGATGGGAAATAATTTTGAAATGTGGAAGTAGTCCAAGTTTTCGTATATATCGAAGTATACTATAGAAAGAGTTTTTTGATCGAGGAACAAAAAAAAAAAAAAAAAGAAAAATTAGGAAAAGAGGGAATAGAAAAATGTTGATATTGGAATATAAGTAAAATGAAATCGATTTTTCCTTCATTTCCAAAAATAATAATCGTCGAATAGAGAATAATATATGCATAGCCTTTATAGAATTAAATTCCGTTTAATTGAGATATGTAAAGATAGAAGAGAAGTTCGTCGCCTCACACCTCGCATCATTATTCTCGAGTTGTTACTTATTAATCTGCTGGGTGCAGTTTGTGCGAAAAAAACCACATTGCACAATTAAAACATGATTGTAGTTGCCTCTGACTTAATTGCTATTCATTAAAACCTTGTAGAGTTCATACTACAATAAATTGCAGAATTGCATAGGTATTATTATTACTTTTCACTTTATTTCGAGAAGGAAGAGAGGGAGAGAGAGAGAGTGAGAGAGATGGAGATTCTTCCTCTCATATTCTTGGTTTAAGCTGGTTATTCAAGTATTAAGACCTATGGTGGTAATGATGATAATAACGACGATAATAATCCTGTTTGTAACAAAGGTTGGCTTGGGGTTGTTGCAGCTACTTGGCTTCGGCGGAGCTGTTCTGCAGAATTGAGGAAATATCAGAACTATAACGCGTAATACAGGGTGAAAATTCGTTCTTATAATATACACCGCACCCCCGCATTTTCAAAGGCATATATTAAAAATCCTCTCCTTTATATTTTCCTAATTAAATATATTATCATTAAAATTAAAGCTTCCACCGCCTCCGTTTCCATATATAGTGATAATATAAACTGAATCATCGGGTTGACTTTCTTCTCCGAAAATTTTAAACGCACTCGATTGACTCATGGTTTAATCCTCCCCATCTTTTTATCCCCCTTTTAATTTTCGCTTTTTATTATCTTATTTTACGTAGGTACGAAATTTCTTCCGACCGATAAAACACCGACGTCATTTTTTCGCCTCCCGTTTTCAAACGATTACATAATATAATATCTATATTAGTATAGGTACCTACTCGAATATTATAAGGGATCTTTATTTTTGTTAACCAATACGACGGCTCGGCGGAGGAGGCTTGCTTTTCCGAAGATTTGATTTTTTTATATATATATTTATTTATTTAAGACGTCGCTAATCATTATACAGTTTTTCTGAAAAATATATCCCCCACGTCTTCGTCGCGAAGAGTTTTACCAAGGATCCTTCGCTACAACCCGGGTGACATTTCGTTGTACTTTTTCCCATATAATGGATGCAACTTTCTTCGAAACGTCCAACTCTTGAAAACCGACTGCACGGATTTTCTTTGAATTTCAAACTTTTCTAAAAGATTGTCTCTCCGAGTATTCCGATCTTTTTGACAAGCTATATAAACCGCATAGGGGGGGGCCAGCGATGGAGGAGACGACTGTCCACCGTAAATTTTCATCCAACTTCTCTTTTTATTCATTTATCGCTTCGCTCTACTAAAAGCTCCTTCAATTTTTCTACCTACTATACGACGATTTTGCTAAAATGATAAAATTTATAGAGTTAAGAGATAATATCCAGTCTTGCGCGAGCAAGCCAGAAGGAGAGTTCTTTTATTTTTCTTATTTTTTTTCTAATACTTTATCCACCTTCCGAGGAAATTGACTCGTTCGCGTTTAATAAACCGAAGAAAAATGAGAAATCGAACGGTCACGTAGTTCGGTAATGTTTCACCGGTCTTACCTTTTTGCTCAGGCTAAATTTTCCTCGCCCTTATAACTATATAAACGTGCGACGCCATCGGCGTCGGTGTTGGCCGGTCACGATAAACTTTCTTCATCAACTCCGTCGTAATTCGTTGGAAGGCACGGGATTTTTTTTTTTTTTTTTTTTTCTGAAAAAGCCTTACTTAGTAATAACGAAAGGCTTATCCAGCCTTGCCTTATACCTATACCTGGGCTATACTAAAGCCTACAGGTTGTTGTAAAGCCTCCTCGGCAAACTGAACTAAACTTGAGTATTTCTCCCCCTCGTTTTCGTCGGGAGGAAAAATTTTCCACAATTTTAGCTAACCAATTACTCGAGTTTTAATGCGAGGTCGGGCTCGTCCCTTCGCGCCACGTCTAGCTCTCAGAAACCTTTTTCAACGCGAAACTCGTACATATCTCGAGGATGAAAACTGCGGGACTAAATCCACGCCGACAGCTAACGAGTTTTAAAGGGTTGAAACCAACTGTGCTGTAGCATTCGCATATTGCAAATAGCGACTCAGGGTAGAAGAGAAAGACAAATACTTGTTGGAAATTGGACTTATTTTATCAAATTAAAGTTCAAATTCAAATTCAAAATAAAAATAGAATTAATTTGAAATTGATACAATAAGGTTTAGGGTATTTCAACTCTACTTTAAACCACCAGAAGATGGAATTGATGGGGTTACTATGACCCATTTAAAGTTGCTAAGGTTTAGATCCAAGAACTTCTGTCCTTTCTGTCTCGCTGGTGTAATCGATGGGGGTTGAGCGAAAGTTCTAGAGATCTGCTTTGTCGCGTCTTAACGCGCCCAAGATTCTGGGTCTGATTTATATCGAGGGTAGACCAGGAAAAGTCACGGAGCCAGAGAAGGACGGTCACGTAATCGGCCCAGTAGAGGCCTAATCCAAAGGGTTGTAGGACAAAGCCAGTAGTCTGCAAGGTAGAAATCTCTCCAGCAGATTTTATTCGAAAAAGAAATCGGTGTATGAAATTAGGAGAATTCGCTGTGGGAGAATAAACGAAGAAGAAGAAGAAGAAGAAGAAGAAGAATTCTCGAATTGGGAATAAAATGGTGTTTCTAAAAGATGCCATCAATCAGAATGACAACGATACAGAAACTCGCGACCACCGGCATTAGTTCCCGTTGCTTGGATTCATTCGCGCTGTCAATCACAATGCGAAGCTCAGAGTCCTCTGGGATTTACCTCTGGTAAGGTGAGGGGGATCCATGAACGGCGAGGGAGAAACCCGGACGTGGAAGACGCGCGGGATATAGGTACGCACCCACACATGTATACCAATAAGGGAATTGCCTGGGCTGGCACTCACTCGCCATTAAACTTGAGATTTAAGTGGTAGAGACACTATGGTATATACCCTGTACCACAAATATCTAGAAATCAATAAGAATTGAGTTTCCTTTGATTCCTTCTTCGTCAATGAAAGATATGAAGCAATTTTTGTATCACAAATTCATTAATATTCCTACGCGGGTGGTGAGTAATGTCTATATGAAACGAATTTAAGGGCTCATGCATGTAGTGCAGTTTCCCTTTCCTGCCCATCCCATCCCATCCCATCCCTTCCCTTTCCTTTCCTTTTCATCCCTTAGTTTATATCCGTGATTCAACCCTCAGTCGTTGCCTTGACTGCACTGGCTGGCAATGTCGGGTTTAATGACCACCGACAAGAAGGAGGAGTAGGAGTCGGAGGAGTTGGGGATGGTTTGGTTTGGTCTGTGCCCGGTACCCCTACGCGAAAAGGTTTATGGGTCGTGAGTAATTCTATGGTTATACTCGCACACGCGGATGTGTTATCGGTTTTCAACCTTTCTCTCGCGAAGGGTAGGTAGGTAGGTAGGTGTTCGTGTTCCGTTTCGTTCCGTTCGCCCTTTTGATAGGATAGAGAAACCGAATAGAATGAAACAGGTCCGAGCCCCCGTGCAGGGGTTGTTTGCTTTCGGAGCTGGTAGTATATATATATAAATTTTCGGAAGGTGAATTGTATACCGTATAGAATTTATCCGTAGTACAGAAAAAATAAGAAACACATAGTATTAAGCGAAACAGAAAAACTCGTTAAAATATCTGAAATTTAAAAAATCTCTTCTCGCCCGGACAATACATCCGGTTATATTATAAGTGACGGCTAAAGAATCTCTTCACAAGTCGGTCAATTGTCCGACAACTTTGGACAAGCAAAACGGGTGAACAAAGCGAGCTCAGCGCGGGTATATAAAAGGCGGGAAATGAAAAATGTCTAAATCTCTAAAAGCGCGACAACATCCAGCATATTGTACCCGACGCCTTTTTCTCTCTTTTCTCTCTTTCCGCGCCTACTCGTTTTGCCCGAGTTTCTTTGTGGCGATAGTCGATCGGCGGGGGTATACATATATACGTTTTTAAAACCGTCTCCCTTTCAGGGGTTGAAAAACGGCGATTAATACCCCGCGACTATATAGTACATCGATACATTAACGATTACGATCATCGGAGTGAATATTTCACAAGTATAAAATCACTGGCTAAAGATAATTAAAGAAGAGGGAACAAGAAACTCACTTTTCCATCTGGACTGCATACTTTGATCCCCGCTAGCGAGATGATTAGAAGTACGGGTGTCGAGCGATGGCTGTGCTGTAACAAAAAGCAAAAAAGGAAATGAAAAATCATACTTTTTCCATCTTTCTCTCTCTCTCTCTCTCTCTCTCTATTCCAGCTTTGTTAATATCTACTACTCCTGCAGGGCAACCACGACTACCGTCATCACCAGCACCAGTACCAGTACCAGTACCAGCACTAGCACTAGCACTAGCACCCCTTCAACCAAAACTATAGAAGATGTAAATTTAAAGCTTTGCAAGCCCCGGCAAATCTCGCAAAGGGGCGTGATATTGCCACAGAGTTGTTTTCAACGACGCTATAGCTCTCTGGCCTACATTACTGCCTCGACATTATTATATACGTACGTATATACATGTATGTATATTGTATATATGTGTTACCTTACACTATATAGGTATAAAGTAAAATGTTGGAATAGTTATGTATTTTCTGACTTTCGTCAAAATTTTTCTATGAGACGGAAAAGAGCCGTGTACAAGGTAGGTATTTCGCTTTGAAGTACATTGGAAGAAAATTTCTACCTTTTTGATTATTTTTTTTTTTTAAATAGTTTTTTAAACACTTTTTACTCTCTTTCATTAACGCAGTCTTTCATCTGATGGTATAGTATTATATATATGTTTTGTATGTGAATAAATTTTGAAACTCTGCAGTATAATTGAACGCGGTTAAACACGCGACCCGCCAGTAGTATATAGCTAGAATTCGGTTGTTAATTAAAGTTTATCTATAGTTGATTAATTCAATTTCATGTAACACAACGTGAATGCGTTTCACGATCAATTGAATTGACTCGAAAAGCTCCGCTTTTGGTATACCTACATGTTTATTATAAAATGAAATGAAATGAAGTGAAATAAAGTGAAATGAATTGAATTGAAATAAAATCAAATAGGAAATAAAATGAAATGAAATAAAATAAAATAAAATAAAATAAAAACGAATGTGCGTATGAATCAGGATTCATACTTCAAACATAAAATTACCCCCATAGCCTTTCATCTGCGCGATAAATAATATTTATGTGTTTATTATTATTGCCCATGGGGTAAAGTTGACAACGTTATAATATAAGTTATAACAAAGTTTTTAGTCACTTAATTTTAACGCTCGTCAAATTATTATTTGATATACGTATAATAATTTTAATGTGTTATGTGTTACGACGGTGATCATTTTCCTACGGGGGATATACCTATACGCCCTATAACTGCAGCTTGAATCGGTAAGATAAAGTGATAAAAATTTACAATCTTTGAATAAAAAAAAAAAAAAAAAAAACATCGCGGTCTTATATCATAAAAGAGAATAAAAAAAAACTTGTCTAGAAAGTTTAACGTATAACTAATATATACTATAGAATACAGAGGGTGAAAATAACCAGGGTATTCTTTGTTCTTATACCGGGTTGTTAAATTACCAAAGAAACACGTTTCTTGATGGTGTTTTACATAATTATAAGTTTTAAGAAATACCGTTTCAAATAGTATATCTTGTTTTATCACATGGCTGGAGCTATAGCTTTGTATATATCTATATATACCGAACGATAATTATTTCCTGCAACAAAGTTTTCTTCCCTATTCCTTATACTATATCGCGGAGTTAATCGCGAGTTAAAAGCACTCGTTAGTTAGCTCTTTGTTTATCCGTCTCTTTGCCGGTGCTTATAAAAAAAAAAAAAAAAAAAAATTGGTTTCTTAATTTTGAGATTGAAAAGTTGGCAGAGACTGGAACACCAGGACAAACGGACGGACGACGACCACAACCAGAAAGTTGGCAAAGTTATACCCTCGCGTATAGGTATTAAGGACTTGTGTATTGGACTCAGTGTGTATTCTCATTGTCTTAAAACCCGGGGGGGCGGGAGGAAAAGAGACCAAAGACCAAAAGGAGAAACATGAAGGGAGCTGAAGAGGATCGTAGGTATATAATTACTCTAACGCACCGCGGGGGGGTTGTGGCGACGGCCAATGTGCAGGGGGTGGCTTTAATCTAGACGGCTCTGACTTATACGTGAAGGATATACTCTTCGGCTTTTAAAAAAATGAGTATTTCTTGGAAATAGAAAAAAGAAAAAAGAGAAGAAAAATAAGAAATGAAAATAAATAAACAAATAAGCCATATTATTTTTCTTATTCTCATCCCCTATAAAGACTTTTCCTATCAATCATATATCGGTTGTGTATAGGCGCATGTAACTATATTATGAAAAATAGATATAGGTATGAAAAGACGGATCGTGTTCGACGTTTTCCTAAGTCCCGATCACAGGAGTCGTCTCAAGCTTATACGAAGTATTTTAAAAGTAATCCATCTAAACCCGACCCGATCGCGTTTGTCCGTTTAAAAAATGTTTTTTTCTTTTAATTTCTTTTTTTTCTTTTTTTTTTCATGGGTAGTATATAAGAAGTATTTTGTCCTATCGATAATACTCTCGGATATTTGATACCGACGTATAGTACTATACCCATACCTAGATCTAATTCACGTTTCTGATTTCCCGAATCGAAGACCTTGGCCCCTTTCCAGCGTGCTTTCTCCTCCACACTCCATTACTCTGGGTAGATATATAGGTATATACTATAATACGTATGTACCGAGGCGCGTCGATCCTGAGGGATATGTACTCGTCAACGAGAAGGAAGACCCTTAACGCAGTAGAGAAAGCGAAGATGATAATGGACTCTAAACGGGCTGCAGGTCGTTTGCCAAAGTTGCTTATATATAAAATACGTTTCTCTCGTATCACTTTGTTCGGGAAGAAAGTCATATCCCGCTCATACTTGGATTTATCTATTCCGTGCGGATGATATGATGGGATAATTGCAAAGAGACTCGAGTGTGTGACGTATACGTATTAAAATGAAAACTCAACGTGTTAATAGCGTTAATTAGTTTTTGAATGGACTGTTGAAACGGTAGGACTATTTTCGAGTAACACTTGGCAGTCAACCTTGGCGCCTTAATTAACGGTGACAGGGCTTACCTCGTGGCGACACTTCACCCCTTGCGCAGAGGGAACTCTAAAGCTAGCCCAGTTTTACGCGAAACAGGGTAAAATAAGGACTTTGCCACTTGGTGACTCGGCGAGTTCTCCTCTTCCACACCCTGCAGGGCAAAACTTTCAAAGTAATTACTCTTGCACTAGATGCGCGCGTGTGTGTGTCCATGTTCATGTATATGTACAATATACACATGCATATATGTATATGTAGCGCTCGACCCAGCTGTGAACCACAGAATTCGCGGGAGGCCTGGATATGCAAAAATTCTCAGTTCACGGATGAATAATAGCCGATATAGTTGGAATAAGATGTACTATAAGATAAGGGTGGTTCAAAAAAGACCTAATTTCTCAGATGTTGCTGCTCATTCGTGAATATGTTGTTTGTGATTTTGAAAAATTATTCCATCTTTTTGAGCTCTATAGGACAATTATTTACTACTGCCTCAGTGAAGTTGAAATTTCGAAATTTTGCCATTTTTGGCAATTTCAAAGTTCTCAGATCAAAGTCCTCATCTGGCTACCTCTAGGTTCTCATTCAATGAGGATGTTGGTTCAAGATGAGACTCGTACGATAATATTTAGTACTGCTTCAGAGACATTGTAGTTTTTTCACTATTTAGGGGTTTTCTTAGAGATTGGATCACCAGGTGTTGCTCATGAGACAGTCTTTTCTTACCATTTTAAAGAAGAAGTACACGAAGTTTGCAGTCTGTGGGACCATTTTTACTACTGCCTCATGTTGCTAATTTTACTTGAAGGAAAGTCGCCCTCAATGAGGCAGTAGTAAAAATGGTCCCGCAGACTGCAAACTTCTTGGATTTCTTCCTTATATTGGTAAGATGAAACTGTCTCATGAGCAGCACCTAGCGATCGAATCTCCGAAAAAACGCAAAATATTGAAAAAAAACTCCATTGTCTCCGAGGCAGTACTAAATATTATCGTACGAGTCTCATCTTGAACCAACATGCTCATTGAATGAGAATCTCGAGGTGTAGCCAGATGAGCGTTTTGATCTGAGAACTTTGAAATTGCCAAAAAATGGCAAAATTTCGAAATTTAAACTTCACTGAGGCAGTAGTAAATATTGTCCAATAGAGCTCGAAAAAAATGGAATAATTTTTAAAAATCACAAACAACATATTCACGGATGAGCAGCAACATCTGAGAAATTAGGACTTTTTTGAACCACCCTAAATTGTATATACGTGTCCCCGGTCTTTTCCTTTGGCTGACATATAATCGGGGATTAAATTTGGAAGACTATTCGAGATAGGACGTAACGTACGGGTACTATATATAAGTCGAATCGAGTATAAGAGTAAAGTTGGGTAAAGATGGTAGGATAGAATCCGATGTTTGATCGAATGAAATATTCAGAGGTAAAAGGGCACGGCGGCGGGGGTATAGTAGGTATAGGCAGGTAGGTGAATCGTGCGCGAGAGGTAAGTTTTCGAAAGGCAAGCCAGGGAGCAGGGAACAAGAAGTTTGTGGGCGGTGCGACGAGGGACTGACACGACTGAGGCCAAGGTTCGCCCTGGGGCTTATTATAAATTTAGAATCTGATACCACGTTTACCGAGGGAGCTTTCGAGTCGGAGACGGATACGGATATACGGAGATGAAGATCCCCGCCCAACATCGCAACCACCCTTCGAGAACCATTTTCACGTCAAAAGTCAGAATTCCAATTTTAGAAACTGACATCAAAAAATTTGTCGAACAAAAGGAAAAACTCCTTTTAGAATTTTTATTTATATTCATTCATTTTTTTTTTTGTCTCCCATTCCTCGCGCATTCTTCTTCATTTCAAAAACCCTACAAATTTCAAATGAAAAAAAGATAAACAAAAAAAAAAAAAAAAAAAATTGTATAATTTCAAAAAACGCGAATTCAACGACAAGGTCGGATATACATTCCCTGGGGTATTTCTATATACCCTCAGGGATTTCTCGCTGCACACTCTCTTCCCGAATGGTGCGCGGCTGATCATATACCCACCTTAACCACCGACGCATATACACAGAGGTGCCGGGTCTCCCTGGGTTCTAAATCGACCCAGATTTTGACGGAATTGAGTTTTATAATAGGGGCGTGCAGCAGCAACGGCATCGTGGGAATATACCAGGTAACGTATATAATGGAGACAGATTTCTCGGGGTTATAGTAGCCGCAGGGAACACACCCCCATTGGATTGTGACAGATCAATGCAGAAACTTCTTAAATCGTGTTCCACGGCCATAATATCAAGTTTTCATTTCATTTTATTTTATTTGAATAACATATAAATAATTTCAACATCAAGATTTATACCCATGTAGAAATCTATCGAGGCATACCCGATTTGTGTTGGGGGCCCGGACAGGAAGCCCCTATGTAGGGTTTTTAGTGGGACGCCATCGGGGGCCTGACTTAGCCCGCCCGACTAGTACCCCAACAGAACTGACACGTCACGTGGTTAGGGCTATGGTTATAAAAGCGTTACATTTCCCCAATAGCGCCTTAATAGAGATGGGGAAAACTATCAGGGTCCTTTACGCACCCCCAACGGAATTTCTGCACGGGATAAATCTTCCGATGATTTTCTCGCCCTCGTCTTCGCCGCGATCTTAAATGAAAAATGATAATGTTTCGTCAAAAAGCTTTTGAAAAACGTCGAAAGCTCATCAAGTACGTCAATAACCCTTCGCGCACTTATACAGCTATAGTGATTATTGTTCCCGCGTGAGTCGGTTTACCAAGATCTACCCCTGCGGATCCCCGCATCAATCTAGCTGGCAAGGCACTATCTCTCACCCCGAGAGGTTTAACTCCCTATGGCCTATATGCAACGCCTGCTTATACAGCCTCCTTCGTGGCCTACTACCCTGATTTAAAACGATCCCCTAAAGGCACGTAAAAGTGTATTACTGTCTACCCTCAGATATCATATCTGCCATACATTTCTCTCTTTCTTTCATATTTTACACCCCTCTTTCCTCTTTCCTCTTTCCTACTCTATTCTTTATATCTTTCTTATTTTTTTCTTTTATTTTTTTTCAAACATATAAAGTGCAGAATTTAATGCACCCATTAAATTATTCCTTTTATATGTATGTACATACATAATCTCTATATACGACGTATTCAGTTTCGTTTTTTCAACTTCCGAAGCTAAGCCTTAATACACCTTTGAAAACTCTCAGCTTTGTTAGCTTCGTTTTAAAAGGCAATAAAGAGAGAGAAAGAAAAAAAAAAAAAGAAAGGAAAAGTGGAATATCGATTTCTTTACCATATTATGGATTCTAGCCCGCGACATGAAAATCCCTTATTATGGTATAAAGCAGCGCGCACAATGAAAGCCTTTCAAAGCTGCGGTGTACGTAGGTACAGGATAGGAGCTGTTTAATAACAGCATATATGCGAGTATACTACAAACACCGCAAACCACTTCGTTTTGATTAATACCAAATTACGCCCATATGTATATAACGAACTAACAATCGTCTTTATCTCGAGTTTAGAGCTGAACCCAAGGTTCGCATAAGATTAGAATATAATCTGTTATACATTATATTCATTAATCACTTCCTAACAAGTAAATCCGCCACCGCAAGCCCGCGCAACCGGCGCGCGGTTGAGAGCTGTCTCGTCGGCTATATGACATGACGCGGCGGTCTTTTAGTTTTGAGTGATGGAGATGTACTGTGAAGCCGAAAATCTTTCTCAAGGATTTTACAATCACCTAAAATAACGACAGGAAACGGAAATATTGAAAGCATATAAGACTTTCTATATAACTTCTTTATATTCATTCGGTTTAACTATATAGGTACTATATATATATATATATAAACTCATAACCACCGGTGGATGAAAACGTTATTATATTCCCGCATATTAGACAAGAATTTAATAACGTTCCAATAAATTTTCTGGACGACGTTCAACCTGAAATGGCGTACGTGGGTTAAGGCGTAATAAATCAAGACTCGGTGTCGCTATACATATATATATATATATGTATGTAGTACCTATATATAATATATCGCGTCATTAATGCCATAAGGTCGTAAGCGCCAAAAAATTATTTTTTTTGCGGATATGACCAAACGATGTTATATGACACGAAAAAGATTTTGCCACCAAAAACACGAAAATTTTTTCTTTGGCGCTTACGACCTTATGGCATTAGTGACGCGATATATATATATGTATTATATTATATTATGAACGTGGGAATCACGGTAAGAAAAAAAAAAAAAAAAAAGAAGAAGAAGAAGAAGAGATTTTGAAGGACAAAATTTTCTTCATTTTTCGATTTTGACAGGAAAAATTATAGCGTCTAATATTTTCTTCGAGAAATAGCAATTTAGCTAAATCATTAGCGTCTAATGGTTCCCTCGCTTTACCCGCAGCAGCCACTCTTCAGACGCCACTCGCAGAACGACTACCTTTACTTCAGTCAAGGGCGCAGCAAGGGCACGCGCCACGCCGCGTCATACTGGGGGTGAAAATCCGACTTCTTTTTTATACCTTAAAGAAGAGTTTTGGGTTCTAACATTCATTATTGTTACCAGGAGAACTCCAGACTCTTAGATCTTGGTTCACGGTCTGCTGCAGTTTCCGGAATCCATTCGGTTGCATCTGAACGCGAAAATATACGTCGCTCTTTTTTTTTTTTTTTTTATTAAGTCGCGATATATAAATTTACTTAAAGTGGCAAATTCTTCTGTCGTATGAACTGAAAACATTCCCAACAAAACCCGTCTGGGGCCCGACTAGGTCATCACAAACAAATCCCAACTATCAAATCCCCAATAAAACCCGCCTAGGGCCCAATGGTACCTTAGGCCTTCCCCACTTAATTTCTGCACGGGAATATATATATATATCGATTATAAAGAATTTCGAAGAATAAAATTCAATTATCATAAAGCCTCTGGGTCTTCTCATATATTCTCATTCTTTTATACTTAATACACGATTATTAATTAAGTTCCAAGATACTATAGCTGGAGACAATGAAACTTGAAATTGATTTCACTCATCGCGAATTGAATGAAAATTATAATACACCTGAATTATTCTACTTTAAAGAGATTCGAGTTTTATCAATTGGACCAACTAGGTTTACGCTTTTTATTTCCGCGAACCTTTTCTAGATTTATATTAGTACCTGCAGATTGTCATTTAATGTCTGCAGCGGTCGTCAGCCTCGAGACTTCTTCTTCTTCTTCTTCTTCTTCTTCTTCTTTTTCTTCTTCTTCGTCTCGTTAGTTCCAGGCGATTCGTTTCACCGTTATTTCAATTATATTTCATCTTTCTTTAAATCTTATTCTATTCGATCGCCGTTGGAATTGGAATATCTTTTTTTCATTTACGTTATGTATTCCAAGATTCTCTCAGGTATAATTCTTATTCTGCCAGGTATAATAAATTCCCTGAAAATATATATATATATATTTCACCTCAATCGAGATGCGGGCGATTTGAAAATCGCCGAAATT
Source organism: Tenthredo mesomela (assembly GCA_943736025.1). Taxonomy (NCBI): domain Eukaryota; kingdom Metazoa; phylum Arthropoda; class Insecta; order Hymenoptera; family Tenthredinidae; genus Tenthredo; species Tenthredo mesomela. Next base: position 27,725,534 of record OX031020.1, read on the forward strand.
ATAACGGATGAAAGTAAAGTATAAGGAGCCGAATATTTCAAGACCATTATTTTTACCCGTGGTACTACATTTATTAAAAAAAAAGTACAGGGAGATGCATATTTTCGCAAAATCTTTTTGATTCAAACAACATAAAACTCGCACAAAGATCGACCTCTCCGTTCTCTGTTTGAAATAATAGATCCTTGTAGTACTTCAAAGGACTGCAGGATTATTACGAGGTAAAATTCTTTCCGCGGGTACAGAAGAATCTTTAAAAATTCGCCGTTTAAAAACGCAGGAAATCGATAGACGTTGTACATAGAATGATGAGAAAGGAGTGGGAATTGTTTAATTTAGTTGAAAATTAGTCGTGCCTGCGTAGTGATTTAGGAAAGCGTCTCGCTTAGGAAGAGAAAATCCGAATCTGAACCCCTGCAAGCGTCGCGTCGTCGCGTCGTACGCGTCGTTTGCGCGTTTACGGGATTGAATTCTCGGCAGACTTGGTATAACCCTCATCCTCCTTTTCCTCTTTCTCGCTCTTCCTCTTCTTGAATCGTACGCCGTTTCTCGCTCGCCATCCCCGGTTGTATAAGCTGGATGTAAATGTAAATGTAAATGTTTAGTAGGTAATCTATACGCAAAACGACTTAGCAGCAATTGGGTAAGCTCGACGCTCGACGCAACCATAAGGTAGGCGCCTATACAGTCTAAAGGCGGTTTTCTACAACGGGTCTTTTGTTGCCTTCAGCTTGCAGCTGTGCCACACCAGGATCAGGATACTACACGACGAAACGAAACGAAAAGAAACGAAACGAAACGAAAGGAAAGGAAAGAAAAGGAAAGGGTTAGCTCGTAGTCTCGCGCAGACATAAGACAGGTACCTACAACGACGTACATACCTACCTCCAGGTAAAGTCAGCCTTGCATATTCAGCAGGCCTCGCTTTTAATCATTGCAATTAATTAAGCCGCCTGGTATAATTCTGGATTGCTGCAGTCGTATATGTAGTACATATACCTTACCTACCCTTCGGGGTCTGGGGTGTATATAAGAATTATACGCAAAGCTGCGAACGAAAGAGAAACGTAGAATGAAGAAAAAGGTGAATACGGTTAAAGGAATGAGTTTTTTCTTTCTCTCTCTCTCTCTTTCTCTCTTTGAAAGTAAAATTTGGCAAAGATTCTTTAAATCCGAGCTTAGGGGTTCAATTTTCGTCTAATTATTTATTCTGTCATTTTTATAAATGAAAATTTCATTCACCGGTTTTCCATTATTGTATATTACTATATATTCCCTGACGAATGAGAATTTCCTCATAATCTCTTCCGAGCCCAGGGGGTTATTGGGTGTTTAGAAGACCTTGCAGGATTCCGGAAGTGGGATGAGACAGGTATTTCATATTCACTGACCCGTTACCTGGCAATCTTGCCCTCGGGTAATTCGGATGGTTCTATAGATACAGAATTGAATTTAGAATTGAATGTCCTTCGTCATGCGCTCAGCTGCGTTGAATTGCTGTGAAATTTCTAACTGATTTCCAGCAATTGATAAACCGCAGATATACCTATACAGCTGGGTAACAAAGAGCTTGACTTACTCATCAAATAGTTTTTTCGTTTTTTTTTTTTCGAATTACAAGTAGTAAAGATTGTTTAACGCTTTTTGATAATCACTCAGCCGTTAATATATTACCGGAAATACAATAACCCCGGGCTCACAATTAGAACGTTAAACTTTTGACTCGTTTGAGGTAAAGCAAAGCGAAGATTCCCGGCGACGAGGAAAGGGCGGATCCACCCACCCCGACTCGAGACGACGAAACGGGCGTTTTCAACCCTCCGAATTTCCCTTTTCCTATATTGGCTACGATTTACGTTCAGAATGCTCTTGATGATCAAAACTCAAAGAATCTAAACTTTTTAGCACATCATTCGATCGCGTATAACTTTGTGAGAAAAAAATCGTAAATATGTTTTAAAAAAAAGGAATAGAAAGCCCAAGATTTCCTCTTTAAAATGGCACTTTCAGATATCGTAAGAAAAATTTTATTCGCTGTTGAAGTAATGCAGATTCGCAAAGTCGTAAACGAAAGTAACGCAAGAATACCGATTGCTTAATTTTTTTTTCTTTCTTATCCGCACGAGCTAAGAGTAATTATTAAAATTAATTAGCTAATTATAAAGTATACTCAGGTATACTATTCCCCGTTATTTATAACTGGCAATTTATAATCGAGCTGTAAGAAGAACATTAAGCCTAAATCTTTGGCGCGCAGTATTGCAAAGCGTAAAGGATTTTCGGAATTATTAAAAAAAAAAAAAAAAAAAAAAAAAAAAATAAAGTCGGCGAGTTCCTCTCTGCCTTTCCTGCGTATATGACTGATAAACGTGCAAGCAGTTCCCTTTCCGTGGGGTAGGTACAGACCTCGGATTTCTACCCCTCGGTTCGACTATACGGACGAACCGACCCTAAGCCGCCGCTAAGAAACTCGTTAAAGACCACTTCACGCGCCAACCTATTCAACTGTTTCGCAAACCCTAATTATGCTCGTTATAAGTTATCCCCCGGACTGCGGTTGGATACGAAGAAATTAGGGGCCTGTACCTCTGTACCCCCAGCAGCTCTTCCTCTCTCGATCTCTCAGCTCTCTCACTCTTCCCCACTTTCCTCTTAAATACCGGTATTATTAACTCATCTAATTTCTGCGGTTTGTAGATGACTTTGAAAACCGGAGTTTAATTGACCCTCTCAACTTTTCAATAACGAAAATTCAGATTTTTCCAAAGTTGAACTTTCTTCTTTACGTTTATTCGTTTTTTTTTCTTCTTTTTTTTTCTTTTTTTTTTAAATCACAAATTGGGGTAATTTAGAAATAATTGTGGAGGGGTTGAGAGATGCAAAGCGAAACCTAGTCTGTGGATTGTTATATCACGACTGTTTCTCTTTATTCTTTTCAAACAATTGTTTTCTTGGGGTTCTTTATTTTACTCGCTTTTTTTTTTTTTTTATGGTATGGGGGCGAGCTTTGAAAGTGGCTCTTCAATTACAAACCTTTTGAGGATTAAGCCACGCGACTGTTTTACTATACGTATATAGAGAAGAAGGAAAAGAGAAAAAAAAAAACGAAAAAAGGAAGAAAAAAAAAAAAAAAAAAAAAAGGAAAAGGAAAGGTAGTATGTATGATGTGAAGGATTCCGGAATGTACATACGCCAGCCCTTTACTCATGGCTCCTGGAACTCCTTCGAGTCCTTCGAGCCCTTTGAGTCTTCAACAACTTGCGAACGGTCTTGAGTGGGCGAAACAAACTCCTACGCGTTTTCCCCCATAGAAGGGGGACCGGATTTTTGATCTCCCACAAATTAAGCTCGCAATAAAAAGCTTATGAATTTTTTCTTCTTCTTCTTTTTATCCTCCAACGTTTACGCCTCCTTTTAATTATTTCCCTTAATTAATTCGCTCGGCTAAAGCGTATAATACTTAGAAATCGAGTCTCTAGCTTTTCGAGACTTAAAACGACTAATTAATTTAATGTTTACACTGTTGCAGAATATTATTTGTTCAACTTTATATTTCATTTTTTTTTTTTTTTTCATATTTGCGAATACGATATATCTATGTATATTTTATATGTAGATATGTACCATTTCGACTATTAATATCACGGCACCCGTAAAGTTATATATGCGTCCAAGTTTGTGATAAATTTAATATCTAAGGGATTACGCAATTATCTCTATCATCCGTGAGGATCTCCCTCATAGTTGGCCGAAGTACAGTTTCTACTGGCGTCGACAGAAAATGGAGAAAATGGAATTATCCAAGCTAGGTAGGTAGGTAGGTAGGTAGGTAGATGGGTGGTGGGTACGATCCGAAAACTTCTGACCTAAGCGCGATTTAACTTTTAATTAAAACAAACCCTCAGCGAACCAACGCAACGCCTCGAAGCCGCGAAATTATTAGACGAAAACCCTGGCGCGAGTTTGAGACACGATGAACCGCAAAAGCCTAATCTCGCAAAACCACAAATTGACTTGCGGTGAATTAAGCGATCCTCCCCATTGTCAGCGGTTCAGACCTTTTTTTTTCTTCAAATTTTTCAGTTTTTTCTTTTATTTTTTATAGTAGTAGGTAAAAAAATTCCGTCTACGTTCTCCTTTCGCGTTAATATATGAAAATCTTGACCTTCGAGTGACTCGGCGGTATTCAACAGCGGCGGAAATCGCTACCGGAAGTTCTCTCCCCGGGCAATAAATGAGGACAAGTCACCCGCCGCTACGTTTCAGGTTTAATGACCGTTGGATACGAGGTCCTCGGGCCTTAGCTCTCGTGTCAAAATTAAGTTCCCCCCCCCCAGCATTAAAGCTGGTCGTTAGTGTCTCGTTACGACCTACACCTTATCCCGATTAGCCAGGTATCTGGGTCAATGGTTACGCAAAACTGAAAGACTAATAATAATAATTAAGTATTATCCACATAGCGTTCAGGAAGCCAAAAAGTGAGTAAAAAGAAAAAGAAGAAGAAAAAGAGAGAGAAAAAAACGAAAAATTAGAGCAAAGTGAATAAGGGTTTCGATATATAGCAATTTTCGTTAAGCAAAAAGGAAATAAGACCTCGAGTTTCTTATTCCAAGGCCGTATAATGGTGCTGGTTTCAGCATCTCCGCAGGGCCCAACCCTCCTGGAATAACAGGGTCTCTGAGTAAACGTAATTACGTCATTAGCTCACCGGATATTGACTGTATTATTAGGTCGTATAACGATGCCAGCACACGTTGATACCACGGGGACAAATTGGGAGACATTCCCCGTCCACGTGCGGCGGAACTTTAGGAAGGGAGAACCTCTCCCTCTTTATAGCTGCCTATATATATATATTATATATTTTATATATATATATATATATATATGTATAGAAATTCCTCGTTCTCTTTCTCCGCAGATTTCCACCACCCCAAAAGCCAAACCCCCTATGTGCTCGCGGCACAATTCACGCGTCAACCCTCAACAGAAATTGACAAAGTTATGGGGTAACGACAAAACACAGAAGTCAAGAGGCCATTTTTCATCCTTTTCGAACCCCTGCAGGGCCCATGATGCGTTAGTTTCTTTTTTATTCTTTTTCACGTATCGAAAAAACATCGCAGTATGTTCGGTTGCCTATTACTCTGTCTTACCGACGTTACTAAACGTGCAGTCAAATGCCCGCAAATATTAAAGAAATATTAACATTATTTGCTTGAATTGTTAAAGATGAAATAAAACCGTTTCCCCAACTGATATTCGATCCTCCAAAATGATTATCGAATCGTTGATGGAGAAAATAATGACTTATTGCCTAATAAATAACCGACAAATGTCGATAAAACAGTTTGATACAACTAAATAGGCAACCGAAGTTACATCTGCGTATAAACGATGTATTTTATAGGCGGACGTAGCTAACTACGCCTTCGTCTAATATAATGACTGAATTATATGACATCTTTAACGTTATGATTTCCGCTAATTAGGATGCGGGCATCTCCCACCGTCCAATTACCGTCATGTTATTACGAAGCGACTCCGGGGGTTTTCCTTTATCCTTCTTCACCCCCGCGGCTGCTGCCCGGTGGCATTTTATTTTCCCACACCCCTGCAGCATCACCATCCGAGAAATCTCTCTTGTAGTCGTTTTACCGAGTCGTTCGCCCAGCATGCGAAAAGAACCGGAGTATAAGCTGTAGAGGAAGCCTCGCGGTTATTATATGCAAACTTGTCGATCGCGTTTTGTTTTCCCGACATCGGGAGCTTGACGGGGGACGAAATAGCTTCGCGAAGAGTGTATGGGTTGGGTTTGAGTTTGGGGTTGGGGTTGGGGTATGGGGGCAGTCGAGGGGACCGGGATGATTACCTAGAGTGAAGAAGCACAAGAATAAAAATAAACAAAAAAAAAAAAAAGGAGAAAACGGGGAAAAAAATGTATTGAAAAAAAAAACAAAAAAAAAAAAAAACAAAAAATAATGTGGCTTGCAGCTTGGAGAGGAGAGCGCAGACGAAAGCGAGAGGGTAAAGAATAGCAGGAGGGCGAAATCAGGGCGGAGAGAAAACAGAAAGATATTGATACGCTCGAACCCCGTATAAATACGCAATTTGTCTCGATTCGGGCTTTACTCAGAGCTTCGGTGTAAGCCCGGGTGCAATCTATTACTCCGAGCCTCGCTAATTGAAGGTTTCAGCGTATATTTTTAAGCCGCTCCTTTTGAACTTGATAATTAAAAAAAAGGTAATACCTAAAACACGGGCTAATCATCTCTTCTCGCGTAATTCTTATAAGAATACGAGAATTCTTACGAATCTGAGAATTCTTACGAATCCGAGAATTCTTACGAATCCGAGAATTCTTACGAATCCGAGAATTCTTACGAAGCCGAGAATTCTTACGAATCCGAGAATTCTTACGAATCCGAGAATTCTTACGAATCCGAGAAGGAACGAACGAGAATAGACAGCAGGGGTTTCGTCGCATATAAAGCTCTATATTTGACCTAGCAAATTCGGCCCTAAGTAGTTCTACCAATTGTGCTGCAGCTTCCTGCAGATTCTAAGTAAACCCTATAGTTTCTCCAGCTTCCATCGATTACTTTACACTTAGTATATTTACTCCGGCGATTACGCGGAGTCCGTGCGGTGCAGCACTGTTACTCACCCCTAATCCTTGAGTTAAACGTTATATGTGGAGCCGAATAACTCCTGCTAGCTAGCTAATACCTACGTATAAGCATACAGACCGAGTGGTGCAGGGAACAAGCTGTTAAGTAGGTACACACACACATATGAATGTACGCATATACATATATATACACGATTCACGAAATGTGAAGCTGCAGTATGCGAACCAACCAGCCAACAATGAAATCCAATGGTGAATGACCACCGAGAGGACGTATTTGCAATAAAGACCAGACAAAAGCTCGAATCTCGAATATGGCGGTCGACGACGACGACGACGGTGACGGCGACGGAACGGTGGAGCGGGATATACGCAACTGGATCCCGCGTGCGGAAGGGAAAGAGAGAGAAATTGCGAGAAAGACAGAGAAGGAGAGATCGGAACGACAGTGGTATTGGCACTGACAGGTTTCCACCGTCTGGTAGCCAAGGGCTGTTTTAGGGGCGGTCGAGGGGTGCGCGTCGCGACGGCCTGGGGAGGACCTCGCGGTCACCAACGTCGCTTAATTGTGCAGTGCGGAAATACTCAGACAGACGCGGATTCCTTCGATATCGCGTTTCGTACCTACGTATACCATATATTATATATACCTAACCATAATATATGGTGGATTGCGTTTAGACGGAACTCGATTTTGGATCCGTAAAAGATGACAAAATTTGTAAGGGAAGTAGGGATATTATTCCTGCGGCGAGGTTAATCTCCCTCGCGTCAAAGTAGTAGGTAAATAAATTTTTATCAAAATTTGATACGAAGCGAAGACGACGATAAAGGAATAGGCTGGGGATGTCTAATGGCGATGGGTGAGAAATGGACCGATTATATTCGCATTATATCCCTGTCGATATATTATTTACGACGTCGTTAAGTTAGACGTAAAACTGGCTGATATAAATATTAATCTGCTGGCCATTTATCTTTATCGAGATTCTCATAAATATGGATTAAAAGAAATTCCAGTATTTTAGCCCTTGCTGCCTACTGGGATGCGAACAATTACGTGTTTCGGGTTAATTGACTTTCTTCTTCGAAATTGATACGCTAACGGACTTTAAAATTCATCAATTTGAGGCCAAATCACGCCACAAGTTACGGGGATTCATTTATTAGAGGGTTGAGGCACCTAATTCACTTTTACGTTTTTCCCATTCTTTGTTAAATATATAAAAACGAATGGAATTCACATTCTTTCAAAATATTTGACGAGAAGATTCCGCGGAAGGTAGGTAGGTATATGTGGAGCTCAGACCGTGTTCTATATACCAACCCTGTACCCACCTCGGGACAGGTATATAGAAAACCATTATAAAGTTATAATATAGTACTTGAGACACGGAACTTTTCAAATAATTCTTGACTTGAATAATATTATTCGCACGGTATAGACCGCATTATGTGGAACAAAAATACTCGCGAGCATTTTCTAAGGGAGGAAAGGGCGCAGGGGGACAATGGAGTTTAGCGAACCCAGAGAGGGTAGAGAGCACTCTCGATTCGGTAAAATCCCCCTTACCTTATTTCGTCCTCCACTTATTACTCGTTAATATTGTAACCGACTTATCGCGTTCGATCGATAAAAATTAAAGGAACCCTTAAATTATTCTGTAAATATATCGACGAAGGTAATGAAAAGGGTATCAATTTGTGATAAAAAAAAAAAAAAAAAAAAAATTAAAAGTAATAATGTTCCAGCAGAATAAACCAAAGATTATCCAAAAACAAGAAAAAGAAAAAGAAAATATATTAAAACTGAAGGGACAAAGAAATAAAAAAAAGGAAAAACTATTTCAATTACAGCTAGAGTCGGATTCTAATATACCTTGAATCTTTCTGCAATGCAGTTTCAGCTAGCTGAGCAGAGAGAGAGAGAAAGAGAGAGAGAGGAGACGCACGGTAGGGTAAGCAGGTAAGTATATCCTTAAGAGTATATGAGAAGGTACCGGCTTTTCGTTTTCAGAGAAATTTCCCAGCGCCTTATGTGGGTGGAGGTATGTATATGTATGTATACGCACGTCTTTTATGGAAATAAAACTAAGTATATATAAGCGGTTCCAGTCAATTATGGAGGCAAGAATCGTGGTAAGTTTTTTTTTTTTTTTTTTTTTTTTTTTTTTCTTCTTCTTTCAGCGGACAAGTTGGGGGATGAGGGTACAACGAGAGATATTCATCATGGGTTGAAATTCTTAATTTTTAATAACGTAAACTGATGGTAAAGCTTGAGAATAGAATGAGGTGAATTCTCGAAACTGCGCGCAAAACGAAGTCTTGACAACAACGTGCAGAGACGTAGAGTCTGCGAGTCTGATAATAATGAGGTAGGATTTAAATCCTCTTTATTATAAGGGAATTATTGTTCAATTTCAATCTTCTACGAAGGTAGAATACCTTGTACAACATTGTGTTATATATACATATAGGTAGGTATATAAGTACGTGAGGTAACTATATAAATATACACACACACAGTATAGGTAGACAGTCGAAAGACTAATTAACTGGAAACGTTCTGACGCATTGAAGCATAAAATCCTCCCGTTTTTTTTTTTTTTTTTTTTTTTTAGCCCTCCTTCATATTTCCACCCCCAAAAACTTTTCATGAATGTACAGACGGTGTATACCTGTATTATATGTACAAGTCTAATTGGTCTCATTGAATAATTAATTATTGTTGCCAGACTAACTCCGTTGGTCCGTACCTCCTCCTACTCGACGTCCCTCAAGCCAGGGCATTCGTTCAAATTTCATTTTTCATCGCTGCACAAAGGCCAGATCCCTTTTATAAATGGATTGGAGCTCACCGTTCGCAAATCTATATCGCGGCCTCTGTTTGTTTGGGTGAAATTGGAGGAAAACATTGTGGTAAACCCTCCGGGCTTTCGACAAGCGAGAACCGCGTCCCTATCGCGTGAGTATACGTTACCCCATACATACATAAATATACTTGCAGTATAGTAGTATATAACATGGTATGTGTAAGTGAGAGAGGACCGGGTCCCGTTTCATTCCGTTCCGTTCCGTTCCGTTCCGTTCCATGTAGCCTGGAACCCCGCTCTTTACCCCCCTGCATCCCTCTATTCCTCGATTCAGCACCCACAACGAAGCGACATCGCGAGCTCTGAATAGAAGAGCCAAAACTCGAACTGGAATTCAGAGGCCAACATCACCTGCCCGAATCATGAATAGCCAGGTCCATTTTACAAACCTAAAATATCACGTAGGTGATCCTCGATCAGGACCAGCTAGTGCAGAAGAAATAACGCAATGGAATGATCAAATAGATATGATCCAGCGTTTTCATTAGTTCAGAAATTTGACATTTTCGAAGGATTAGTATTGCTCCCAAAAGAATTCATTGGTCAAACTTATCACTTTCCGACTTCTCCAAAAGTTCCGAACGCTCGAGATATTGTTTGTCTTCACATTCTGAGAAATGGACTGAAATTTTCATATTCATAATGTTCTGAACTCGAACGTTTCTACACTCAGAAAAACAACAACCAAAATTTGGTTATTATATGCACAATCACATTTTTTGTTCAGTCAGTCAAAATTTATGTTCAGTCAACCAAAAATTTCGTTGGGACAACCAAAATTTTGGCTATTCCAACAAAATTTTTGGTTGACTGAACAAAAAATGTGATTGTGCATATATAATAACCCAAATTTTGGTTGTGTCAACAAGACTTTTTTCTGAGTGTAAAAATTCAAAATCGTCCCAACTTTGAAAATTCTGAACTTTTTTGTCATCCCGAAGTAGGAATGATCCTGATTTGGCGAGGACGTAGTGTCGTGCTGTTTAATGGGAGACTAAGAATGTGTCTTGGGTATACATACATACCTATAAGACGATATCTAAGTTGTGTATATGAAGTTGGGGAACAGGAAGTTTGAAATGATATCTACTTGGCAGGGTTGAGTCACGACTCACGGTGTTTGTCGGGGTCGGAGGTAGGTACTGTGCTAAGATTTAATTAACACCCTCAGCTAGCTAGGGTGAATGATCCTTTTCCAAGATTCACCGCGTCTACTTGAGATTAACTGACTTATGGGCGTGTACCAGTTTCTCAAAATTAACTAAAATTTCGTTACAGATTTCAGAAAGGAATTCCAAACGATATGAGCCGATTTATTAAACTCTGAAACACTTATGCACCTGGATGCCTCCGTCATCTGTTGCTAACTAGTTAATTTGATCAAAAATTAGTGTCTCTATTAATTTATTTCCTCATTAATGAGCGCGAAACGAAAAAAGGGACGTTTAAACGCCAGATGCAAGACACGTCTGTTTTCTGTCTGCGATGGTCTAGCTGTCTTAATTCTGACGCGATGCCAAGACTATGTTTACCCCGGGGTAATTATAACTTGGCTTCAAACTTTCTATTAAGTATACTATATAAATTTCAGTAAAGTTTCACGATATCAGAATACCGAACCTTTATTTATACTGACATTTGTATATGTAAATATCACAATTTTTCATCGTTTCATGTCTTCTCTATGAAATTCTAATCGTCAATATCGTATAAGGTCCCTAAATTTCGTATTTTTTATTTATTTTTTCCTCCCATTCATTTTCTCCCTCCGAAATCGGGTCAGAGATTCTTGGGATGGTCGTAATGGAGCATTTCCTGCGGGATCGATTAATACTCGTCGTTTATAATACGATCGTCGTTCAGTATCATGAAAAATGTCGTTATTCATTCTTTATATTATAATATTTCTTGTATATTAAACTATAGAGGATAAAAAAAAAAAAAAAAAAAAAAATCGAGGAACATGACACATTGCCAGTCGATGTTCCCTTTTATATAGGGTGCTAATTGATTCATCAACCAAAAGAGCGCGGATCAATCATTCCTCGCGTCCCAGGATATTCGATAACCGAATTAACGAATTAAGGCACGTGTCGATCATCGGCTTGAGTGCACGCAGCTAATTATCGTTTCAATGCTATTCGACGAATGAGGATGATAAATTCCTGATTACATATTTTGGCGAAAATCTGACGATAACCTTGATTTTCACCGTCTTAGAAAAAAAAAAAAAAAAAAAAAAAATTCATAAATATACAGAAAGGTGTACCTATATTATAGGTATGTGCGTGAGTAGATGGCGACGACTTATGGTGGCAATAAAAGATCGCGTGTTCGAGAGCGTGTATATACTAGATTCGAAATAAGAAGAAGAAAAAGAAGAAGAAGAAAGAAAAAAATAATGTCAACTTTTTTATAGTCTCGAAAGTAAAAATTCCTCCCATATATTAGATCGTGGAAATAATCGGCGCACGATATTCTCGCGTTAAAAAGCGATTTGCGATGTGATTTATTGGCGAGATATGTAATCCGGACCCTTTGGAGAAAATCTCGAGTCAAAATAAGGTTTGAAAAAATGTCGATTTCGGCAATTATTCTGCGATTATAAATTTGCGACAAAATTTGCATCTCGAGGCTCGCCGCGGACTTGAGTCGAAAACGAAGAAACGTACGGGGTATTGTGTTCTGTGGTCGGCGAGCGCAAGAACCGCAGACTCTCGATTCTGGATTCGCCCACGACCCGAACTCGAGTGTTTCCTTGCGGTCCAACGATCATCGGGGTCGCAGAGGTCAACGAAGCGAAGACAAATGACTTTCCGAGACGAGTGTCTAGATTTATGATGGTCAATGAAAAATAACAGAGCCAAGTACCGCATTCATTGTCAGCGCCGAGTGGATACTATACTACATCGTCCCGGTACTCTCGGAGACCAAGACCGAGTCCCGCAGTCCCGAACCCTTCATAAAACGATCATGCACAGCTTTTTTATATATTTTCCTTTGACATATCTGACAACTTTGTTTTTTCAAATTTTGCGATATGGGGCACTTATCACACACTCGTGACGATATATTCACATCGGAGAGTCTTTTCGGACTCGAAGTGGTAAACTCGCGTTATCACACTTACTCACAGCCAGTTTTGCGCAATTAAATTATGCGCAATTTTAATCGAAATCCTCGGCTGATTATACCTTCGCTATGAAGTGAAGAGAGCTGAAACGGAGCCTCCGTATATCTCGGATAATCTCCGTGCTCTTTGGCTGTACTCGATTCCGTCCATCCGCGAGCGATTGTGGAAGTAGATGTCGTCTGATCCTCAGCTCATAGGCTCGTAATTAATCCTGATAAGATCCACCGCACATAAATATATCGATCCTTATAGCAATTTGATAATTAATTTCCTCAACTCTCAAGCTTCTGCGACTCTCGCGATCACTTAGCACTAAACTCATCGACGATAATGATATATCAGAAAGTATATATATGAGAGTAAACGAGGACTTGGATTAAAACGAATCTCGTTTGGTGGTGTTAATCGTATAGAGTTGGTATTTCGTGGAGGTATCTAATCCGTAGATTCGGGGTCAATCCAGGATCCTTCGATCTCTTCGAGTGACGTGACCCTGAGGGCATGCAGCTTGAGGAATCGGCAATCTCTGTGTATCGTTCAATGTGGGGGGGTGTAGAGGGTAGGTATGGTATAGTAGATGTCGCGCGAGAGGCAAGACGTCCGTTCGGGATACGGTGTTAATCAAGTCCGGGACTTTTTACGACGATAGGCCAGGACCTGTTCGAGGAGGGATAAAGACCGAGGGGATGATAGAGACTAGAGAGCGAGAGATCAAGGTATAGACGCAGTGTACATTGCCAAGGGGTGGAAAAAAAAAAAAAAAAAAAAAAAAAAGGGAGATGAAGATTCCTCCGGTTGGATTAGATTGCTCTTTCTCCCTACTAGGACCGGAGTCAGTTTTGTGGTACTACCTTCAGCCTTCGCAGCCTCACGTCGATCGTCGTAAATAAATACCTACTGTATGTGTCTCGTGTATAACCGCGGAGGACCCGCCATCTTAATTTCATTTCGCCGATAGGATTTCGTCCCCCTATACCAAAAGAAGAAAAAAAAAAAAAAAGAAAAAGAAGACGAAGAGATCGACTAATTCTTATATATATATACGTTAACGTCAGACGAATTGAGTCTTATTTTTAGCCTCCTGATGCCTCAATAAATTACTGTTATTACTTTATTGGTATATAGAATTTATTTTTACGAGGTGTAAGATATAATAGGAGAGAACTGCGTTATTTCGAAGAAAGAAAAATATCGTTTTCAATCATTTTACCAAATAAGTAAATTTTTTGGGAAATTTTTTTAATAATTTTCTGATAATTATTATTCTCGATATGAAAATTTGAATTAATTATCATCAAGCTTGACAAGGTATTGGTGTTTTGTGTTGTTGTAATAACATGGCTCTACTACTCGTTCGTGTTTAGTATAATACCGAATAAGCGTATAATAATGAACAAACAATATAGTATATAACTTACAAAATTACTTTAGCATACAGAATACATATAATGGCCGAGGGTATAGAGTATATAGGCCCTATTGCCTCGATAGTCGATACCTACCTGTCAGTTGTCAACCCCATCGACTGGCTGCACCCGAGTAAATTGAAGAATATATATATATAGAGAGAAAAAAGAAAAAAGAAAAGAGAAAAAAAAAAAAAAAAAAAAAACGGAACACCATTTGGTATTTACCAAAGCGTAGAATAACTGTTATTATCATCAACTGCAGATGGGAGGATAAGCAAATAATTACTCGACGAGAAATCAACGATCAGTTGATGGATGGATTGATTAATAATTTATTACTCGCATAGCTGCGGGAATCGACTACTATAATAAATATATCCGTTATATAGGTATAATTTATTATAAATAATCGCAGATACGAATTTATAGTAATTTATTATCGAGTATATTCTGAAAGTGCACACGGTGAAGGCAATTTTGGAAAAAAGTGTGAAATAAAAAAGAAAAAAAGAAAAAAGTTAAGAAAAAGTGAACAGCTAGGGTTGAAAAAAACACTCGAAAGAAGTGTCAGTTTCTGGAGGCTTGTACACTTTTTCTTCCAAAGTGACAAGACGGATGAGTGCCCTCGCGAAGGCTCACCAAGGCTAGCGCGGTGTCCCGTCGTTGCCGCGGCGCTGCTGCTTGCTGCTACTACTGCTGCTGCTGCTGCAGAGTTTAATGAATTCCGCGTTATGAGAAACACCAAGTTTATAAATCACATCCCCGCTAACGACGCGAGGCCGCGAGCACAGGCGCGGCGCGTAACTCTCGATTAATACTGGGAAGAGCTGCTCGTCCCTAATTAGGTAGCTACGCACGTGAGATGAAATTTCGGTTTCTATATACCGCAAGATGTAGCAAACATATAGGTATACGAACCTATACTACGGACTGTCAGCTTTATCTGATCATATCTAAATTTCAATGTTTCAAATATATATAATAAAAAAAATGTAGCCATACTTAGAATTGAGGAACCAGCTGGGGTTTTGATTCAATTTTTTTTGTACATATTTTGGCAATGGGAACATTGAGATTCGAAAAGATCTATAGACTCGATTTAAATTGATTGAAAGAAAGAACAATACATATTATAATATTATCGTATAAGAATCAAGAATTCGTCAGAATTGATTAGTAGCTTCAAAAAATGAGTCGCGTCTGCAAACAAAGACGAGAAGAAAAAGGTAAAAAATGAAAGAAAAAAGAAGAAGAAGAAAAAAAAAAAAAAAAAAAAAAGAAAAAAAGAAACGGTGACTAATATATCTCCGAAAAAAAGAAAACGCTGGTATTATTCAACATCGCGATGCTGAGGGGAGGTTTGCACAGGATCGTTGAATAAGTGAGGCTGCTGCAATTGTAAAGAACTCGATGTTATCCGAGCTTAAATACCTATGTCGGTCCTTGCTGGTTATCGAAACGACTCCAGGTATATATATATATATATATATATATACCTATATATATGAACACAGAACGACAGAACCAGACCTATTATCTTCCATATAACTCTTCACCATATTTTATCCATACAATTTTCATTTTTACGTTTACAGCTATCTTACATGTACCTACATACATATTTGGGTCATAAAATTGTGTTCTTATTATTTCAAGTATTATATAAATTAAATGATTTTATTTTTATACAAACGGCTGTTAATTAGCCATTATTAAAATTGATTAAAAAGTAGAATGAGGTAATCCCGAAATAGTTGTGTCAGAAAAGGACAGGTATAATATATATTCGATCGAAGGGGCGGATATATATTCAGGTTTCGGTGGTTACAGGGTCCGGTAGCTTGAAACTGACGTCTTGGTGAGAGATGGATGAGGCGGACAGCCGAGTAATGAAATGAATTTAGACGTGAGATAATAAAACCTGATCTCGGTGTGGCATGGCGTTGCCTTGGTTAATTGATCGATGGGCCCTTGTCGTCGGTCCACACGTCATTCGACTTGAACGAAACGAAACGAAAATCTATCCCATTTTTTTTTCACACGCAACAAATTCCGACAACAAAAAAAAAAAAAAAAAGAAAATAAAACAGAATTAGTTTTTTTTTTTTTTTTTTTTTTTTTTTTTTAACAATTCAACAAATTCGTTTATATAGTATAAATACGATTATTCCTCGTTTCAGTGAGGTAGGTATAGAACGTCCCCAGCTTTCATACACATTTCTGAATAATAATACAAACTCGAAGTATCGGCGATGCGGAATTTACGAATTCACGCTCGATTTGAAACGTTGACAAATATTAGTAACAAACTAATTTGTAAACCTATATCCCCGACTAACAGTGGGAGGGAAAAATGTGTGAGAGAGAGAGAAGGGGGTATACGATTTCACGCCGACTGGTCAATTCATTTGGATACAATAATTTTGATAACGAGGTTCAAGTTTTATTATTAAATATGATTTTTATTTTTTATTATTTTTTGCTTTATTAAAAAAGACAATAAAAATAAATAAAAATTGGATTCATACGTCATCCATCACTCGTTTTACCCCGCACGTATAGGTGTAACGTCCTACACCATGGCACCCCCGGAGCTGTGGCAAATAAGGCGGAAGTGAGCGCGCGGGTAGGGCGTATAAGCTTGCTCGGTAATCTTTTGGCATTGATGCTGACGCACGTCTCTCGTACGATTTATATTTTCCACGCGTGTATATATATTCGGTATATATGGTACACATACGTATCATGTAGTAATATGAATCTTTACACGCGTATAGGTACTACGTATAATGCGTGTGTATACTATATTGATTGCTTTAATCCGATTTATGACATTCTGTACTCATATATACCAATCTGATTTATTCCTATTAATTCGTATTACTTGATTGCGATTGATATTATGCCAATCGAATAAAAAGTCAGAATGCAGAAAATAATAATAATAATGATAATAAAATGAAAAATTTCACGAGAAAGTAGAAAAAACCTTTTCAATTACCGAATAAAATTTCGCCATCGGCCCCAAAGGTATAAATTGTTAATTACAAACTATCCAATCTACCTACGTAGTTTTAGTTATACGCGTATATTCAATATCACGTGTGATCGTCGAGTTGGTTAATTAATTAATTAATTAATTAATTAATTAATTAACTGTTTAATTAATACAGTTTCATAACGATAAATTGACTTTGTACTCAACATTTGTGTACTATATTTC
Organism: Tenthredo mesomela; assembly: GCA_943736025.1. NCBI lineage: Eukaryota > Metazoa > Arthropoda > Insecta > Hymenoptera > Tenthredinidae > Tenthredo > Tenthredo mesomela. The sequence goes on from OX031020.1 coordinate 27,742,803, forward strand.
TTATTGTACACAAGAATAACAATAACTATATAATAATTACAATCATCTCTGCATATATACCGCGAAGTTCTTTGTATGCGAAACGCTACGGGTACCAACCCGAAATTTTTGCTATTTCCATAGGCGTAGGTCATACAGTAAACTGCAGCAGCAGTTTGGTAACTTACTAGATGTTTCTAGTAAAATCACTAGAGATCATTGGTCACTAGCTTTCTGGACTAGAAATCTAGTGACTAGATTTCCAGTGATTTCTAGTGATCTTACTAAAAGCATCTAATAAGTTACCAAACTGCTGCTGCAGTTTACTGTATGACCTGCGCCTATGGAAATAGCAAAAATTTCGGGTTGGTACCCGTAGCGTTCCGCATACAGAGAACTTCGCGGTATATTTATATATACATATTATATATAATATATGGCTAATTGAATGAAGAATTGATGTCGGATAAATTGAAAGATTTCAAGTCAAGAGTCTAGGCATGCTAATTATATCGAATGAATTGACGATTGCAATATTGAATCCAGCCCTTAATTAATGGAAGTTTAATTGATCAAGAGTATTAGAAATCTTGGCAGATTATCTGGGGCAATTATTTTCACATCTGTAGTGTATATGCCTATACTGCGCCAATTGAATAATATGCAGAATGAAAAAGACCGTGAGGAATATTGGAGTTTTTTAGAACGTAATTTTTACCAAATTTAACCCTGCATCGGCAAGCCCCCCCGCAATTCTATATACAATTATAAGCAAATTGAACCGTTTTTAATAATTCGTGATGTATAGCTCGCGTTCCTTCGCCCTGTATTAACGATAATTAATATTAATATCGACAAACACCGCGTGCTGATACCGGAAACATTTTTACCTTATCATAACCGGCGATAATCGATTTAAGTATGAAAACTGATTGAATTTTTTACTAACAGTTTTTTTGTTTTTTTTTTAGTTACTTTCTCGCAGTTTTAAATCAAGTAAATTTTGATAAAAAATTAAAATCATAGTTAGAAATTCTTACCTCCGCCTTTTATTGCCGATCATTCGATAGATTCGATCGCACAAACAAAATAGTTTCTTCAAATCATTCACAAGCAATAATCAAAATGATTATTTTCTAATTATTGTTTTTGTAATAATTATGATTAATGCCATCATTATAACGATCGTTATTTTCGTCGTTGATCATTTTCTTTTTTTGGTTTTTTTTTTTTGTGTTTCAATTTTTCACGTGATTAAAAAAAAAAAAACAAAAAAAACTGTGAAAAAAATTTCACGTCGGTTGAAAATTTTCACCAAAGAACACGAGGGAGGCCGTTTCGAACGGCTGTATCGCGCGAGGCTCGCCGGGCGCGACTGGCGTCCCGACGCCCCGACCACGTGGGCCAACGTTGCCCTAAGGCTGACATGCGCGCGGCACCCCCGCCACCTGCACCAGGTTTATACACGGGTTGTTCTTGAAAATAATTAAGCTTTTTCCGCCGTATACCTGTGGAGCCGGGAATAAGTTACACGCAGAATTTATATAAAAACACGATATAACAGCTGCTGCGCACTCCTCAGAATCCCTGATCTTTCTGATCTTTTCAATAATAAAGTAAAAAAAGTAGCTATAAGTGATTAGAATATAGAAATGTACTACCTATAGGTATACTGAAATAAAGTAATCAACGATATTCCTCTTGATTATATAAATATATACCTACATGCCTATTAATGAGTTAACAACTTATTCCCGAGTCAAGAATTAGAACTTGACTTATAACTCGCCGACATGCATTCCGTGCACAGCGCAATTATGCTATATGGTACCCGGCCATTCTCTTAATTGTAAGCAATTTTTCCTGCTGCCTTACCCTGCAATTATAGTTCAAATTTCTAACACGAGTCTCCTCATTCGTGAGTCAGCGGTTAAATGTATTTTATTTTATTTTATTTTATTTTATTTTATTTTTTAATCGAAATTTACCATAATATATTATATGCATGTAATTAAAGTTTAACGATTAGCGATAATTAACTTAATCGCACAGTTAAAGATTAGCCGCGATTAGTGCGTCCCCAAGTGTCGAACGTAAATCTAGTAGTATAGTCCTGTGAGAGGCTAAGAACGTGTGTCTGAGTGGTTAGAGACAGTAGCGCGAAGAACTGAACCGAGATGTCTGACCAGTCAACGGCTACAGCTACTTGAAACTAACTCGCTCTGGTTTCTCAACCGTTTTCACTGTTCTCTGTAGAAATTTAGCAACCTGGAGTGAACAGGGGATGACATTTCAACTTTATGACGAATTTTTTCAATAAAAACACTAAATTAATATTCGGAAAGAATTTCAGGACAAAATATGAACCTGATTGTGTGTTTAACGCCTTTTTTTCTATCAGTTTGAATTTGAATTGGCATAACTAAGGGTAAAAAGCTCGGTCAACGCGGTTCTAGATATAAAGAATAATGGGAATCGACAAGTCCGCGATTTCTCGCTTGTTACTATCACGCGGAACTAGTCCGGATTTTTGCTGCCAACTGAATAGCGTGGCTTATCTCTGTCCCTGGCATTCTCTGAACAGTCGAAGTCGTTCTGTAAAGTCTCAACGAGGCGAAACTAGTACGGACCTTTTCTCTCGACATCGAGCTTAGCTACAGATATATATCTGTTCCTACACTTAGCCAAGATTCACGTAACAGCAGCTCATCGACGTATTTCTGTCAGGTAAAACGCGTGGTCTAGGTTCATCCGTGAGCGAAAATCCTCATTGTTTGTGAAAATCTTTCTTGACCACACCGCGGTATGTATGGTTGCAGTGCGGTAGGCGCGGTTTTGAGAAATGAAAAAAGGAAGTCGTGCATGGGAGGAGGCGCAGTAGGAGGAAAGAGAGAAAGCGGGAGATGAAACGGGAAGCCTGAGGATTCTGGTGGAAGCTGCTAATTACCAAGGCTTGTTTGAATCGTTATATATACGTGGTAACCATCGTGGCGAGTAAGCATAGAACCGGGTGCCTTTCATTGAAGCAACCTGCACAGCATACGGACGAAGAGAATCGGTCGGTAGTGTCTCAAGCGTGTTAATTAGACGTGCTTTTGTTTCGCGCAAGAAGCCAAAATGAAGCAAATATATATGAAAGCGACAGTCAGCATTGGGACGGGGACTTGGGATCATTTCTCTCGAACATGTGAATTCCGAGATGAAAGGAATCAGGGATAGACAAACTTCCCCCCAATTATTTCATCACCTCAATTTCACATGGACATTTTTTCCATAAGGAATGATTCTAGATCTAGATCTATAAGTACAAGGTAAAGTATTCTGTATTCCGTGTTGGTTAACGAGCTACAAAATGTCGGTGATATCATCATTTGTCTGTTGAACAAATGACAGAAACCAAAGAAATCCCGAGGGACAGTTCTGCAACGAGCGGCAAACTAAACGACAAACCACCTTCCTCCCTACCTTCCTTCCTTCCTTCCTTCCTTCCTTTACTCCAGACAATGGAAAGATATTTGCTTCTCTTCTTTCAACATTCGTGTCTCAGTTTATCTCTTCATTATTCTCACACCCCTATAGCGTCTCTTATTCCACGTTCTTTCAACTGGTGCATTGCACACATCGCACATATTCACGTCGACTAACCCTGCAGTGAAACGTTCCACATATACCTACATATACTCCATATGACGTGTATAACGACTCCAGGAATTGTAATATAAAGATCGTAAAGCAAAAGGACTGAATTACTTGACATATATCCTTTTGTCTAACGATTCAGCAAAGATTTTTCTATACATATACACCTGTACCCATATATCTACGTGTATGAGTATAGCAAAAGCTTTAGTTTTTCTACTCATAGAAAATGCATATATCCACACATCGACATCACAAAGCTGTTTGAATATTCTCATAGTATTAGCGCTAGCGGGTGAAGAGAAATGTTATGAATAGATGATATATATATATATTTTATATATATATATATATGTATAATACTATGTGTATTTAGAAGGCTGCCCCAGCGAGGAAAGGAGAGTAGACTTCGTCTGTCCCGTTAGAATTATAGTTACTTCTCTCCCGTTTCAGGGCTCGACAGTTGGTATACATATGTATACTTATGTACACCATCCCCCGTTAAGCTCAGAGCCAGAATATCAGAATATGCCGGTCCGTGCTTTCCGTCGTGTCTCTTCCATCCAGCCTCCCTGCCTGCCCACTATTCCTACCCATTTCCACCCTGCGTCGTTTCCGCGACTGACTGCTGTTTACATTTCAATTATCTGAAGCTTCACAGTGCCATTATTAGTATTTGCATGATTTAGTAGCTGAAGAACCGTGCGCCTCCTTTATGAAGGTCTTAAACATTGGTTGGCGTACCTCTACGTATCAAATATATAATTCTACTACATAAAATAGGCACGGAATATGAGACATATAAGCAATTTCATGATCGTTTCGTACCTCGTACTATATAGTTGACGAGAAACTTTTCTTATTCTCGCAACATTTACCACATAGAACGACTTCACGGTTCGATTATTATCTCGCACTGAAACATATAGGGAGGAAATTTCCGTTTTAAACTTTCCTTCGAAGAATCGAATAACTCAAATCTTGGTATATATGTACATATATGCAGATTATAATATATAGACAGTAGACCTTTTCTTCGCGTTTTTCAGTAAGCTTTCGCGATGCGTCATCCCTTGCACTTATTTATATATTTCCCACCTATGGATCATGTATATATGTATAGGGGTGTTTCTTCGGTATTAATCTCTCTATTCGATTCTTCGTTCGTGCGGGGTATGTAACTGGGTTCGCTTCGTAGCTCGACCAACGCCGACGGAGCTTTTCACCGTTTCCGTAGTTAAAAGGTACTATATTGTACCGCGACACACCCTCCGAGCCAACTTGCACTAAGAGCCTTTTTCCCATTCCGCCGACACGTTCGTAGAAATCTAAAAGCTTTAAAATTGTATAACAGCTGGGGAACTGATGCAGTAGATGAATTCAAATTTCTAATCACCTTCGAGCTTATAGAGCTGAAGAAAAAAAAAAAAGAACGAAATCAAAAAGAAAAAACAAAAAATGTCAACTGATACGGTTAGTATGACAGAAGCCTATTTTCAAACTCCCTGGCTATATAGGAACGCGTTTTCCCCATCCAGACTGACTGTGTATCGGTGATCGACAACGACGTCTTCTTATCTTTAGCCCGACTCCTCTCAACTGCAGTTACTTCGTTCTTGAATGGTTCGCGATTCTGGTCTTCGAGAACTATCGTACGATCTGATATTTACAAAGTTGCCAAATAAAGGGGATATGTTACTGCAGAGATGGAACCCTCGGGACTTCCGACCAACCGAAGGGAGGTGTTACGGGCTTTGGTGACAGATTAGCTCCAAGATCTTTTTCGCTAACCATCGAATCCCCCAGCGTCTTATACCTCTTGCTTCCAGCCGTGAAGGAATAAAGGAATCAGAAAGATCCTCTCCTTCGTACATTTTTTTTCCCCCCCTTTTTTTTTTTTTGAAGGAATACCTTGATTTTTACACACCGAGTACTTTACCAATTATATTTTCTTAACTGAATTAGTTCGCGATGAGGTATTCCTCCTTTTGCAGGCGTCTAGGTAAGCAGCTTCTCGCTTTTCATTTTTTTATTTTTTTTTTTTTATAATAAAAAATAGAAAAAAATAAAATAAAAATGGGAAAAAAAAAAAAAAACCAAGCTGAACTCTGCTCGCTTTTATAAAAGCGCGATTTCTTTACTCAAACTTTTGAGGAGTTTCTTCAACTGAAAAAAGTCGGTCTGCATTGATTCAAACTCATAGTATATAAGCATATAGGTATAGAGACAGAGGAGCTCACTCTTTCATATATTCGGAAGAGAAATATATAAAAATAAAAAATAAGCGCACGCACGATCGATCCTGTTGTAAAACAGGACCCAAAAATAACTCGTATAACATCGCGATAAATGTGTATCTATACAATAAATAAATAAGATCCCAATCTCAGAGATAAGAAATATTGATGGATATTATCACGAGTAATGCCCTCGAGGTGATCCTATAGGTTTGTTCGAGCCTTGTTTTTCCTCTACTCTTACACAAACGCTATATATTGCGTGCGATGATATCTGACCGGGGCCGGGGTGGAAAATTCCCGTGACGCTTTTGGGGGTTGAGGAACCCCCGTGAATTCCCATAAAGAAACTCTGACTCGTCGAATTTCCGGTTTTCACGACATTGTATAGGTACGCCGCCATATTTTATTCTTTCAATTTATACTTATCCGTTTCATACCATATTACTCCCCTTATACTCTTACGGGTTATACAACGGAGCGTACTATAAAGCTCGTTGACGCAACTTTTTCTACGTCATATAATTTGCTCCTCCATCTCTCGAGAAATTCCATAATATAAAAATGGAGAAATTCAACGATATATATATAATAGAGGAAAAACCGGGATCTAAAAATCTCTCTTAAAAAATTGTAATATTAAACCGTTTTAAATCCTCGCGTATATTTTTCGCGATGTGAAAATTTGACCTAGCGGTTGGTGCAGCAGTCGAGGTTCGAATAGTTGAACCGAATTGCCCCCGGTTTAACGGAATAGAGGAAGGCTGGAGCAGCGAGAGACTCTCGTCGCGGGCGTTCTACCCCCGGGAGGCCTTACGTATGCCGAATCCACATCCTCGAGGATTTATAGCCAACGAGTCCGATGGCATGGTGCTGCTCGAGGTCTGGCCCAGGTCTGGCCGCAGGGTGTGCACCACCGCTAGTCAGTGCGGTAGAATATTAGTTTCAACTCGGAAGGTCGAGCTCGTGGGAGCTCTTGAACACGCGCCAAATACGATGCAGTTACTTGAATTTTTTTCACCAACCCCATGTTGCCGCTGGATAGTTATACACATGCACATATATATTTTTTCCTCTAGTTTTATAAATGGTCAGAAAAATGAGTATAGAAATAAATTCCAGCCCTTCGCGGCGGTCATTTTCGTCCTCTATATATTTTTTCTCTCTTAACTCCTCTTATATAGCAACGGGACTCGCGTTTCTGTATATAACGTTAAATAAAAATCCGATTTTCTCTAAATTCTGAGAAAATTTTAATCCGTTTTATTACACAAGCTGAAAAATGTATTATACAGCGCTAATAATTTTAGGGTGAAGAAACGGGTTGTAAATTTTGAATTAAAACAGGTGGATTGTGGAGGAAACGACGCGACGCTATCTTCTGCAGTTTCCCGACTTGAATAATATACTCGCGAAATAATAATACAATTAAACTTTACACGCGATAACATATAAACCTTTACCATATAATTTACCGAATCCTATAAATAATGGAAATCTCCCACCCTTAACTGATCGGAATTGAAAATACAGTGCACTCCAAATTTCCGCTAGTCTAATGCGATCGCATGCATGGGTCCTCTAATATCCATGGAGGTAAATTACCATTAGACTTTGATTCGGCAAAAAATTTCTGAGTATTTCCCTCGCCCGCAGTGCAGGACACAACACACAGTCACCCCTTTTATCGGTCTGGTATCAGAGCGGCAACGGATGGCCGTCCTTTATTCGTATTTGCATGCTCGAGAGGCGAAGCTTTCTCTAGGGGTGAGTTTGCGGCAGCGTCGACCACCACCACTGTCCAGAATAGAGATCGGCTGGTCCTGATGTCTGCCCTCGGTCACTTCGGGTTAACCTGGCACTAGAAAATCCTCAAATATGTTCGCCGCAGAGTCACGTTGATCAGTCGATTTATAGTCTCGACTTTTTCCCTCAAAATTCTCTCGTCATTCTTCGTTTAAGGGCTTTAGAAACGAAAGGGTGAAAAGGTGATACATAAGCTTTTACTTTCCAAGGGTCTGAATTCCGAGTCTTACGTCAAGCGATTTTCATTCCACGTTAGTATTTTTCCACTCAATTTTATTCCACTCTGTAATTCAATGCGGCATACAAATTCTGTAAAGGTATACGCAGGGTCGTATAAGCTAAGAATTACGACTCCCAGTAATCGTGGAATGCGCGGGTAAGTACCTAGGTACAAGCCAAGCTTCTCAAGCCTCTTTGATTTCGAAAGAGATTTTTCATGGATTCAGAGGAAGAGAAGAGAATTTTTTTTTCATACAAAGACGGTTCGATATTCCTAATTTTATTTTTATTTTCACCGCAAGGGATGATTTCACCCAATCAGCTAGACGCTTGCGACTAGATGATGACATTCAGTAGAAAGATTGAAGCGTCGCATATACCTACATATACCTACATATACTAGTGCCGTTATATTATGTAGGGAGAATATTTGCACCTGGATAATACCGGGGCTGGCTTATCCTTCGGTGAATGGATAGAAGTGGAGATTTATAACTTTGAAAGGACTCGGATCCCCGTCGATGCAGAGGAGATTACATATCTTGGTGTGAGGATAAAGAAGAACGAATAGCGCGGATTCGAGTCTGCAAGTATGTAGATATAAGGAGATATGTGTGTATATGTGTGCCTTGGCATCAGTGTGCATTACCTGTACATCGAGCAGGCCCCGATCTATCGCTTCGATATTAAAAGAGTGATGCTGCTTCTGGGCTGATATTCCCACCATACTAAACCATACGATATTTGATCTTCCAAGTCGGTATCACGTTCTTGAACGACACGCAGGTACACGTAACGAGCGTAATCACCTATACGGATTTCACACACGTATTTACACGTGCTGAAAGGGACTACCTAGCTCAAAGACGAACACATTTGCTACATTTGCTCTTTGCCAAGGTTCGAGACCCCGGCTATGCACACAACGAGGTAACGTCTAATTAGCACTAAGTCTGAAGGTCTGATGATGATGCGGTGTTGGTTGGACAACGATGATTAGCCTTTGATCCAAATTCAATTTTTCTCCCTTTTCTTCTTATTCATGGGGGCTAATATACTATATAATAACGAAAGATGAAGGCAGTTCCGGTCAATCGCATATACCTATATTATATTCGTTTCGTTATCGCACTGACAATAAGGGGATTTAATTAAACGAAATCTAGTCCGGGCTCAGAGTCAGTTTGTCTCGGTCATCGAGTCGGAGTTGTAATTAGAAAGTTGGGCCATCGAGCTAGGCGGCCAATTGTCGGTTGGGGGTTGCGTTTCGCCCTGTTCTACCCGCCGCCATACCACCACCCTTACTGCAGCCGTTCGTTCTCGCGTTTGACGGAGCCAATGACAGGATATTAAAGTCTAGGTAGCCCCGAGACTCCAGACTGTAAATATCCTTCGGTAAATATACCTACCCATCCAGTTTAAGCCGCTTGGTTCACTTTGCGTCTACATTATATGCCCGGTAACAATTCCAGACCCTGCAGAGCAAACCGGGGTGGTTCACATATTCACATATACTCGAGAATATAGAAATCTATATAGGGGATATTCTCGATCGTCTTTACATTATTCTCCAAATTTTTTCTGTCCCATTTAACCCCTGGGGCGTAACTCAATTAGCTAATCTGATCTAACGCCTATTACCTTGTGTACATGGGTACACATAACATGATTGTTTGAGTTTCGACCTCTTTCGTTATCTCACCCTAAACCCTGGCTAAACTAACTTAGCCAAGTCGCCGAATGGATAGACACTTGGTCCCGCAGTTTAGGGGAAGGGTATAGAAAACTTCGGCACAACCGGAATGAAAAACCGTTTCAGATTAACTTTGACATTCGAGCCAATGATCGAACTTATGTTAGCTGAGCTCTGAGCTATCATCAACCGGGCAATTAGCCTTACAGTAACAAGTTTGAGTAACAGGTGCTGGATTCGATGGTGGATAGTTCAAGTTTTAGAATCTTGTTCATAGTTCGGAAACTATTTTCCAGATTCCGTTATATCGCGTATATATAGGCGCATTTAGTTTTAACAAGTTTTCCGCAAAACAGCGACCCTTCATATAAAATATACACTTAGGTATATCCAGGATAATTTAGAGCTTGTTAAATATGGGAAACTCTGCTTTGTGCGAATATATGAATGCCAATGATGAGATTTCCCGACGCTATAAGGTATATATATACCTACTTTAGTGAAGTTAATAAAGACCAAGCTGAGAAAACGCGAGGGCCAGACCAAGAGCCATGGAGTAAGCGAGAAACCCGGTGAGACAGATGGAGCAACCAACGGCACGGGGCACGCAAGGCCGAGGTTTACTTACGAGGTCGGGGGTCAGGAGGCCTTGGGTAACGAGGGTAAAGCACGGAATATACGAACTTGGTACTTTCAACGTATGTACATCGTTCAGTCTTGAGTTTCTCATCGTCAATCTTAATTTACAATCGGCTTTGCGCTGATATAGTATGGATACGGTTTTATCTTGTCTCGCGTTTTCATTTCGAGAAAGAGAAACACGGAGTGAAAGAATTAAGGAAGAATTAAAGCACCTCTAGATTATTAAGAAACAAAGCTATAAACTGTACGCAATATTCTCTTTGGAATGGACGGAAGGTATATCGCGCCTTAAGAGAATTCTGAAACGTATACCGAGCGCAAAACGTGGCAGAGAATTTGTGAAACTCGTTCGATTAATAATTCAAGTTTTTGAGGAACGCCAGATGGAATGTCTCCGGCATTTCTCAACTATCACCATCGCGTTCTGGATTCTATTATGGAATTCGTTGCACTCTGGTTCTTAAGCGAGAGATTTGAATTTCTGAACAAAAACTGGAGGCGAAATTCACGTTGCTAATTCCGCAATCCAAACTCTGCGCAGCTGGGTATAAAAGACGCATCGCATAAATATATAAGAAAAATGGCTCGAAGTTTGTCTTCCGCGGTCTGCGGACACGCCATATGAACTCTCCATTCGAGGATGTAAAGAAATACAATATACATGATTGTGAGTTCAGTCTCACGGATTACGGGTATTCAAAGAATAGGAGAACGAGGGTGCAGAGGCCGAGGGACGATGGCAGCGAAAGCAGCGGAAGCTGGGCGAGGAGAAGACAGATTTTCGGAATACGAAAGCGCGGTACATCTCTGCTCGAATAGGCAAATGTATGGTTTTTCCGATCTGGCGCATGAGAGACCGATTCGAGTATTTTCCATACCCATACTATCCGGGGCTGGGGATTAAGTTAGCCAAAATCGAATCGCAGAGGGTATTCGGTTCCGCATCGAGACCCGAACTCCTTGATATGAGGAAAACATACGTCGGGCGAATGTCGTTTTATATGCATATTGCCTAATGCTAGAAACTTTTCAATCCGTTGAAAATACATCGGAGGTTCTACGTATGTCTTCATACTTTTCGCCGAGTTCTTTATCAAAATTGAAAAACTCTCTTTCCTGCAACCGGGTGTCTCCGTACCCTGTATACCTTCGTGCGGTTTGCGAATCGCTCCAGTATAAGAAGACAAGAGTATAAGGTGGAAGGTGGAAGTTGAAAGTTGGAAGTTGGAAGTTGGGAGTCGGGAGGTGATCGACCCGCGCACCGACCACCGAGGCTTTGCAAACTGCCGGTTTAAAGTGCAGCCTAGCCGGTGTGCAGCGAGCGTGCAAAAACGGCAATCCTACCTCCTCCAACCCGTTCAATGGGACCTCAGAGTCGGGTAGGTCTTTAACGAGAGCGTCTAGTTCTCTATGTAGCTGTACCTACCACCCTCACTGCCAGACCATGTTCTGATGTTCGCCTGACCTATATATCAAGATTCTAGAATGTTGATGTAGGCGTGAGTCGCCGGGTGTAACAAATTACGAACAATTTTCTCATTAGATTCGTTTAAAAGGGAAATAAGAGACCGGGTTCAAGTTCCGAACGATCGCACAATTCCGAATTTGAGTACTAGCGACTCACAGTTTTTAGAAAGGGTACATATTTCCCCGATCGTTTACATAGCCGATTTATTACAGACTTTGAAACGAAGAACACCGGAGGTTCGAAATTCCGAAAGGCCAAAACTCTGAAACTTGAAATTCACGCATATGTGTTCATTCAGTGTTTGATAACTCGACGGGCTGTATCGATAATATCGACCAATAAGTGGTCAAATTAATCGTCTTGAAATTTACTTTTTGGAAAAGAGAGTTTCGATAAGTTTGAGCTATTTTTTGTCTTCACGTCCTAAGAAATAGATCGAAATTTTCGGACTTGCGGGCTTTCGGGGTCTGGACTTTCGAAATCGTTTCGAACATATTCGGAATTTTCACCTCTAAGAACATTCGAAATTGAATAAAACGAGAGATTTTTTGGTATTTCTGTTGGTTTTTCGAATCGTTGAGTATAAATACTACAGCGATATTTTCGAGTGCTGTATAGTTCGACGGGTTAATTCGTTTAGCAATTGACACGGGGTTAGCTGGGATGAAAAGAAAAACGTTTTAACGCAGCAGCCTGTTCGACAGAGAAAGATATAGAGAGAAAGAGAGAAAGAGAGAGAGAGAGAGAGAGAGAGAAAAGTAGAGAATTGAATTCCGCCGCTTGGGTTGTTTTGAAAGAGGGATAAATTCTTATGACAGGAGTCTGAAATTATGACGTTGTAAAATCGATGTGGGTGCTTTTGAAGGAAATTGTTTGAGGACCTCTTCCCCGCTCCTCGCACCTCATTTTTCGAATAAATGGCATTGCTTTTTCCGTACATATTAAGTTACAGAATAAATTATCCAATACTTTATAATATTCTGACCGATTAAAATAAAAATGATAAGTAGTAGCTTTTTCATCATTTCTTAATTATCATGAATTCAAAAGCTCTGATTTCGCCGTTATTCTATGAAGAATATCCTGAATTTGTATTCAATTGTTCTACCTTGAATCGAAAATAGCGTTGCGATTAACCACGGGGTAGCTGTAGGGAGAAAGCTGAGCCTGTTTCTCGCTTACATGACAATTCCTGACAAATCTTTCTTATATATATATAGAGGTACGCTTTCGCCGAAGGGGTATATACGAACGGGGGACGACTAAGGGAGACGATTTTTCCACCGAGTTGGCCACAGACCTCGTCGGCAACGGTTTCTATTCCCCGACAACGTCGAAGAGGACGAGGCAACGTTAAACCCGGCTCGAAACAATTAAACCGCGGAATCTCACCGCGGTAAAAAGTAAACTGCTGAGTACGACGGGTGACTGTGGTGCGTAATTGCATTAGTCGCTTTTGCATCGCCGAGGCTGCCGTCGACTCTACCTCCTGGTTCCTGGTTCCTGGTTCCTGGTTTCTGGTTTCTGGTTTCTGGTTTTCAGCCTCTTGCATTGAGACGCGGAGGTGTAAGGGATGAGACGTGGCTGAAGAGACAGAAAAAAAGAAAACGAGAGAAGCAAAAAACTGAAAAGGTTCCAGGTCCTCCGCATACTTCGGCGAGTACCTATATAGTAGCTGGAGAACGAAAAGGAGGAACACGGTTTGAAAAAAGCGTCGGAGGGTGACGACTGGCGAAAACGATGTCGATGAGGGATCAACGCTACGATTGGGTTACATTGTTCACCGTATTTCACAAAGGACCCTGTGAATCCCGCTATTCCTTTCCCAGCCATCAATTTCCACGTGGAGATGGTTGCCTCTAATTCGCTTATATTCGCACCTCCCAGATTTCGATTGATTTCCACATTTAAGGGGATGATGTTTCTGCGTTACGATTTTTCTATACAGAGCGAAGAATTAGCTGTATAAATAAAATATAATAGAAATATGAAGAAAAAATGGGAAACGTCAGTAGGTATAATATGTTTTATGGCATTTCATTGAATTTTATGGAACTTAGAAACGGCGAACGGCAAATGTCAGCCAATATCATCGACCCGCGAGCTTCCACTCTGCAGCACGTCTTCTTCGAGCCGCAATACGCGACCCTCGATATACCATTTCACATGCATACCAAGGCGGATCTTGACCGTGCGTCTGACCCGCTAGTATTTTTTATTGGGATTTATGGTATCCAGAGAAACTCCTGACCACGTATGTATACATATGGACGTAAAACTCGGCCACCGGTCCATTCTCTGCCCTATATACAGTCCGATCTCTCAATAAACCCTCTCTCTATAAACCCGCTTCCCCAGTTTCTCGCTCGAAGCGTTCCCCCACTCTGCCTATTAAGACATAGCGTAGCGAGGAAAGAGAGAGACGGAAAACCATTGGTGCGACTAGCGAAGAAGGCAGAGTGGGGGTACCTCATTTCGTGGAAATACTCTTCCCCTTGGCGGCTTGGGAGGGCTTATAGAGAGATCGGACTGTATTATACATATATATATATTATACAGGCATCTGAATACCAGAACGCGTGGGTATTAAATATTATTATGCATATACCTATATATAATGTGATTTGAAAAGCGTTGCATTATTTTTATTATTCATCGACCGCAATACTTTCTTGAAATATATTAAAAAAAAAAAAAAAAAAAAAGAGATGACTTACGAGAGTATAAGATTATGAAGAGACGAATTTCTTACTCTTCCTAGTGGGTATATATAGATGTATACGGCACCCTTGAGTGGCAATCGTTAGTGATTAAATTTGAATCCCCCGTTTCTCTCTATCTCTCCCTTAGTCGTTTCTAAGAGAAATTCATAATTACTTTGGTAAAGTTGGTTCATTGTGAGACGACGGCGTTGACAGTCGACAGTGAGTCGGATGATGGTTCTGGGGCATGAAGAGGCTAGGTGAAGTACCAAATTCGAGAGCATTGTGTTCGTTTATAGGTCATAAACCGAGAACGATAAAATAGTTTTGGTCTATCGGTAGGAAAGTTCGTTTTATACGATCTTGTCCTGTACGAACGAACGACTGGACAGATGCGATTACCCGACCCCCCTTTTGTCATTGATAGCTGACGTCCTCGACGTAGTTAATTGAAAAGCACCGGACGTAAGAACTCGAGAAGGTCCACTTGTCTCTCTCTCGGATAACCATTATTTTTATAGCTCTTTATACTCCCCGGCATATATATATATATATATATATCAAGGGGAGGGAATAAAATTGCAAGTTGATAAAAAAAAAAAAATTATACGACGGATGGAAAATAGTGTAGGTATACCTACCTATTATTAATATACACAAGTAGGTATACTCGGAAGAAATAAAAATAATAAAAACGGTAGGTATACGCGACTGTCGAAGATAATTAGTGTAGCCATAAAGGAGAATAAAAAGAAGTGGAAAGAAGGAGGAGGAGGAGGAGGAGGGGGATGAAGACGGATAGAAATATCGAAGTTATATAATATCCTCGTTGAAATATTTTTCTTATTTACTTTCATTGTTGTGTAAAGAGGTATAGGTAGGTAGGTATAAAGAGGAAACTCTGGTACTCGAGCATCGAGGCGATTCCCCGCGTAGCTGCGTCAGCGAAGCGTAATTTTCGCCTCATTAAGTTCCGGTGTATTCATGCAGCTATTATGTAAACATAGCTTAAAAATCTGATCCCTTAAATGCGCGAGCTACGGCTACGGTGGCAAAGAAAAATGAACAAATTTATACATTAATTATGCATGAAAATACACCGCGAACTTCACTCGCGCTACGTGCCCTCTGAATCTATGTAGGAAGTAGACGTAGGTATATGATGGGGTGCGTAAAAGGGAGTAGATGACCGAGCCTCTGCACCACCAAAAATTTCCCGAGTAGATAAATGAATAGGGGAATAAATTTCATATTTTTCATTTTCAATTTCATTTCACCCGCGCAGTTGGGTAAAAATTAAGAAAGCACAATACGATCACTGATTTCTTTAGAATTCAAAATTTTCACAACAAAGTACAACCCGGTAGCAACGTCTTAAATTTCGCTGCAATAACTAGCCTTTGAATATTCAAGGGAATTATATGATTCGTTGAAAGTGTATTAGTGTCGTCGCAATCCCCTGCGCGATGAGGACGCAGCTATCCCTTCTAGGGTAGAAAGTTACGTATCGGTTGGTCGAAGGGTGGATGAAGGTACAAAGTTTGTGGTAAAATGGTAGGGTGAAACTGCACGGTGTATACTATAAGCTACATATCCCGCATATACATATACCTATACCTATATATATAAAAGGGGGAAGTTCGCTCCGATGGACATCGAATCTTGCGGTTAATAATAAATTTATCTATAAAGTAGAAACTTATACGTGGCTAGGAGGGGCGATAGTAGCTTATAGCGAACAGCTTTATGTGGTAATTTTAGTTCGATGAAATTTAATGCCTCGATTCGACACACACGCACGTACGATCAAACTCGGCGTACCTACTTGTAGAGGCTCGAAACTACGAACACAGTTATAACAGGGTGTCGTTAAAACCGAAGCTACATCAAATCCCTGGCAGAGTTGAATTATATATTTTTAACGATACAAAATTTTACTCTATATACCTACCCCACTTGTTTTCTACTCAGAGTCATCAATTTATGGTACTCTGAAACAATTATAAACTGGAAAATTTAATTGCTTCGCTGCGTCAATGCCGTTCGTTATACTATACTGTAGTATATATTGTATGCAGACATACCCCGAAAATACCCCGAATGAAAAAAGAAAAAAGAAAAAAGAATTATCGTAAAAGCTTCGCTACTGAAACTGCGTTATCTCTTGGCTTCTTCTCATTTCGATTAAACTTATACCCGCGTCACACGAAGAATGTATGTTATAAAGAATAGTCCACGACTGCAGCAGCCAAGAGGCTGGTGTTCTTTAGATCGGATCGGATCGGATCGGATCGTCGACCACCTCGAAGCTAACAGATGGAAGTGCTGGGTAACGGATAGAGTTACCGGGCCTAAAGATCATATGGGAGAAAAACAAAGGGTGAAAAGGAATTTACCCTAAATTTATGAAATTAGCTGAGAGTTTGGATTTCGGACCGAAGGAGATTCTGGAATATACTGCGGGCTCGAAAAAAGTCGGTAGAAAATCATCGTTTTTCATTTTTAAGCGACGATCTACGACTTTATACCATTTGTTAAAATAAGAACTTCAATGTTCTTGAAAAACTAAAAATACGACTGATTCAATAATTAAAAGCTGCGGCAGGTCATGTACAACTTTTCGTATTTAGGTATTCAGAAATTCTAAAATTCGGATTATTGATTAGTTTTCATGTTTTTTTTTAGCAAATTGCATGACAAAAAAAAAGAATGACACTACCTTATGTCACAAAAATCGCCTTTTTTGTGCTCACGATCTTATGCTATTAGACACGCGACATGTGGTTAGGATAAGGACTAGATTCAAAATGAGAGAAGAATAAAACAGGAAATGAAATCAATTTGATGGTTTTGAAACGTCGCCAGGTCTAATGAAGGTATAACTTAACTATATACCTACTAAATTTATCTGAAAAGCGATACAGGCTTAAGTATACGTGAAGCTGCATCAGCTCGCTATATACGCGGACAGGTCTCATTACTAGCTAGAGCGGATCAAAACTTTGAGACTACTACATTTCTATAACCTGAAGCACAGAGTCTCTTTGATCTTTGAACGAGGTATGCTAATGGATCTATTTCAGTCCGGTAACGGTAACGGACGAGAAATAAACCGATCTGCATCACAGAACCTGGGCAGTAGCGGTATACCTATATCTGGTTATATAAAACGCCGAAAATATATTAAGGGCATTCCAATTACCGTTTGATAAAATAAATGAGAAAAAAAAGAAAAAAAAAAAAAAGAAAGAAAAAAGGAGGAAATAGGGGAAATGACGTCGTTATGCATATATACATATAAGGGATGGCTATATTGTTTCCTCAACCCCTGCAGGCTCTTCTACTAGTTGACTCGAGATACATTCATCCTGAACATCCGCTCGGTCAAACTTCCACCCTGTAGGTACCTATATAGGAAAAGAGAAGCCCCGGGGCTGAGGCACCGCGTCTCTGCAACCCCTGATTAAAATATCCAGGATATCCTGACCGTCCTGGTCTCGGACCTTCGCCTCTTCGATTCGAGCACGTATCGTTCGTATACCTACTATACATACATACGTATACGCGGAGAAAAATAATCAGTAAGAAATATAGTAGGTATATCGGTAAAGATTATTGAGAAACTTATATGTAAGGAGGAACGGCGCTTCGTGCTTTGAATTCGAAGGAATAATTTCCTGATTCATATCAAA
Source organism: Tenthredo mesomela (assembly GCA_943736025.1). NCBI lineage: Eukaryota > Metazoa > Arthropoda > Insecta > Hymenoptera > Tenthredinidae > Tenthredo > Tenthredo mesomela. Next base: position 27,760,880 of record OX031020.1, read on the forward strand.
TATGTACAATTTTCATATCATGTATATATATATAAATGCATAAGAATATAACTGTGCGTATCGTGGGAATCAAGAAAGCAGATAGAGTTCATCCTTGTTTGAAAAATATCAGCACAATAATGTAAAAGGAATGATTTATCATGCATGCAAAAATGGAAAACAAAGTGTATCCTAAAATATAGGGTGGTATGTATATATATTTTCAGCCGAGATATCGGCCCATTAATTTCCTTGGTATATATATATCTTATTGATTCTTATATTATGCGACGAAGCGTACCGGAATAATTTGTCTTAGGGTTGGTTGCTTAGCTTTGTTCAATAGGGTGAAGAAACCTGGAGACGAGAAGATAAATATACAGAAATAACGATGCCTGGGGTTTGATAATTTGTTTAAAATTTTTATTAATTCGTAACGTTCGGAGGTCAGATCTCGAATCTGCGCAGGATTTTAACGAATGAGAATTCAGCCACGTGTTAAGACTAGGATTAAAAATGCGAGATGATAAGACCGAGCGATCTACTCACTCTGAGACCTTCGAGTCGTGAACGCACGTACTCTGCTCGTCCAGCGACTTCAGGACTTCCAACAGCGAACGAGCCCATGTACTGTAACAAAAACAAAGAAAGAGAGTAAGTTCTGACTCTCTAAAGGGACACAATCAATTTCGGTATATTTTAAATGGTCACTGATCCTCGAATCGAAAGGGGGCTCTTCTTTTCCCCGCGACAAAAGATACGAGAGAGAGAGAGAGAGAGAGAGAGAAAGAAAAAAAGGTGACTTTGAACAGGGGAGAGACCTTCGGTATAGAAAATCTTCCTTGAATCTTCCCTGCGAGCGGCGACGAGAAAATGAAAGATTCGTTCGTAGAGGCAGGTAGTACATAGGTAGATTGAAAAACGATCCCTATACTACTTGATATAAACCCCATTATATACCGTGGAACCAATAAACTCCGAATTGGTAGACGAAGGCCTCGAGGCCAGGGCATATGCCGGGACGCAGGATACACAGGACTGTTTGCAGTCCCACAAGCCAGGAACTTCGACCGTGGTCCATCGCCGGCTATACGGACACCGTAATACACCGATCGATTTCAACATCGTAGGGTTCCAATGCCCAGCTGTGCTCAGTGCAAACAATATTCCTTGCAATATCAACCCCTCTGGCTGACCGCGAATAAGATCTTCTGACCATGTTACGTAGATTGGATTCTGACAATCCAAGATGGAATCAGACTTCATCTTTCCTATATACCTACTATACGTGAACTTTAGCTATATCTGCTCGTGTAACAAATGAATATATAGTAATATACATGGTCTCTTCATTTTTTCATAAATTTTAGTTAACCGAGAGCCCGGGATCATCGAACGATAGTTAATCCGCATTGAAAAACTTTGACACAAAGAACACCGGAGGTTCAAAATTCTGAAAGCTAAAGATCCGAGATTTGAAATTCATTTGAAACTCGAGCTGTATTGATCATAATATCGAAACCAATAAGTGGTCGAATCAATCGTCTTGAGATTTTCTTATTGGAAAAAAGTATCAATTATTTATGACATCATCAAGTTATCGATTGAAGTAGATGAAACGGGTTTCCGTAAAGAGGGTCTCGATAAGAATAAACTACACATATACTGCGACATAGACCGAAATTTTCGAATTCTTAGGCCTTCGGGAGTCTCAACTTTCGGAATTTTAATATTCTAAACCTGAACGTTTCTGGAAATTCGAAATCGTCTCAAACGAATTCGGAACTTCAACTCAGGCCCGAACTTTACATCAAACCTTTGCACTTGACGGTTGCGATTAGTACTTTGGTTTGGTTTGATCGTGGGTCTGGTTGCGGAAATCCAAATATACCTATAGGTATATATATGTACGTTGATTAACGGGGAGGTAGGTAGGTATAGGTTCCGTTAGGTCGGAAGAGAAACTTGAAACTGTATATACATATATATGTACTGAGTCAGTTCAGTTCCGCCTATACCCGGCCGCTAGGGGTAGGTACAAACAGAAGTAAGCTTTTATCGAAAACCGGACAACGGAGAGCTTCGGCCTCGCGGGAAAACTATACGAAACTGTTTGAGCAAGCGGTAAACTTTCCTCTTTCCCCGGCGCTACGACGTGTTTCAATATAAGGGTTTTGTCCCTGTTTCAGAGAAACAGCTTTTTCCTTTCATCTGAACCTTTCGTGTCAGCAGCTAAAGGACAACTGACCCGCTATTCTCGTTTACTCGATTTTTCTACATTTCGGGAAGTGATCCTACGCCCAATATCTATACCTGAAGTCCAATTCCCTACATCACCAAATGAAATACTTTTCGTACTACTTTCTTAAAAAAAAAAAAAAATCTTCAACTCTCCACATCTCTACTATAAATCGCGAGTCTAGGTCAAAGCGCGAGCTAGGAGCTTTATTCCGGGGTAAAAATTCGCGATAGTCCAACAACCCCTGGAGGGTTTTCGACCAGCAAATCGACCATCGTCGCATACAGAGGGTATGGGCAGAGAACAATATGGAGAACGTTGTAAGGAAGCCAAGCGCACCCCCACGTACGACAAGAATTTCATTTCCTTTAGTCCCATCAAAGGGCTGTGATCAGTGTTCCTCGGTGACTCCGCCGAATTCGTTCTTCGTCTTTACCTATCAACCTCAGGGGCTACCGATGGCAAATATCTACCTATGCATGTGGTATATCCTGCATACGTCTACGTTCCTCGCATACATTGACCCACTGTCTTTATTCTTCAGCCTAAAAGGCCGCCCAGTATTCTGCGCCGTTCTTTCGCTCGATTTAAACCCTCGATTATTGAACCGTGCATTTGTAAGCACGGCTTACTCATTTAACAGAAATTAAAATGCCAAAACTAAACGTTTACTGCGGGTGTTCATTTTTTTTTTTTTTTTTTTGTTACTCTCTTTCTTTTACGAAGAATTAAAGACGGAATCTTTGTGTAAAAGTTGACCTATGTGAGCGAAAAATGCAACTCAGTCTCGAGCCTGGCGTTCAACCAGAATCAAGGAATTATACGGATTAGAAAGAGGTTTAAACTTTCAGGCTGGTTGAGATTACGGCTAAATTGCTTTCGCGGTTCAAAATTACGTCGGCGAGAATCCTGCGGTTTTGACTCTTCAGCTATTTAGCCGAAGACCCCTGCTCACAGCTGAAAGACCAAGTATTTTACCTCGGCTTTAAAAAGCTCGCTAAGCAAACCAACCGGCCAGTAGCTAATCGTGAACAGGAAGTGTATTCCCGAGTATAAGTGCTCGGTAAATTTGTATAGTGGCTTTTAAAGTTTGACCAAAGATTAGGCAGAAATCGTACCTCTAATCCCCTCTCTCACCGCCTTAATAGGATTTAAGTTATTGCCGCCGAGTGAGTTCGACTTATCATATTATATCTCAGTTAATTGCCTGTCATTCTACAGGCTCGCCACAGCCATTTCTCAATTCCGAAAATAATCTCCTCGTTGGTCCTCACCATTATAAATTACCATCAGAATTTACTGTCAGCTGCGCTGCTGCTGTATTCCGAAAACAATTCTTCGACTTCAAAGCGATCGCGTGGGCGCTAACGAAACCTTCAAGATTATTTGTCCATACTCAAAAAAAGGTCTTGTTGACACAACCAAAATTTGGGTTATTATATGCACAATCACATTTTTTGTTCAGTCAACCAAAAATTTTTGTTGTCCCAACAAAATTTGGTTTTCCCACCAAAATTTTGGTTATCCCAACGAAATTTTTGGTTTACTGAACAAAAAATTTGATTTACTGAACAAAAAATGTGATTGTGCATATAATAACCAAATTTTGGTTGTGTCAACAAAACCTTTTTCTGAGTCCACATATAGCGTGGGCGAGATCTCGTCCGTGATGCGCTTATCGTGCATTTGGACAGTGAAATTCGGTCATTTTATTCGATGCATATGTAGATAAAAGCGCGCTTTTAGCAATCCCAGAGAAATCCTGGGCAAGAAATTTTCATCTCCACGATGCGGATACCGCTACGAGTAAATTTCACATTACTCTCCGCGGTGCAGATACATATTCAGGTATTACAAACGCAGATGTAACTTAAGAACGAACGTATTTCTCCGAACACATATATAGTGGATCTTAAAGTGCTTCTCTGGCTTCCTTTCACTCCTACCTTATCTCTGTCCCATTTAAAATCTTTCGGTCGTAAGTGAGTTTCGGAAGGTGCGGTGTATGTATATGCGCCGTGAGTCTCGACTCAATTTTCCACAGCTATACGGTATGAAGATTTTCGAAAAATTTAAAGCTACGCGAGATCCTCGTGTCAAGCATTCGTTTCGACGATACAGATATCTCGGAACTTATACTAATCTTTCGATTTTACGAAAACATGTTCATAATTTCTTCGGACTGACTGGCTTAACTCCGATTTGTTTTCTTAGAACGTTTTTCTATGTGAGTCAGGCGAGATAATCGACACTGCTTGAAACTTACGCGATATAACAAATTCGATAATCTGCACCTCGTATGTAAATAACTAATAGCCGCTGTCGTTGATCCGTAAAATCTGTCAAGGTGAACCGTATAAAATTACGACTCATTAGGTTCGGGTTAGGGCAATTATTATGCAGACCATATTCCGAGAAGTGTTTTTTTTCCAGAACGATGACTACGGCTCTAAACTATGTGAATAAGTAATTCAATCCATCCATTCGGAGTAGAGAGACGCGCCTCGTCGACTGCGGGGATAGTTTGTTGGAGTTTGAGTTCGCGTTGGCGTTTCACGGTCTCCTTGTTGTTCACCACGGGATTACTTATGCTCCTGATGTGTCTCGGTGCTGCTCAAATTCCATTAAACATAACTACATTAAATTTACCTAAACAGATTTCTTACCTTTTATATTATATCCAACAAATTCCTTCTATAACATAAAATCCTATAGATTTATGATTCTCTTTATATAGCCTCTGATATGCGACAAGTGAGTTTCTTTTCTTAATAAATTCAAAAAAAAAAAAAAAAAAGAAAGGAAAAGGACTGACTCGAATGATCAGGTTTTATCCTCTCCGCAAGCAGGACAATTCGTGTGGTGTCAAATGTCTCCCTATATCGGAGCATCGGCTGAACCGATATTTACGTGTATGGCATATCGGATGCAATGAGAAACCGATTATTCGATTATTTAAAGTAAGAAATACAGCTCATAATCGAGTCTCAAGGTAAGCGTGACGATCAAGTAGGTAAAGTGAAGGCTCGAGTAGGTAGGTATATGTAACCTGAAACCAACCTGTACGAAGTTGAATATCTTTAGCGTTGCGTCGGTCATTTGAAACGTGTAAATACTGCGGCTATTTTCCACCTCACTTTCCCCGATCCCCACCATATTGTTAGCGAACCACTTTCATCGCTGTTTTATCATCATCATCATCGAATCAATTCCATTCTCTTATAGCTATGGCATGCTGTGCATCGTTATTCTCGCGCTATTGATGTTTCCTCGTATACATTTCCGATTCAAATTCATCCCAAAAACGGTCAGAAACCTTTGGAAACAATATGAGAAAATCTGGCAAGAACATTTCGCCGTTTTGCCGCAGGGATTAACGAGCTCAAAAAGCTCACCGCAACATAGTCGAACGGACTGCAGGACAAGCACAACTGCACTTAATCACCAAAAACTAGACTTCACAAACCAGAGAGTATCTATATGTGCCAATTTTCGTCCTTTGAAGAGGGTTTGCGGTAGAATTTAGAGCTGCTTCTTCCCGATGGATGCAGAACGCGATACAACTGCATGATGGACGTCGTGTGAAGGCATTTTTTTTTTTAGCTACTTCGCTCGGTTGCACATGCGGTACAAAAAATCACACTATTACGAGCTACTTGGGTCTGTTAATGTCGGCCGAATCCGTGAATCGCGTACAGTCGACTGTGCCAGGGAACTCTTGGGGCCAGGAGCTCGGTCAACGCAACGAACGCAAGGTCGAGTCCCCCGCCACGTGCGCCTACGTTGCACCAGTCGACTAGTGGATTGAGTCTGAACCGTCGTAATACATAAATCTGTACCAAATATAAAAAACGATCACTTATATCAAAATTATGTCAAAAAGTGTCGGAGGGGATGACACCCCATTTCCAAAATTCCGAGGGTTAAAAATCGACCCGTTGATACCGTATGTAGAAATTAATCGGCCATGGTAATCGGTGGATCGGTAAATCTCCATGAGATTGAAATGACAGGAATATATCAACGACGGGATGACATATACCACATGTTCCGAGTCCACATCATATGCGTTTAATGGAGTTGTGACGGAGTTAGTCGATTAGAAAAAAGATATGAGATAGGTACTTCGGGAATAAAGTAGCACTTAGCTATCAGTAACCTGATACACCATTATACTAATGATCGACATCCATTAGGTATAAAAAACTGAGCGAAGTGTTCCCGCTGAGTTTGTATGGCGCGGGTGGAACTATAGGAAACTAATTTGCATAGGAAAATATATCGAGGATGGTTAATCCGATGGATCAGTTTATAACGGCGGTATATCTACCGTGTAGGTATATAAATGTATGTGTCGATGTTTCGGAAGTTAAAATTTCAAAGTCGAAAATAATAATTAGCTCCTGCAGCAATCTGGGGAGTAACACTAGTATACGGCTTAATCAGTTTCAGAGACTGCTCGACCGTTTCCTAGAAAGTTTTCTGTAATGATTGGATCACGCCGTTCTTTTTTGACGTACGATTGTCAAACAGTTGATGACGGCAAAACTTCAAACAAGATTTGTAGAGAAATAACGTCTTGGAGTTACGTAACGTACTGGATATTAGGGTATAGACTTAGCTACGGTAATTTTAGTTGTTGATTAAGTTTTCTAATCTACTTCGTGCTAGCCAGCGTTTATTATCATTAGCCTGCGCGTATTCTACCGCATATAGGTATACAGTGTTTAATTAAATTCCACAGCTATTAATAACGAGTTAAGCGTTTTAAAAATTGTTCTAATATTATCGTCAGCACGTGGACGAAAATTTTCATCCGTCACATTCGTCGCCTTTTCTATTTTCCTCGATGATACCTATTATGGAAAACCAATTTCTTATCAGTATTTCATTCCACTATATGCGATGAAACAAATCCAACTGGGCAAATGTCATGAGAATATTATAATTATATATATATATTATATCTATGAATACCTTTGCTGTAGTGAATCTCTTTGAGAAATCCTCTGCCATAATAGGTAGACATTACTTCCAGCTAGCCAGTTGTCTCTTCTTTATATCGTTGTGCGAACGCGCAGTAAACTTTGAGACGATATGCTGCGGTAAGAAAAACCTCAGTATATGTCTCGTGGGATGTGTACCTCTTCTCTTTTCTTACCTACACACAAACCTACACCATGTTAAATATTACAGCTGAACCGATGAAAAAGTTTGAAAACTAAACTGTACCAGCATCTGCAGCACTGAACAAAGTATCACTTTAATCGTTGATATATTTATCCTAGCAAGCACTTTAACCACTATTCAGAAAAAAAAAAAAAAAAAAAAAAATGGCACGAACTTCACCTGAGGTAAATCGACACGTAAACGAACTAAGATTCCTTTGCTTCGCGAGCAGCGCCGAGATCATTAATTTTCTCTGCAAATGTTATTTTCATGATTATCAGAGCATGAATAGATCAAAAAGTAACGCGTTCTATAGTGACACGTGTGCGAGGTGCGGAAGCAATATGCGAAGCAAACGAAGAAGAGAGCTTGCAGTCTGATTATGAGTACAAGATAGAAAAAAAAACAAAAAAAAAAACAGGAAAATATCAGCGAAGGTTCGCGTTTGTGGAAGTAATTGGCGATAGATAGCCGGGTGTCTTTTAGCGAATGACCGAAAGTATTTCGAACGCGACCACAAAAGCCTCGAACAGTTGGTGCGGTGAACTGCGGACCGGTACGACGGGGACCTGGACGGCGGTCCGATACACAGCGACTCCAGGGCTGCAGCTGCGAACCGGTTATACACTTTCGTCTCTTTGCTGTGCGGAGCTCAATCCTTAAAAGAGAATCGAAAGCACAAGAGTGTATAGGTGTCGCAGCAGCAGCAGCAGCAGCAGCAGCATCAGCATCAGCCAGAAGAGGAAGAAAAAGCCGAGTTTGTAGAGAGGAGGAAGAGGAAGAGAACGTTCGACGGTGGGCTTTCGTCTCGTTTGAAATTTTTCAGCTATACGCGCATATACATATACCTATATATAGTATATATATGTGCGAGCCGGTTCAAGTGTCGTTGTAGTATACAGAACAATAAAATGTCGAAAAGCCAACAATTTTTACGTGGGAGGCTCGCTGCAGCGGTCACGGAAGGAATTCACCGGGGTCGTAGTACGACGATCCTTAAAAGTATCGTGGACATTGGTTCGCCGGATGCAGGGTCCAGTGAGCTTTTTAAGAAATCTCTTTCCGTGCAATGAACCGATGCGATAATTCGTCTCCCTGGTTTCCCCACAGAATTATCTCTGCGGTTTTCTAGTCTGTTAAGGACTGTGAGTTACATATACCCAATAAGTCTTTTAGGACTTAGATATCTGGCGCACCGATTGAAATCGATGAAATCTGAACCATATGTAATTTAACGATCGTTCTAAGGACGAAACCGATTTCAGACAGGGATTTGCTTCAAAGCTTTTCATCATCATTTGGCCACTGCAGATAAGATAATTAATACTTATCGACGGAAGTGAAATACGCGAATTTTATACACGCGGGACGCTGGTTTGCCGACTGCTCCGTATCCTGTATCTCATCTACCAGTATAAATCTCGCATATTTACTGTGGGTCACTAGTTTACTCGTAAAGATCGATAAAAGTTACACATTTTTTTAGTGCTTTTCGTGAAGCTGGACCAAAATATAGAGAATAGAGTTTTTTAATTATACCTGTACTTTATGCAATCGAAATAAAATGTTTAATCATTCAGTTTTATTGATTATTTCTGATGTTCCAAAAGCTTCTTTTCTTTTCCCTAATTTTTAGGGAATAGCAATAATATGTCCTGGAAGAGAATTATATTCCCTTTTCTGAAATGATCAGAATTCATTATTTATTTATTACAATTGAAAAAAAAAAAAAAAACTCCAATAATTGAACAATCGTATCATTAGTGCGCCTTGTTTCATGCAACTCGACTTTTCAATCTGTAATGCAGGAATACTTCGAAAGGGGGTGCTGTTAGCAAGTCCAGGAAGTAGTGACGTCTGGTGATGGTGATATAGAAGTACTTTTGCCGCAAACAGTATAAGGCGGGAGTAATTATGAATTCATCGTTGAGTGATTAGGATAAGATATCGCTACTCGTATAATATTATAAAAGTATTAATATCGTGCGTTATTTTTATTATTCGATATATTCCGAATTTAGAAAGTAGAATAAACGGTGATAAAACTTGAATCGTTGGGACGGTGGTTTCTGAATGATAGGCAAGCTATAACTTAATGAATAAAACTAAAACGATTTGGTCTGGTGAACATTCGAAATATTTTCGGAACGGAAGTTCCGAATCCGTTTGGGACGATTTAGAATTTTCAGATACGTTGAAGTTTGGAATCTTAGTATTCCGAAAGGTTGAATCGCGGATGGATCAAAGCTCCGAAAGTCTAGATTACCGAAGGCCTGAAAATTCGAAAATTTCGGTCTATTTCTCAGGTTGTGAAGTTCGAAAAATAGCTCATTTTAATCGAGAATCTCTTTACGGAAACCCACTTCATCTATACTTCATTAAACTTTTCTTTCCAAAAAGTAAATTTCAAGACGATTCTAAAAACTGAATGAACACATGCATGAAATTCAAGTTTCAGAGTTCTTTGGCTTTCGGAATTTTGAACCTACGGTGTTCCTCGTTTCAAAGTTCGTGAAATCTGCTATGCAGACGGGTAAAAACTTTTTTCGGGTAAAAACTTTTTTCAAAAACTGGAGCTGGTGATATTCAAATTTTGGTTTCTCACCAATCGGGACTCTGCTGCTTTTGTAGTAAATAGTAATTGTTTAAAAGAAAAATTAAAGCTACACGACTATCCCGAAGCGTCATGGTACCTTGACAACAAAAATTTGGTACTTTGCCCCGAGGGGTTCGCCGCCCGGTCGAGCCTCGTGGACACGGTTGGGTTTACACGACGCGTGTACGTAGTACAGCTGCTATAGCCTGAATTGAAGTTAAACAACTGGACTTGCAGGTGAAGAGAAAGAGAGAAAGAGATAGATATAAAGAGAGGGAAGAACGGTCAATGCCGTGGGCCCTGACAACGCGAGCACGAGGAAACAGGGAAACGGGGAAACTGTATAGACCATTCTATGGTAACTATACTTTCAGTTGACGTCGAGAGCTCAACTGAGCAAGTGCATCGTGCTATGGTTCCGTTCCACCTGACAAACTTTACATAAATCTTAAACAACGAACTTAAATAACTGAATAAGAAGATTTTACTATAAAAAATTTAAAAAAAGTAAAAAAAAAAAAAAATCTAACTGAGGACATAATTGTCATCAGATCTTTGTCTTTTTTTTTTTTTTACTTCCGGTTATGTGAACGATAAACACAATAGGATATAATAAGAAAAACTGTGAAAGTGCAGTACACAGAGGTAATAGCTGTACTATTATGTCAAGAAATTTTGATGAAGAATTGATCATATCGATCAAAAATTTTGTGAGTATTATGTATGTTGCATAAAGCATTATTTTTGGTTCACCAGTATTTCTAGTCCTTTGGACAGTTTGACGTTTAATCAATGCTCAATGTTCAAAAGTTTGATAAAATTTTGGTTAACGCTATATGTCCGCCAACGTTACTGACATGCAATTAAAATTGAAGCTAAACTTCGAGGATATAATGGAAACGCGATCATCAAACGTTGTTATAATATACAGTATGTAGTTCATCGCTGTAAAACACGTATACTAACTACTGCATGAATATAAAATAAGTGTAGGTAGGTATAGAGATTCTATACTTTCCCTACAATACACGGAATTCTTTTAATTTCAAACCTAAGAGTTCATTTCCTAGTTTGAAAACGAATGTCTCCCGCCGATTTATACCTAATCAATAGATTTTATTCGAGCGAATAATTAATAGCAAATAGTAAAAAAGAGAAACGATCATCGCTTGCAGAACTGACTTGTCACCGAAGTTTATATTATACCGATTGAAAGAACTATACGAGAAAGTTGCAAGTCTTACAGATCATTTTATATGCATCGAAGAAGCCGATTGATTGATCTTGTTCCTCCAATGTTCTATGAAGCGTGCAGTCGCTCTCTCCGGGATCTTTAAGTCCAAATAACCGCATCGATGATCAATGCATCGATGGATATAATCAAAAGCTTGTCATTACACGTTCGATAGAGAGTGGATCTAATCTAATCCCTCGAGATCTTCTGCTATGCCTATACTTATGTATAAGACGAGAAATCTGTGTCGCGGAAATGGTCAAAGTGTGCCAAACTCCTGACTTGCTTGTATACAGGTTTCAGTTTCCGTTCATAATAGGAACTCGCGGATAGAAGACCGGTTTTTGTTAATTGCATATTTCATTCATAGATTATCCTCATCCTGAATTAGCTAGTCGACGCGGTTCGGGATCACCTTGTCTCTCAAAGGTATCGAATATCAATTTTTCTTCCACACACGATTGAGTCCGAGCGAAAGCGACTATAGTTTTTTATGGTCTACACTTGGCCAGACAAGACCATGAATATTTCATGTGGTTTATTGTTTGTAGAACCTGGGGGAGAGCAGACGTCGCACTGCGAGGGCTCGTCCTTCGGAAACACGCATGACAGGTGTAGGAAGTGACGTCATTTTATGTCCGACTCGACGCTATGCGTCTACACTTCATATACACAAACACATGTATACATATCGTCGAATCACCAAAAAACAGAAACTCCGTAAGGGGTTCGTTCCTCGCGTTTCACATAAACATTCAACGTTTTCGAAATAAGGATAAAACGCTTTCTATTGGAAACTCATCGTACTCAAAACTCGTTTGCTTTCTCAATTACCTTCAGATTTTTTTTTTTGCAATTTATGAATTCGTTTGTTAGGTTTTTTTTCATTATACTTTTTATCCATAAATATAATTCGATAACCTGCATTCACCCCTCGCGCAAATCGCCCAAGTCGCTCTTTCTTTTCTTCTCGCTAATTTTTTAACGTCTATATCGTATATACAGTTTCACGACAATTGATTTTATAATCCAATTATTCCACACCGCACCGCGCTACACGATACGGCTTCGCATCGATGATACTTTCTCTATAATTACCAAGTGTAGCTTATTCGCGGAACGCGATGTATATACCTACTATATAAGACTGTCGAGACCCATTATACGACAGGTAATTAATAACGAGTTCAAATAAACGGCTCAATTATATTAACCCGAAGAAAAACGATCATTAACAAACATCGACATAATTATTATACTCCGATACCCAAGGAATTGCGGTATTCTCACTCCTCCATCTCTAACGCATATACATATACCTATATGTCTGTCATTGTATCCAGGTGGGAGCTTGTCAGCTCTACAAGGGGCGATATCAGACACCTGCTTGCCACAGGTTCGCCTGCAGCGGTCGAGGTGTATTAAATATCGCGAATCGATCGGATGCCGAATAATTTCTATGATAGAATTGAATTTTGCGAATGAAGGTCGTTAAATTAACTCGGATGTAATTAATAATAATTAATGAATCCATCGATGTACGAAATTCGACTGAGATATTAGCATACATATAATGAACAGACAATAGAACTCGGCTGTTGAACCAGTCCGAGGCCGTAATCCCTGGGGTCTACTCTTCGGGAGAGACTTTACCTCGTCATCCACACGGAGAGAAAAGAATAGTAATATTCACAATGTAACATAGTAACCATTACTATGTTACATGGTAACGTAGATTTTCAAACATTACATTTGCTTAGTTACCATGTAGCATAGTAAATATTATCAGAAAAATAGTAATGAATCCTATTTGACATAGTATCATTTACGATTTTATGAGAAATAAGTCTGGTTACTATGTTGGAATGGTAAATATTACTATTCTCTTCTCTCCGTGCATATATACCGCATGTATACCTACCATGGGGCTTAAGCTCCCCCGTCGTCGTGGACGAGGGAACGCGAGCGTACCGAGCGGTGGTCAGTCGTCTGCAAGGCCGACGTCCGGAAGCCAGATAATTGTATAAGATTATAAACGGCATTAATTCAAAGCTGGCTAATGTGCGGGCAGCGTGTTATACCTCGATGCGGGCAAGGTATACACCTCGCTATATCGTAACTAATAACGATTGATCGTTGCCTCGGAAATCGTTCGTCGAGAATTCTATACACGACGACCGATCAGACCTTGTATGCGGAAAAAGCGATTCGACAGGATCATACGATTATTCTTACAGGGTATAAAATTTGAACCGGAAATGCGAAGCCGAAGAATTATTTATTCGCTAATCTACCTCAAATCTTTATCGCGTTTCATTATGACCGTGATGAATTAGCATAGGTTAACAGATCTTAAGTAGGTCGTGATTAAAGGAACGAGACAAAATGTTATGAATTAAAATAAATGTGTAGGTATGTATGTACTTATACGTATACCACGCGGTAAATCGCCTTAAAGTATTTTTAACCGGCCAATTTATAGCCGAACACTTCACACATTCGTACATCAGCATTATACACGTATATACCTATAAGTCCTATATATATGTAGCGTACGTTGAGCAAACAGTTCGTTCGCACTCTTCACAAGTCGTTCTGCTTGTGCACGAACTGTATCCGCTACGCCCTGCCTGCCTTCGAGTCGGCTTTAAACTGTTTCAAAGAATTTTTGGTTATCATATAGGAACCAGAATTACGTGTATAATTTCTTCTCATTACCCGAAGCCGCAGTAAAAGAGTCTCGTTAATTAGCTGGTTTTTAAGATCGTATGGAAAAATAAGGAAAAATCGTTTGAAAATTAGAGGGACGTTGATTTTTGGTATATTAAGTTCAGTTTTTGGCACTCGTCTCAATTAGAGCTTTGCGCTGTTAATTATTACAAGGATCTTGGTTAAATTTGTTGAAACGGTGTACGCGTCGTGGATAATTGATATGCAAAATAAAAATTTACCGTTCTCCACGAAAGTTACGTTACGAATTACCGTACTTCAAGTTTTAAACACCGAGACCAACCGGTCTGGACTTTTGGGCTTGATATACCACTGTTCTTAAATTAAGTAATAGTGGATATTGCCAGATTGGAAGTGCGTGTATGATATGGGAAATGTTTTGCTTTTCAGCTCTCATACACATATAATGGCGTGAGAGAAAGCAGGCTGGATATAGGTAGGCACACATCACGTCCTTGAATCAATTTTATTATTATTAATTTTGATTATTTACGACGAAAGAAGACTCTCGTTGCACAACCTGGGAGCCATTGCATTGCATTCGGTTCAGTTACTTCGATACAGTTATTATGTCTTTTGGAATAACGTGGCGTAAGCCATACTACCTATATACAGGGTGATCCAGAATGCGGTACTTTCCTTACACCGGTGGATTCCTTGTAAAAATCTAAGACAAAAGTTATTCATCCTAAAATGTCGAATGCTTAGCCGTGTTCAGGTAGGAGCCGTTTAAAGTAAGCCGAATTAATCCAATACGAGGGCAGATACGAGAATGGCTCAGCCGCCGCTACGCCGTTATTGTTGGCCCGCCACCGCGAACTTGCAAAGAAACGACGATCAGACGTCCGCGGCTCTGCTGTATGTAGCTAAGCCATACAGGCAATGCAATGAAAACAGAAGCATGCAAATTTTACCGAACTATGAATGAAATAAATAAGGTAAAGTCGGGAGAGATGCCGCAATTTTTTTAGAAAATTCATAACTTTTACAAAAATAGATATTAAGAAACGTATTTATCAGTGACCATTCTTTAAACTATGTACTATAATGTGGCCCTAACCAAAAATAGATAAACTTTCATTTTCATATAAAAAATACGTCAACAAAAAAACATTTATGGTGGCCATTAGTCAGGGAAAACCGGGAAGTCAGGGAAAAGTCAGGGAATTCGGAAAATGGTCAGGGAGGTCAGGGAAAAGTCAGAGAATTTTTCAGCGAGTCAGGGAATTTTATGGTGACACAGAACAAGACAGAATAGAACGTCCGCCGTGATTCTTTCTTCTTTCTACCTTGCGCGGAATTATTAATCAGAAAATTGTTAATTATTAATTAATTCAAAAAATCATTCTCTATCAGCATTGATTCAGAGCGTTGTTTATTATAGGTATACTTGAATAACCAGTAATTGGTCCGAAATTCAGTCAGGGAATTAGTATATTACTCACCTAGGGAGGGAAAGTAGGCTAACCCAAACTGCGTGTGAGATTGACACCCGAGCCGAAGGCGAGGGTGACAAAAACGCAGTTTGGGATGGCCTTTTTTACTCCCGTGTGAGGTATACTATTTTTCACCACCCCCTGCATCGGCAAGAACGACTTCCCGCTCACGCAAGGGAGCGAAAGTCGTACTTTCCGTGCAGGTGTGGTGAAAAATCCTTATTCTTCGTGGTTGTAAATCAATGACCGTCGTTAGTCCAAGTTCATTCAATCAGCTGTTCTCATTAAGAGAAGAGAGTAAATAATAGAGTAAGTAAGTAAATAATGAGAGAGTAAGAGAGTATTTACCGTAGAGTCAGTGTAAATAATGCAGTTTTCATTAATGTTATGGTTTTATCGAATTCATACAGCCCAATTTGACGTGTATACGTTCCATTCGCGAAGCGAAGATCAGTATTCTCATTAGACAATATTGGCCACTACAAACAGTCAGAAAAATTCCCTGACTTTTCCCTGACTGAATTTCGGACCAATTACTGGTTATTCAAGTATACCTATAATAAACAACGCTCTGAATCAATGCTGATAGAGAATGATTTTTTGAATTAATTAATAATTAACAATTTTCTGATTAATAATTCCGCGCAAGGTAGAAAGAAGAAAGAATCACGGCGGACGTTCTATTCTGTCTTGTTCTGTGTCACCATAAAATTCCCTGACTCACTGAAAAATTTTCTGACTTTTCCCTGACCTCCCTGACCATTTTCCGAATTCCCTGACTTTTCCCTGACTTCCCGGTTTTCCCTGACTAATGGCCACCATAAATGTTTTTTTGTTGACGTATTTTTTATATGAAAATGAAAGTTTATCTATTTTTGGTTAGGGCCACATTATAGTACATAGTTTAAAGAATGGTCACTGATAAATACGTTTCTTAATATCTATTTTTGTAAAAGTTATGAATTTTCTAAAAAAATTGCGGCATCTCTCCCGACTTTACCTTATTTATTTCATTCATAGTTCGGTAAAATTTGCATGCTTCTGTTTTCATTGCATTGCCTGTATGGCTTAGCTACATACAGCAGAGCCGCGGACGTCTGATCGTCGTTTCTTTGCAAGTTCGCGGTGGCGGGCCAACAATAACGGCGTAGCGGCGGCTGAGCCATTCTCGTATCTGCCCTCGTATTGGATCAATTCGGCTTACTTTAAACGGCTCCTACCTGAACACGGCTAAGCATTCGACATTTTAGGATGAATAACTTTTGTCTTAGATTTTTACAAGGAATCCACCGGTGTAAGGAAAGTACCGCATTCTGGATCACCCTGTATATGTAACATATAACGTCACACTGTTTTTAAGAGGATATCTTCATTCCCTAGATAACTTTCGCTTACCTAATTACTACCCGGAGTCATTACCTGCAATGTCTAACTGAACATTGTTGACATTGTGACCACTTTGAGTTTGGCCAAGATATTTTAGGTGGAGAAAGTCTCTCGTGAAGTCATAAACACGAGGATGTGACAAGAAAAGATCTGTATCTAACGAGACATGGTATCGTGTCTCATATCAGATCATAGAATCTCGTCACCTTTTTTTTAAACATTTCCCTATCACTTCGGGAATCGAAAAGGAATACCGTCAAAGATCAGAGAGCGAGAGTGAACAAAATTCTTGATTTCTTAAGAACAGGTGCGGAATCAGGAAAATACGGGAAGAACTGCGTCGCGTCAGACGCGCTCTCCGCGTGGGTGCGCGGCCACGAGCGCAAGCGTGCGCCAAGTATCAGGAGATCATGATTATTGGGAGGATCAGAGGCATACATACTTTGGGCTGAGAGAGCCTTTAAGTACGCTTTGATCCATACGTGAGCGTATAGGTAATATGTGTACGAGTTATACACGCATATTCCGCAATAATTTGCAAGTCTTGCTTTCCAAGTTGGTAAATTGCTGGGCAAAGAAAAAAAAAAAAAAAAAAAAAAAAAAAAATAACGAACAAAGAACGAGTAATTAATCCTAAACATGAACTGAGTTACATAAATTCATAAATTACTAGGGCTAACGTTAGTAACGGTGTTAGACCCGCTCTACTTTCTTTAGGAATTCGGTTGAACAATTTTTGCCTACGTTTCACGATGATTCGTCTTGCCAAAGACGCTGACATCGTCTGAAATAGTCGGTCACTATTAAATCACGAATCAGCAGAAACAGTTAGGAAAGGTTCGTGTCTGAGGCAGGTTCACTTGCGCGATTCACCATTCAGAGGGCTTGAGTTTAAACCGTATTCGCGGATGATTGCTCCGCTAATTACAATGTTCCGCAAAGTGAAGATGAACAGGCTCAGTATACTCGGGTTTTTTCTTTGGCATTTCCAGCGGCAGTTTTACTAGTGCGCTTTTCTGCGTGTGACATTAAATAGTGCTTCTTTATATAAAGTAGAAAAAGTTATGATGGTTTATGAAAGGCTGCTGATATAAGTATAGTCGGTGAAAAATTATATTACGATAAAAATTTACACCTGAATCACAGAATTGCAGTTAGACGTGTTTTTTTTGTATTGTGATCAGTATTCGTGCCTGTAACAGTTTGTGATAAAAAAAAACAATCTTATCGGTCGAATAGAGTCGGCCTATAGCATATAATGGTGAATAATTCATTGAACCAAATCGAATGATCGTGAGAATCGATTGGAATTATTGTCAGTTTGATATTCAAGAGGCATAGGATTTCGAGGAATAAAACGCGTTTCACGTTTTCACCTGACGCTATTTTCTCTTTCATTTAATTACAGGGAATAAATCCTGGGAATTTGATGGCTGCTAACAAACGGAGTTAATTAAGTACGCGTTAAGAGTAAGAGGTCATTAATTCAAGCAAGGCACTACCTTCTTTCCTCTGACTCGGTTATCGAATTAAGTGAAATTGAGAATACGCGATTTTTACCATAAGGAAGGTTAATGGTCCAATCGACTTACCGATCACACCGAAGAGTCAAGAGACAGAAGAGTTATGTCAACGATTGAATACCTGCCGGAGACACAATCGCGATGACGACTGAAGAGACAGTTAGAATCATTTACCCTTGTCACACTTTCAAAAGAACACGATTCAAGACCTTATGTCTTCTGATAAGCACTCTGACATTTATTTTGCCATTTTCTCATGCCGGAAATAATCCGCCAAGATTTTTGAGCGATGGACAGACCGAGATCGTTCTAAGGCTCAAGGAAGGATTGGAGACGCCAGTTGGTGAGTGTCAAATTCTTCATAATAGTTTCCCCAACACCTGAGCCCTAATGATAAAAATATTTTCCATTTCTAAATGCAGATAGCTTGATATACAGGCTTCGTGCAGTGGATTCGGACGGCGATGTCCTCTTCTTTGGAATCCGTGAACAACCAGGTAGTGATGTGATCCGGGTTGAAAGTGTGACGAAAAACGAAGCCAATGTGTATCTGAACAAAGAATTGGACAGAGAGGTGAGTCGAATTGCAGTAATATGCTGATTATGAGGTCATGTATTGGATGTCTATTAGTGAAATTTTTGCAGACCAAGGACGAATACCCTTTGGTTTTGACTCTGACCGATGGAAAGCTCGGAGAGGGTAATTACATAACTCAAAGTCTACTCCTCCTGGTTGAAGACATAAATGACAACGCCCCTATCTTTCGGCCGCATCCAACGACCCTGACAATCCGCGAGGACTCGGGTCCCGGTGTGCTTACAACCGTGGAGGCAACTGACGCGGATGAGGGAGCCCATGGTCAGGTTGTCTATTACCTTCAAGAACTGGACGGCGACGATGACATCTTCACTATTACAACAGTCAATGGAAAAGGAGTTATTCGACTTATCGGACGTCTCGATTACGAGAGAAAATATCTCTATCAATTGAGGATCCTCGCTGTAGACCGTGCCATAAATGAGAAGGTACGATTATTTTTATTCCTGATGTTTACCGCTGATCGGAGTAACACCACGCATTCATTTTTTCCACAGGTGAATACAGGGACCTCAGCAATTTTGGTTAAGGTACAGGACGTCGAAGATCAGCCTCCAGAATTCATCGTCGTTCCACCAGTGACAAGAATCAGTGAAAACGTGCCGATCGGTGCCTCCGTTTTGCAGGGTGAGTGTTGATGCTGAAGATTTGCTGAACTCCTGCAGTATTTGTTGAAAAATAATTGGTTTTCTGTTTCGAAAGTTCGTGCGATCGACGGTGATAGGGGTATCAACAATAAGGTGGTGTACAGAATCACCAACGGGTCTAATCAGCTGTTGGACATCGACTCTAGGACCGGGATGGTCTTCACTAGAACTCTGCTGGACCGAGAAGCTGACTATAACAGCGGCGGTGCATTCATCTTGGAAATAACAGCCACGGAAATATCCAAGATTGTACCGGCCCCATCGGTCACTACCGAAGTGACCGTTATCCTAACGGACGTGAATGATGAGACTCCGACATTTCGCAGTTTATGGTACAGAGCTGAGATCAATGAAAACGCACCGCTCAATACGCCCGTAACTATCCTCGGAGACGCGGTCCCAGAAGTCTACGATCATGATTTGGTAAGTAACTTCATATATCTTGAATTACGCGAGTAAAAAAACTGATGAGCGAAGTTTTTGACGTATTCCCAACTGTTACAGGGGACTAACGGAACGTTCAGAATGTTCATCGACGATGATGAAGGGATTTTTGAGGTGACTCCGTCTCGGGGTATAAACGAAGCAACATTTTTGATCAGAGTTAAGAATTCCTCAAAGCTTGATTTCGAAGAACGGACTGGTCAGTGAAGTCGATTGCATTCGTTGACGAGTACGACTGATCCTGAGCCTAATCATTGCGTTCTAATTCCAGTGGTGAACTTGACCCTTGTCGCCAAAGAGGTGATATCGACTGGTGCTAAGTACAACGTAGTACCAGTCACTGTCTTCATTCGAGATCAAAACGACAACTACCCTGAATTCACTAACGCAACTTACGAAGTCTCTATACCAGAGAATTGCCAGGTCGGTGCCACCGTGGCTTGGGTTCAAGCCCTGGATAAGGACAGCGGAAACTTTGGGACGAGAGGAGTCCGTTACACAAACTTGGGGGGCAGCATCGCTCACATGTAAGAACTGCAGTTACTCAAGTACCATGCTGCAGTACTATACCAACGATATTACGACATTATTGATCTTATACAGGTTGATCATGAACCCCGTCACCGGCGTGATAACGGTGAAACATACGGGCCCAAGTTTTGACCGAGAATTGGTATCCAGACACTTTCTCACCGTAGAAGCTCGCGACGATCTTGGCAGAGGGAACAGGAACAGTGCACAGTTGATTGTTAGCATAGACGACGTGAACGACAACGCTCCAGTTTTCCTGCAGAACAAATACGAAGCTGTTCTTCTAGAAAATGAGGAAAACTTCGAGTCTCCTCTGGTCGTGGAAGCCTTCGACATTGATCTGAATGGTCCGTATACAGTTTAAACTCTCCGCCCCTTTCATCCCCCGTAAAATTTCATCCGAAACTTCTCCTCAGGTACAAAAAACAGCGAAATCGTCTACGCTTTAGTCGACAATGAGTTTTCCGCAAATTTCACTATCGACTCAAAGCGGGGAGTGATCAAACCCGTCCATCCCATGGACTTCGAAGCTTTACCCATTAGTCAAGGCCAAAAAGAGGCACCGGTAAGGCCTCTTCGTCTGACGGTCAGAGCTCGTGACATGGGAAATCCGAGTCTCAGTTCAGATGCACCTTTGACCGTTTATCTGAAGGACGTAAACGACAATGCTCCGGCATTCGAGAGGGTGTTATACAAGCGAAATATACCAGAAGACGTGCCTGGCGGTACGTCAATTTTGCAGGTAATGTCTGATATGCATTAGATCATGAAATTGGATGTCAATGGTTGATCGAATGGCATTAATTCCTTGACGATGTGCAGGTGAAAGCTTGGGATAAGGACCTCTCTGCACCCAACAACAAGATTGTTTATCGTATCCAAAGCGGGGCTGGTGACAAGTTTATCATCAGTCCAGAGAATGGGGTAGTCAGTGTGGCACCAGGGTCTAATTTAGACCCGGATTTGACGTCACCGAAAACGACGAGGTACACCCTAGACGTAATTGCTATAGACAGCGGAACCGAAGTTCAACGAACCGCCGGGGTACTGGTAAACATCACAATAATTGACGTCAACAACAAACCTCCGGTCTTCATCGATCCGGGAACTGTAACCGTCAGAGAAAATACCCAGGCAAGCAATTTCCCCAAATTCAAAGCCCGGTCGGTTGATCATTAATCAAAATGCACGTCCCGGTAATCGAATGTACATTCAATTTCGCAAGAGCAGCAGCTCAGGTTCCAAACTACTGAATTTGAATAACCGAATCCTTCCACAGGTTGGCGCGTACGTACATCGAATAGTCGCTAATGACCCGGATATTGCACCAGTTCTACGCTACCGGGTCGACCCGAACTCCTCAGAGGCCAGGAATGAGGAAGGGACCCTAATTCGTGCCCAGGAGTACGATTATCTAGCAGCTCTCGAACTGAATGCTTTGGACGGTCTCCTGAGGGTAGTAAGAATCCTGGATAGAGAAAGGGTCGAGATGATTAGACTCGGCCTCGTCGTTGAGGATCTAGCTTCGGTTAAAGGGCCGCAAACAGCATCTGGTATGTATAGTCGAAGATGGATTCAGTTTAAAAATTCAAAACTACGAGTTGGCGTATTACTTATTCGAGCATGTTCTACTGTTAGCTACACTGACGATTGTCGTCGAGGACGAGAATGACAACAACCCAAAGTTCCGCAGGCCTTTCTACAGGCGTTCGGTTACTGAAAACAGTAAAAATGGAGTAAACATTGCTAGCATTGTAGCCGACGATGCTGACAAAAATCGCAGCATCACCTACTCTATGGAAGGACCTGCGGAGGTCACTGACCTAGTTCATCTCGACGTTGAAACCGGAGAGATGGTAGTTGCAAACAAGATTGACCGCGAGATTTATTCCTGGTTGAATCTCACCGTTAGAGCTACAGACTCGGGTGTGCCACCAAGGTATGAGAGACAAACCCTGATCTATTCTCATGATTGAATGAAAAACTAATAACCAAATTCTTAGATCCAGTCTGGCGGAAGTCTACGTACAAGTTCTTGATGAGAATGATAACAACCCTTACTTCGTTACTGATATGAAAAATCTCACTGCTCGTGAGGATGCTGTGATAGGGACTGAGATCGGAGTCATTGAAGCGATGGATCCAGACAGCGGAGATTTTGGAAGAATTACTTATTTGCTGGATCGGATGTCTTCGCAGGTAATTATTCCGTTTCTCTAACTAACAATGAGGCGTATGATCGTCAGTTCAAGGCACTTATTTCTCTCAATCGAACATAGGGAAAGTTCGCCATTAACCCTGTAACCGGATCTCTGACTGTGGCTGACACTCTAGACTGGGAAACGAGGAGTTCTTATACTTTGGTAATCGAAGCTTGGGACAACTATCAGTTCGGTTATACAGCCGGAGAGTCTAGAAACGCCTTCAAGCAGATCCAGTATAATATTTTTCACTAGCCTTACCATATCCTTGCCACTTTTTATGCGGTATAATAATCTCCGAAAAATTCTCTCGCAGAGTAACCATACTGGATGTAAACGACAATTCTCCTAGTATCGAAGTCCCCGAGAGCTGTGCTAGCATATCAGAATTCCACGACGTCAGGGATCCAATTAGCATCGTCAAAGCCAGGGATGCTGATGATCCAACGACACCGAATGGTCGTGTGATGTTTAAGATTTTAGACGGCAACGAGATGGGTGAGTAAACTGTCGGAAGCGACATTTCATATACGAAGACGACTGGACCCTTTACTTAATTTTACGTCTTTTAATATAATGAAGGATTCTTCAACTTGGAGCAAACCGATTATTGGACTGCCAGAGTGATGGCACGTCGTTCGTTGAAGGGACGTTTCGGAAACTATAGTCTGCACCTTGAAGCACAAGACTTGGGTAGTCCGGTGAATAAGGTCGAATCGAATCTCCACATCTGCGTCTTGGATTACAACGACAATGCTCCAGTATTCGTTAGCCCTCAGCACAACACGACGATTCGCGTCGCTGAGGTAGGTGCAGGATATCTCTTCATTGGGAATCCATGAAGTTTCAGCCACATCAAGATTCTTTGAATTTTTATTTTCCACAGAATGTCACAGTTGGGACGAATGTCGTCCAGGTCGAGGCTACGGACAATGACATGGGGCCAAACGGAGAGGTTCATTATAGATTGAAACAAGACCACGCTGGACACTGGAGGAGTTTTCTAGTCGACGATAATACCGGCGTAGTATCCCTACGGCTTCCACTAGACAGGGAGACACAGAAGATTTACGAGGTTTAGTGTATTTCGATAAGATATTCTCATTGTAAAGTGGTTTCCACTTCCTATTCATGTTTCTAAACTTCGTTCGTGTCTCCATGATAGATTCGCGTCGAGGCTTACGACCTGGGAATACCTACGCCACTCAGTTCAGACCTCGACTTGATTATCTACGTCAGGAACATCAACGACTACGAACCCCAGTTCCTGATTGACATTTTCAACGTTAATTTCACTGAGGAGATGATTCCTGGCTCGGAAAGCGTCGTATTACCGGAGACCATCGACAGGGACGAAGTCGACGATCTTGACGATCCGCCGACTCAAGTTTGCTACTTCATAGTCGGTGGCAACGACGAGGAGATCTTCGCCCTGGACCATATGTCTCACGAATTAACAGTAAAGCATGATTACCAATTACGTCTTGCTTCGATCAAATGGAGAGAAAATAATCTCATTTAATTTACAGGCTGCTAAAAAACTCGATCGTGAAGTTGAGGATGAGCATTTACTCCTCATCAAAGCGACCGAAGATTGCAACACAATTCCAGCTAATCAAAGTTTCTTCGATTCAGCAGACGACACTTTGCTCAAAGTCGTCATAGGAGTTAGCGACGTCAACGATAACCCACCGAGATTTATTAGCCGTGTTTTTACTGGCGGTGTAACGACCGAGGCTGATTTTGGAACGCAGTTTATGAACATCAAGGTACATCATAAAGTACCTCAACATTTTACACTATCCATAAATGAGAATAATTTACAAACCCCGATCATTTCAGGCCGTTGATTTGGATGCTGGTGACAATGCGGCAGTTAGCTATCACCAGATCGGAAAGATTCAAATGACTCTTTCCGAGGGTCTCGACGATGTCAAAAATCAACCGTTCCTAGTTGACAGACTCACCGGGGCAGTAAGCTTGAACTTCGATCCTCAACGTGGGATGAAAGGATATTTTGACTTCATGGTATTCATTTGAATATTCATTATTTCTTCTGACAGTGATTTTAAATATGTGAAATGATTTTAAACAGGTATTGGCAAACGATACAGACGGTCTGAAGGATACGGCGCGGGTCTTCATTTACTTATTGAGAGAAGATCAACGCATTAGATTCGTTCTACGTCAACATCCACCGGAAGTACGCCAACGGATAGAGACATTCAGAGAGTGAGTATCGATCTAGTATATTATACAAGTTACACAGAAAAATGCATTCAACAAAATAGAAGACGGTATATTTCAAGTAGTAAAAGTATGTTCTTCTTTTTCTGTTTTTTCAGGGTTCTGGGAAACGTAACTGGTGCCATAGTGAACGTAGACGACTACAAGACCCACGAGAATCAAGACGGATCGGTGGATCGAACAAGAACCGATCTCTACATCCATTTAGTAAATCGTCAGGACAATTCGATTCTTGAAGTATCAGATGTCTTAGCCCTGGTAGATCGTAACATCGAGAAACTAGATGCACTTTTCAAGGAATTCAACGTCCTGGATACTCAGCCAGCACAGGCACAGGCTGTTGTACAAATAGAACAGGCTGGAACAACCCTATGGCTATTGGCTTTGACTTTGTTCCTCGGTGCGTTGTTGATACTTTGCATTGCTCTCTGTCTCTCGCAGAGAGCATCTTTTCGGCGACAGTTGAAGGCGGCGAAAGCTTCACCGTTTGGTTAGTATTTCGGTTTTGGTTCAGGTCAATTTGAGTATTTGAGAAATCATTAATCGTCGAATTCGATTTTTTAAAGGAGTTACAGAATCTGAATTCACTCGTGGTCCAGGGCGGGTACCAAATACGAATAAACACAGCATGGAAGGGTCTAATCCGATATGGATGCACGCCTACGAGAACGAGTGGTTTAAAAACGACGAATCCTTCAGGTGAGCGAAAGATGAAGGAAAATATACAATGCCGGTTTTCATATACCTTGATCAATGAAATTCTGACACTTTATCACAGTCACATGTCCGACAGAGATTCACTCGACGAAAATGCCCTGAACAACGAAGACACTATGAATGAATCGAATCTGAACGATGGTCCGAGGGGTGAAACTAAACCGTACTACATCCAGCCTAGGACAGCTTCTCTGGCTAGGTACTATAAAAATCAATAATCTAATTCTATAAGATAAAATGTAAAGAATTTCCCGACCTCCTTTAACATTGTTGTGTATTTTTCGTCGTAGCAGCAGCATAGACAGTGGAACAGAAGAGCAAAACGACTTGAGCCGAGAACCTGGACAATTTCGTGCCCAAAATCCAGTTGTGATTAATCCACTTGGCAAAAAGTTGGAAACTACAGAACTATAAAATTTCCTCAAATCAGATTTCGTGGAGATAAATCACTCAGTGTTCTTCTTTATTCAAATTTCATGTATGTGATGAACCAAAATTGTAGGGTGTACGGTTATAATTATATAGCGATTTTTATTTAATTACTTAAGATTTTCGAATGTATATATAGACGATGTTATTTTATTGATGTTTTATTTATTTATTATTATTAATATTATTATTATTTCAACGAGATATATATTTCTTCATTCTACAATAACATTTTATATAATCCATCTATAGGTATATATAATATATTATATAGCGCCAAAGAGTACATATTATATTCCACATCAGTCGACTCAGCCCGTGTAGTATCATAAGTTATAGGTAATTTTTTTTTTTTTTTTTATAAATTCATTTTCTTTATTATTTAACGAAAAACGAAATAATTAAGACTTGTGTAATATTATAAGACATCGACTTTACCATTAAATAATCATGTACTGTCTACAAATTCGTTCTGTAGATAATACATATAATATGTATACATATTTTGTAATTTGAATAAAAAAAATTCTTTCGAACTAATGAGCGGCGATATCGTTACCCTTGTAATACCGATCGTCGCAATTATATAGTCGATTAATTTTTGCAACATCGAGCTTACTGACGCGAAATCTTTGACCCATGTTAGCATCCTTTCGTGAAAATTTTGGCGTCAAAGTCGCGTTTCCATTAATACTGAAAGCCTTTTCACTATAGTGCATCACGCTGTTAATATCGTAGGGTAAATCCAGAGTTTGAGTATCGGTCCACGTCTTTGCCTCAAAATTATTCAGCGATTCTGCGGGAAGATTGAATTTTTAATAAAATCAAATGAATAATCTTGAATATCTTATAACTATAACGAAGAACTTACCCGGTTCAATATTGTCCCAATTCACTGTTACGTATTCGTTTCGATCTGGACGCGTGTGCTCGTGCCAAAATCCAAGCGAATGTAACACCTCGTGTTGAATCTGTCCTCGCATTTTACAAGCGGGAAATGAAACGTAGATTGGCATTTCACCGCCGAAATTTCTGGGAAATTATTATGAAAAGAAATTACAAAAAAATTTTATTTTTAGTCACGATTTTATGTCGTATTTAATCGACTCTTACCTAAGATCTGTGTAACCGACTACAGAGGCGCAGGTCTTGCCGTAATTTTTGAAAACTATGTAAGTGGTCTCGTCTGTCCTTTCGCGAAATTGTACACATGTCTCATAAGCCAAATCTATGAGAGCCGCTTCAATGTTAAGTTTTTGTACCTTGTTAAAATCGTCGCTGAACTTATAGGGGAATACTTTGCCTGGCCATAGCTGAGACGGTTCACGCACCAGATTTTTTGCCTTGAGGAAAAAATTCGTCAAGACTACAACGTAGTTTGGGATTTAATTTCAAAAGCTAGAGGTAAAAACTCACGAACGAATGTCCTAAGGCGATTATATCTCCCTCTACTAGGTCTCCTTCGACTATAGAATTTCCGTTTCGAAGTCCTGCCGTCATGTCCAATTCTAAAGGCAAAGAACCGACGCAGCCGATGATGGCAACGAAGAAAATTACGTTATTCATTTGCTTGCTGACTAAGATAACGTTCTCGTATGAAGAAGAGGGTTGCGAAATAGAGAAAAAGATATTCGAAGCTTCTTATATAGCTTAGAAGTTTCGCAAGATATATTCCTTTAGTTTCACAACACGTTTTTGTTTCACCTTCCTTTTTCGATAAGCTAATCAGGACAGAGATTAACGAACGCACAGGCCACAAACTAACGACTAATTCGAGCCAACGCGACTAGCATTCCATAACTACGGCCAGCATTATCTAGGTGTTAAATGTCTCACCCACTCTTCATTAGTTCCTAGAATCGTATTAGGCATTGATACGTACATTTTAAACAATTCATTTCGGAATTGAGATCAACGGGCCTGGGCTGAACCCGAATAAGTCCCGAACGGTAAAAATTCCAAATTTCAATATGCCGTCTCACAGTTCTTAGAAAGGGTATTTTCCGAAACGTCTACATAGCCGATTTGAAAATTTTTAAACGAAGAACATCGGAGGTTCAAAATTCCGAAAGCTAAAGCTCCGAAATTTGAAATTCACGCATGTAGGTATTCTTGAGATTTACTTTTCGTAAAAAAAGTTTCAAAATCCTATCAATTATTTATGACATCATGAAGTTATGTAGATGAAATGGGATTCCGTAAAAAGGGTCTCGATTAGAATGCAATTATTTTTGGTCTTCACATCCTGAGGATTTTCGGGTTCTCGGTGGTCTGGATCAACAATATCAAGTGAAGTGAGACTTATTGGAGTATTGTTATTGCTCAAGATTTCTGAGCTTATATTTCCAATAATGAAAGTTGAACGTTCGCGATTGGGCTACCATTTGAAATATCTAATGCACCAGGATGTTCATTCGCATTCCTATTATTCCCGTTTGCTTGTATATTCAATCGATTTCTCATCTAAGGTATAATGATTGATGATGTTTCACAAGCTGTGGAAATCCATCAATCAGAACTTTCAGGATTTCGGTGAGGAGTGACGATCCATTGTGTTAAGAGCTCGGAGTAATATTATTGAATTACAGCCCCTAATGCATCGATCCGCTAATTTCTCTAATAAAACGTGGCTCGTAAAACCGTGTATAATGGAACTATATGACCCGAGTCAGTTTGCCTGGTGAATAACGCAGACCGGTCAGCGAATTGCGGTACGCGCTACCCGGTCGAACAAAGAGATTAGCATAGTGTACCACGCAAACCTGACGTCCAGGAAGAAGATAAGCCTTCCGATTTCTCACCCCTGGACAGTTGCCTTACCTCACAGGGAAACAGGAAAACACTCACCACCTCAGAGGCATTAATCTGAAATTTAATCTCGGTCTGGTTAGTCTCCGGAGATACAATTCGGGCTCGAAATAGATTACAGAGATAAAAGTAGTACCTGCTTGCGCATTGTATGGATGATATTTGTCGAATTTAATAAAAAAATCTGTTACTCGCATTGACTGATGACCATAAATGGAACGGATCGCGTGAGATGGAATGTAAATGAAATGCGAAATTACATATGTGACTCGACACGAGGTTCTGGGTAGTATAATATATTACACTTGATATCAAGACGAAACGAATAAGAACATTATACCTACCCTCGCGGAAAAGAATGGAGATTTTGCGTTACTAATGTTGTGGAAAATCGTAGGGTAATAAATTCGAAATTACATTCCGTTGATATCGCGGGTTAGCGAGTAACGAGCTGGGTGATGAATATCGCTCGATATAAGTTATTAAGAAATGACAATAAGTACGTGCAGGGATTGATTTGTCTTAAAAACAAAAAAAAAAAAAAAAAAAAAAAAAAAAAAACCAATCGATTACCCATTTCAATTTTACCCTACAAAGATTTTAGGATAAGTCAAAGTATACAGAAAGAACCTGGAACCCTACCGTTCGGCACATTTCAGTCAAGTCAAGTTTCATTTCATCTAATGACCGAAGTTGTGTCTGACTCACGGCTCTACGCAAGCGTTTGTATTATATCGATAACTCCCCACGTGTTCGGCTACGCGTACGAAAGGTGAAATAAGTTTACTGGTTTAGTTTGACGTAGTTCACAGGGTTGGAAGGTCAACCGATTGCCGATAGAAGCACACTCCCTCCCTTATAACAAAATTATTTAGAAAAAAAGGAAAAAAAAAAAGTTTCACAAATCGCGAATAATTTCTGTGCATAAACGAAGTTTTGAACAATTTGAAAAAAAAAAAAAAAAGGGTTACAATTATTCATAGTAAACCAGAACCGCGAGCCATTAGTTGATAAAAATCGTGACTTACGAGGGTAGAGAGAGGAGAAATAGGAGAAAAAAAAAAAAAAAAAAAACTCCGATGTATATGGACTCGAATCGTCTGGGGGTAACGTACGATTGGTCAGTCGGGTAGTGTGACGTAAGTCGGGGGTTGAGTGAGGGTTGGCTTTAGCGGGAACGTATCGGAGGCTTCGTCGTCGACGGGGTTGAATCCGGTGACAAGGGTTCGCGGTCTTTCACATGCCTCGGAACGGCGACCGAGGCGACTGTTCAAATGCGAAAATGTCCGACCTGGACTACGGTTGACGAACAAACCAAACGTGGTGGAGATACAAATTGCACTAATAAAACCGTATATATATAAAATAACAATATTATGTACATAAAATAATATGCGGTATGATATTCTACGAAATTTACTAAGAGCAGTGGTTCAACCGAATTAAGAAGCTCGAAGTCCAGACCGTGCCATCGTAACTGATAATCAAAGTGACGCAAAAGTGATATTAATTATACAATAAGTTTTATAACACGAATTTTTCATGAGTAAAAAAAAAAAAAAAAAAAAAAAAAAAAAAATTAAATAGGAGGGAAGACAGTATATAGGAATTTGAGATCGAGATAATCTTCGGACTGCGTTTATAATCTGAAATGCCTTTTGTATAGTATACAGAAAGGATTTACGTTCCCTCGAGTATAAGAAAGAAACTTTGGTAAAGTGTGCATAAATATCATTGTATAGCAAGAGAAAGACTGTAAATTATTTATTTTTTAATACCTATGTAAGAGATTGATGTGGAAAATTTATATTCGACAAGTTTTTTTAATGCTGTTTTCGAATCTGGTGATATCGTGAAGTAAACTCATCAGGTAGGATATATGAGTTGCACGTACCTATATTTGATCAGCACGTTTTATAGAAACACACGTATAGGTATATTACGTTATGCACACAGAAAGAAAGGGTAACTTGATTCAAGAAAATTTTGCGGTCCAAAAATGGAGACCGAAATTTTCTCGGATCAAATCAAAAATTTTCTCGAACCAAGAAAATTGGCACAATTTTCTTGGTTCGAGAAAATTTTTGATTTGATCCGAGAAAATTTCGGTCTCCATTTTTGGACCGCAAAATTTTCTTGAATCAAGTTACCCTTTCTTTCTGTGCACCCTTATCGAATCCCGAAGTTATGCCGATATGATATAATATGATGAAATGAAATGGATAATCCTAGTCTCGGTGCAAGTTGCGATTAACCTGCAGCAATACGCGGAATAGAAAACAGCACACTGTTACAATTATGACACGCCATCCATACCTCGTACGTCGCTTAGATATCCGATCGCCCCACATTTTCACCATCACCTAGTGAAAATAACCTTTACTATCTTTGCTCGGAGTTCGTAAACTCGACCACCGCAAGTATAGGGAATAGTTTGAAAAAGTTTTGTCTCTGGTTATACCAGTCCTCGCGTAGGTACTATACATATGTGTTTTTCGACGTATATGTATATACGCGTGTCTAGAAACTTTTCAAACTTCATATACCATTGTCTTTAACTTTCGATCATTTCTATCTCATATTCTATAGTCTTTGAATATCTACGTAATTCTAAAGGATAGAAAACTTTCTCCAAGTCCAATCTCACCGTTACGACTTGTTGAACTTTGTGACGATGAGAAATATCTATTGGAGTTTTTCATCGATCGTTTATCATATATACCTATACCTCGACTAGAGTTCGGTTTAACACGCAAATAAAATTCTGAGAATTTACAGTGTCCAGTATATGGACTGGGAATCCTACAATCTATATAAAATTTGAAGAAAATTTTAAATGTTTTTCAAATTTTCGGTTGGTATTAAATTAACGAAATTATATAGAGGGGTTTCGATCGATCGATTTCATCTGATTATAAGTTGAATGGAATTTTAGCCGGAGCTTTTAGGTAATTAGAAAATGTTGTCAGGCTCGTTGAGACTCGCAAGAAATGGTCGAATGATAAAGAATATTTTTTTCTTTTTTTTTTTTTTCTTTTTTTCTAAAGAGTTGAGGAAAGAGGCAGCCAATGGCGTCGGCGTTAAAATATAAGATGGTTTAAAGTGTACTGATCAATAGGGCTAAACATTTGACCTGTTTCTTAGCTGACTTACAACTCGCAACTAACGCCCCAACAGTCACGCACTGCTTACCCCATGCCATCCCACAACCTCGCTTACCGTCACTTTGCTCATGACTCGTGGCACGGATTTCATTTTTACTCCATTTTCATTGTATCCATTTCGGAAATAGAATAAGAAAAATAATATAGGAGAAGAAACTATCGAGAACCACAATGCTGCCTGTCAGCTTGACCCTGAAAAACGTGTAACGCATGTAATGTGATATAATCCAACGGCACAATGGCGAAATTTCGTTTATATGACTAGAAAAGATGTACTAAAGACGTCAAGACTCTAGGGAATTACGTTTTGAATGAAACTACGATCTGGCGTATGAAAATACTCCGTCAAGTGAAAAAAAATAAGGTCGTACTGGCTCGTCTTCGGCGTCGTCACTGTACTGCAATATATTGAAAGGAAGGGTATATCGACACTGACATTTTCATGGCTTAATCGCTATTTCGCCCAGTCACCGCGAGAGCACAATAGATTTTCTAAGTCTGACATATAGAGAGAGAAGTTTGGATCTGGATAACGGGTATAGCTTGAATCTCTAGGTGAAGGGCAACCAATCGATGATTCGATTTCGTTGACCGAGTTTACTTTAAACGACCTACAATTAACGATTCGATTAAGAAAATCAGAAGGTCTTAATTGGGAAAGGATTGAAGCTGTCATCGTGGTGATTTTTAATTAATTGCTTCCCTTGATTGATCGCTCGCACTCCAAACTTTTCCAATAACATTTCAATCCGTTTGAAATCCGTCTGGAAAAGTACACAGAACAGTAGTTTGCGGCTGGGTTTAATGAATTTGTGGGAAAGGATTGCGTCGGTTGATTTGAAATTTAATTTAGTTGAAAAGCTGTCGGGGAAATGGACAGCACGCGGGACGTCATTCAATCTGCAATATCTCTAAGAAAAGGCAATATTGGTATATATATATGCGGGATGACTACCACTTCCTACATAATGAATGAACTGGAAAATCGATTTTACTATGTTTTCGTATACTAACAGCTTCAACAACTCTTAACTATATAAATTTTCGATGACGGTTGCCCCCGATAAAAGTGATCGAATGTCTGACTAAAAAATTTCCATTCCCTAATTACTGCTGTAAATATATATAGGGATCAGAAGACAGTGACAAAGTGCCTAATCACCATCCCAAATGAGTTTCGTTATTAAAACTAATTTATACTTTTTATTTTAGCTGAAAGTAAGACAAGAGGTGAACAAATTCTTGTTAACCATTGCATATGCATAGGCTACGAATTCATAATCATTCAAGAATCTATAATACAATGATTCGTTATACTTACGTGGGTCGAGGGTTACAATGAATTAAAATTACTTCTAGGTACATAATATATATTAAAGGTCAGCTGGTTGAGACTGGTCGATATTTTTCGGACCGAATGAAACTGAAATAACTATTGATTACCTGCCGGCCAGTCCAACGACCTTAACTATATTTCGTTCTGGCTTATGGATCTGTACGTAACACAATTCTGATCGTAATAAATTAGACTAGCTGCGTGATTCGGTTTTGGAAAAAAATAAATTCGCGAACGATAAGACTGAGTATTTCACGTTATACTAAAAGTCGTAGAAATTTATGACACATCGAGACTGATAGTGTCTCAAACGTACCAATCAATTCTGCATTGCTATTTAAACCGATTGAAATGGAACGAAGTTATACGTATATAAATCCATCAGGTAATTTGCATTACCAATAATTAATTTCCGGCAGGGTCAGTCGATCGATGAATAATCCGAACGTTGAAAATGTTAGAAAAATGGGTCTCCGTGTTTACTACTAATTAAATAATAATAGAATCGTTTTAAACTCACTCAGAATATTCGACCCTTGACCTATGACCCAAAAAAATTGTCGGTCTAGGATTGACCAGCCGCAGACGTTCCGCGGTCGGGTAAAACGGCATATCACGCAAACACCAAAGGCGGTCCGCCGAATCGAATAAATTATTCGCACGAGGCCTAAGCCGGAAACGGTCGTAAGATAGGCGGCTACAGGTATACATATATACATAGCCGAAAGTTCAAGCACCCCAAATGCTGCGGTGGTTATGTAAAAAGATTCGGAAAAATAACGGAGAAATGCTTAATTAACCATGAGAATCGATCGGTCAATTGAGGCTGGGGTCAACTCAACCACTTGTCAAAACTCAAGCCTCATTTATTTAACTCACCAACACGCAATGCCTCGTGCAAAGAAATATTTTCATTTCTTTATCCGCAAATCCACGAATTCTATAAGCATCTTACTTTCCAAATTTCATCAGCAATTACCTTCTGCACTAATTAACCGGCATGAAGATAGTACACTCGTTTCATAGTACTGCATGATGCTTATCGTATAAAAAACCGGAACGCATTTTTGTTCAGGATGCCTTCGACAACGGCATGGTTTAAGGCATGGATTTATTTTGGATGCATTTCTGGATGGACTTCAGGAGCACGTCCGCAATTTGACACTTCCACAAATATGGGGCTGGTTTTAGTGCCCGCCGACGCAGAGGTCGACTCTGTCATATTCCGTCTACGTGCTACAGATCAGGATGCTGATTTTCCCCTCATTTTTGACATAACTGGTTAGTGTCTTAATGCCTCTGCATTGAGTGATTTCATTGTCACGAAGAATAAAATTCGTCTGTTGCCTCAGCGGCTGTTCAGCCAATCGTGCGGGTCGCGAACCTGCCCTGCACTCTGTACAACAAAGTATGTCAAGCCAACGTGATCCTGACGAGAAGACTGGTTCCTGGACGTCTTCACGACTTTGCAGTCCGGGTAAGAGACTCTAAGGGTGACACGAACTCCATGCAAGCCACGATTTCCGTTACCAACGCTTCGACACCCAGAGATATGATCTTTCCCCATGTGCCCGCGATCATTATGGTACCGGAGGTAAGTTTTCCTATCGATTTTCAACAAATCCTCGGCTTGAGATGAGATTTAGTTAATTTTTGTCGGCAGGACACGAAGCCCGGAAAAGAATTGGACTATCTTTTGGTACGCGCTAACCCCTGGCATGGAAAACCCGTCTACATCGAGTTGTGGGTTGGTATTATTACTCCCGTAATAAATGTGTGCTGGCGATAAACGTTCTTGATGAATTGATTATGGATTTTTATTCATAGCAACCGAAGGAATTGTTCACCATACGGCAACGCCAAACACCAACGCAAACTCGCGGAGTAATTATCCTAGAGGGAGAACTGGATTTCGAGACTCAATCCATGTACACTCTCACCATGTACGCGACTGTGAGTATTTTTCCGGAATGGGTGGCTGCTGTTGCACCCTTTCGTCCTCGATTAAGAAAATTCGTTATTTTTCTTTGCACAGGATCCTTACACGGAGGTGGGGAAGGACACGCGAAACATCGCTGGCGTTCACGTCGTCGTGATTGTTCAAGACGTCCAGGATGTTCCTCCAGTTTTTACCATAGCTCCACCCTTGACCAGGGTTAACAATTCTGTGAAACCTGTTAGTAGATCATGAAAAGCTCATCCGGGGTTTCATGAATTAATGAATAACGATAAACCCCCGCTTTCAGGGTGACGTGATTCTACGAGTCCACGCCGAAGACGGAGACAAGGGCACCCCTCGTGAGGTCACATACGGTCTTGTTTCAGAGGGTAATCCCTTCACCCCGTTTTTCAACATTTCCGAGTGGACTGGTAAGAATTTTTCCAAAATTTTTATTCTCGATAGTTTATGTGCTTTGGAGAACGAGTGAGATTTATTTGTGGGACCTGGACTTTACAAAGCAATATTATAGCCTCGGATAATTAATTCGGTATTCGAGAAAAATGGGGCAAAAATTTGGGAAGTGCATTGACCTGGGTTCCCTCTTTTTTCGCACGAAATCTACTTATCGGTGGTTACCACTCGTAATTACAGTACACGCGATAGCCTGCAACGATACGAAAGAACGTTGCCTAATTCCAGTTAGGGTATTCGTGGCTTGCCTCGTGATCAGATCGATGGAAATTCTCTAGCTGACGATAAGGTAGGTAGAAACGAGTAGAAAGAAAAAAAAAAAAAAGGAAATTATGTTTCGTGGCACGGATTTCATTTCCATTATTCCGGTACAGACGTGAATAAATTAAACGTTATCTCGACGATCGTTAATAAAATAACTATAACCTGTAGAGACACTTAGATTCTATAGAGTTGATTACGAATTTTCTATGGCAGCTGTATAGTTTTTTGCTGAAAAAAAAAAAAAAAAAAAAATTCGCGCTAGATATCCAGTAGTAGCATGATTCACCAACCTTAAGTAACCTTCACGCATTGCGTGTCGTGTGAGTCGTAAAGATTACGTCGAAAATAAATTACCCTTTGATCGACGGAAGAGATTTACTTTCTGGCCCCTACTTTCTTAAGAACTTATATAGCTAATCTTGGGCGTGGTTTCATCGTCTTAAACATCACCGATAAAGAAAACTCAGCCAAAATGAAATATATTAAGAAAAAAGAAACCTCCGTTTGAGCTTTAGAAATGTGTACGAAATTTTTTCCAAGATCCTCAGGCATAGTGAGAAAATGAGGGGGTGCCGCGTTGAAATTCTGAATTTTTAATTCCTTAAAGACGGCTTCGAATTTTCAAAAATGTTGAAATTTAGACGAAAAATAGTTCATTCTGATCGAGGCCCTTTTTATACGCAAACCCATTTTATCTATTTCAATCGATGACTTCATTTGATGTCATAAATAATTGATATAGGATTTTAAAACTTTTTCGCCAAAAAGTATATCTCAAGACGATTAATTTGACCACTTATTGATGCCGATACGATCAATACAGCTCGAGGTATTAAATGCTGAACGAAATAACATGCGCGAATTTCTCGTTTCGGAGATTTCGCCTTTCGGATCTTTAGCTTTCGGAATTTTTAACCTCCGGTGTTTTTCGTTTCAAAGTTTTTAAAATCAGCTACTTAGACTTGAGTGAAAATACTCTTTCTAAATACTGTGACTCGGTAATATTCAAATTCGGAATTTTTATCGTTCGTGACTTTTGAAATGCAGAACCAAATAAAGATAATCAGAATAATGACCAATCACAGACACAATAGTTACTTTCCTGTCGTAAACTACATAGAGATCAATTCATCGCATATTGCGATCAACAAGTAGATACAAAAAATTACTGCCCAATCATAATTGTATCATAAAACAGTTATATGTGCGTCATATTCTGGAAGTTAGCCAACGAGTTCGCCGTCGAAAGTTGTAAGAAAGGGTCTAACATTATTGACCGAGCGAGGTGGTCAGTCTTGGCCTCGTCGTTACTTAGCGATCTTATCGCCTCGGCGAAGACGCACGCGACCTGCTAGTACGCGGTTCTGCGGCTCACTGGCTATTATACAATGGAATATAAAACAGGCTAGCTTACTAATATATTCTGTACGCGTATGATAATGAGACGAGGCTAGAGAAACGTAGAGTAACTTCGAGGATTCAAACTCCCATTACGAGAATTGCGAGTTCCCGACGAAAATTGTTCATTTTTTTTATATTTGTGAGAAAAAAACTTAGTGATATTTCTTAATATCTCCTAACGTTTTACAGGAGAAATAATTTTAACCCGACCTTTGGAAGAGCTCACACAAATTACGCACGTCGGAGCGCCTATTTTGCTGACTGTAGTAGCCGAAGAGGTACGTCGCTCCAGGGAGGAACCACCAGGGCAGGCAACTGTTGTAGAGTTAGGTCTTCTCCTTGGAGAGCCAGGGAACAGTCCGCCTTATTTCGACAGCGACAGGTGAGTGAAAGAGAGAGAACTTTCCACGTCCTTAAATCTTCAGAGTAATTTGAACCTGAATAATCTTCAGCTATATGGCCTGGATGGACGAAAACGCAGCCCCTGGTACAGTGGTCATGTTCGACAATCCAGACTTGACGAAAGTTCGAGATGAGGACATAGGGAAAACAGGTGTTTTCGCTTTGAAGCTCGGCAACAACAATGGTACCTTCGAAGTGACGCCAGCAGTAGCTGAAAGGGTAGCTAATTTCGTGGTCACAGTACGCGACAATAGTTTGATGGACTACGAGGTCCGAAAAACGCTTCAATTCATGGTAATCATCGATAATAATTATTCCGCGTAAGATTTCAAGCCAGAGTTCTAACGAAGAACGTAAACTTGCAGATAATTGCTCAGGAAGTTGGACCCGCTACGAATCTATCGACTTCGGTCCCTGTTACGATATTTCTTAGAGACATCAACGACAACCCTCCAGAGTTCGAAAAAGAATCGTACGAGGTGACACTTGCCGAAAATGTGTCACCAGGCACGAGAGTTATCCAGGTACCTTGATTTCCTTTTTCATTTCGAATGCTCTCCCAGTAAAACCAGGGGTCCCTCAATCTTGGATTGGATCATAGGTACATGCGAGCGACAAGGATACTGGTCTGTCAGGAAGCATACGATACACGAGGATCCTTGGAACAGGTAGCGAAACTTTGACGATGGATTCTGAGACAGGGATGATCGTCGTAGCCAAGGATTCGACAGGGTTGGATCGAGAAATAACGCCAAGTCTTCAGTTGTCGGTCGAAGCTTGTGATGAAAATGGCAGAGGTCTTCGGAGCACTGTTCCATTGATTGTTCACCTACTCGACGTCAACGACAATGCTCCGATATTCGATAAGTCGATTTATGAGTTCGTCCTGAACTCTGATCAGACAAATTTTACAAGCCCAGCTTTCATCAAGGTAATTTTTAATACCGATTCCTAAATTCAGCGAGGTGATGATGCAAGGAATACATTCTTTTCACATTTAGGCAATTGATGCGGATGCCGAGCCACCCAACAACGAGGTACGATACGAGCTGGTGCACGGAAACTACGGGAACAAGTTTTACCTGAACGAAGTAACCGGGGAATTAATTCTCAAAGAGCCACTGAACAAATCTCGACGAAGGAGAAACGACGCCTACAATCATTTCGCTACGAGATTCAGGAGTGATTTTTTGCAGACTCTGAATACTTTCCAGAAAATCGGCGTCTCCACTGACAAACCGTTGAGGATATGGAAAAACAGAAAGAAACGGGCTGCTGAAGATGTTTTGTACACTCTTACAGTCAGAGCGTATGATGCGGGTGAGTTTTTACGAGTTGGAGTAATTACTTGCTTACTAAAAAAATTAGTACTGATCTTTCCAACCGATTCCAGGTGTGCCGCATCGCTCGAGCACAGCGAAGGTTAACATTATCAGTGCAGCTCCCGTGGGTGCACTTACTCTAATGTTGGTTGTTCCGGCTGAACATCTCGATCCGGTACGAACAACGGAAACATTGGCAGCCATAACCGGAGGACGAGTAACTATCCAGGAAATACGACCTTACGATCAGCCAGGCGGGACGGCTCAAGGCGGAAAAATGTTAGTGTCCGTGAATGGTATCCCAGACAAAAAGTCACTTCAGTCTTCAGACTAATTGTTAGCAGATGAGTGCATAAAAAGGACATTATTTATTCCAGGAGTATTGTGGTGGCTCGAGTCGAACCGACAATGTCTGGGACATTCCTCGTCGATGTTGAAACAATCCACAAAAGTTTGGTCGCGAATGGCATGGGTATTGTTCCCGTCACAAACTCGGCTAATCAAACTCCCGTCAGTGTTACGGTCCGGAATACAGTTGAGAATGCTAATGGAGGCACGGCTAGTGGTACAACTGGTGAAAATGGTGGAAACGGCAACGTCGGAGAATCCCCTCGTGGGACAGATGGAAATAGCGGTGGTAATGCAGTGAATGGAAATGTTAATGGTGTCAACAGTGGCAATGGAAAAGGCACCGCAGGTACAGGAGGAAATACAGATGATGGTACAGGGAAAGGAAGCAGCGGTACGAAAGAAGGTACAAATATTGGTACTGAAAAAGACACGAAAGGTACAGGAGGAGGTGCAAATGGTGGTACCAGTGAAGGAAATGAAGGCACAGGAGGAAATACAGGTGATAAAGATTCTGGGACCACCGTTGTTGATAACAATAGTGGCACCAATGTTGATAGCGGTAGCAATACGGGTGGCAGTATCGGAAAAGGAAATACTGTTGGTCCCAGTGGTGGTACAGTCGGGGGTACTGGAAGGGAATCTGTTGAAGATGGTGGAGGAAATACGTCGGGAGGAACTAGTGGTGGAATTGCGAATAATGGTGGTTCTGGCGAAGGAACCACAGGGGTTAAGGCTGGAGGAAGTGATGGAAGTATCGTAGGAGGCAAAAACGGATCGATTTCAGTTGGAACCAGCGGAGGAACAGCAGGAACAATCAGCGGAGGCACTAATGGCGGAACTGCTGGTGTCGAAAGTGGAGGAAGCAATGGCGATCCTGGAAAAGGTACTGCCGGGGTTACTGTGTTGGGAAATACCGACAAAACAGGAGTAAATGTTGAAGGAACTTTTACTAAGATCAACAAAACGACTTCAACCTCAGAGAATGAATATGTAAGTGTAAATGTTACACAAGCTTGTGATCGTTGTACAATACAAATGTTACCTCTTGTAATTATTTTCATTTCAGATCGTGTATAAAGCAGAGAATAAACTGTTGTTGTGGCTTCTGATACTCCTCGGACTTCTCATGCTCTTGGCGTTACTG
This sequence comes from Tenthredo mesomela, assembly GCA_943736025.1. Classification (NCBI taxonomy): domain Eukaryota; kingdom Metazoa; phylum Arthropoda; class Insecta; order Hymenoptera; family Tenthredinidae; genus Tenthredo; species Tenthredo mesomela. Next base: position 27,801,591 of record OX031020.1, read on the forward strand.
GCGTTGATTTTATGCTGCATATGTCCAGGCTGCCCTTTTTACATGGCTCCAAGGAAGAGACGAGTGCATTCGTTCGAGAGTGTGAATCACCCTAATGCAAGGCCAAAGCGGCACCTTCGTCGGAAGCAGCTCAACCCGATTAAAGGTACATTTCCTATCAGTTTGTGGTAATCACATAGATTACCACGACTCATTCTTTCCACGAAAGCCAGCATGAGGGACTAGCTAATGATGATCACGATGACTAAGCACCTAACTTCCACCTTTCCCTATCCGCAGCTGAGTGGTCTGGAAAGAAACAAGCTTGGAGTGCTGATCCGATGCGGCGAAACTGGCAATTCAACCGACGTAATACGAAAAATCGTGGACTAGCCTCACTCCCAGGGGATGTGGTCCGGATCGAAACACCGCAGGCACTACCGACAGGACCTGCTCTCCGACTGCGAGACGGTCCCGAGTCCTGGGGCGTCCAATATCCGATTCAAAAACGTAAAGAGGATCGTATCTACGTCGAGGATGTGGAGGCAGGTCGGATGTATGACACAGAAGATGTCGATTCACTACGTAGACACGAGATGGAACGAGGTTCCGACGTTTTGCGTCACAGCTACCGTCAAGGAGATGAAACATTGCGATTACCTCGTGAGCAGCACTTCTACAGAGACGGAAATGCCGAGGTTTTACGTCTGGTAACCGGAGGCCATATCGAGGGAGAAGAAATCTCAATCCAAGCACAAAGACCGGCAACTTTAGTCAGTGACCATCAGGCTCTTGGATACCGGAGTGACGGTAAGGACATTCTCTTACGCCGGTTCATAGAAGATCAGAAAATCAGACAGCACCAGGACCTGCACAGCAGTGTGCAAGAAATATCTGTGGATGGCTTAGAGTCCAGACGGCAAGGGTCGGATCAGTTTCTTCAAAAGCATGAGGTGATCATTTTGCCCAGGAACTTGGAACTCGATCGAAGACACCATCGTGAAGAGACAGCGCCGAGTGTTCAGCGTCTGATAATTGATCACGGTGAGATTGACCATGAAGAAGAGCTCAAGGCGCGGAGTCAGCAGCTTGAAACGCAAGAAGCAGACCTTCGACAGCAGAGAAAAATGGCAGCAGCAATGCTGGTCGGTACGGCGGTTTCCAGAGCCACTGAAAAACCGACGACAAATATGCGGACGTTGATGGTCGAGCAGAATGCACCTTCCCTTAATATTCCTACTTATACAATCCACGACGTAGAATTGGCCAAGCAAAACGCGTTGCTGACACAGCTATTGATGGATAGAGATGTTAGACACCTCGGAGTTCCAGGTTTAGACCCTGGTAGTTATTTAGAGACACAAAGCCTGCCTGGTCAAGTTGCTATTGCGACTCAAACTGACCGAACGGCGGCTACACAAACGGAAAACAGGAGTCGCAGTGACAACGAAGAGTCGGAAGAAGAGATTCGATCGCGGAGGAAATCGAAGTCGAAAAAACGTTTCGGTAGCGAGTTGAGGCGGTCAAGAAGCCTCTGGCTGAAATCACCGATCCAAGAGGAAACTCGATCGTTTTCTGAAACGCGGACAGGTTTGTTGCGTCGGAAAGCGAAGGACGCACGGGAAGGCAAAAGATCGACCATAGAGCCGGAAGTGTTACGAGAAATATCGGATTCTCTTGACGAACAAGCCAGCACACCGTCTATGGAAGAGGAACAAGTCGGAGATCGGCAGCCTCGGACGATGAAGAATACTAAGTACCAAGATCAGGATCAGGAAGCTGAAGATGGCGAGCTTAGCGAAAATCCGACCCCTACTTCGCCGGAAATGAGCAAGGACAAGTATCACAGACGTTCGCACGCAAAAGCAGTTGTTGGTGAAGTTTTTCAAGCACAGAAGCTAGAAAGTGGTACCAGGAAACAGTCAAGCCCTAGTAAGTCAAAAAGTAAGTCCCAAAAGACTGTAGACGCAAAGAAAGTAAGTCCTACGAATAGCGATAAGAAAGAGAGTGATACGACGTCGACAGATGCTAAAAGTAATTCGAAAAAAAGATCAACAGAATCGCAGAGCAACAACAGCGGGGTGGAAAGCAAGAAGGAAATCGAGGATAAGAAAAAAATCCTAAGTAAGCTCGTCTCAAAGGTAGGAGGATTAGGGAAATCCGCTTCAGAAAAGTCGGTCAAGAAGAATAAATTTCGAGATACGGAGGAAGCTCCTATAGTCAAGAAGCGATCGATGCTGAGGCATCAAAAGGCCAAAAAGTTGAGCACCGAGAGCTCGGAGTTTGAGGAAATTCCTGTTAAATCAAGGCAGTTGAGTTTGAAGGCCAAACAATCGAAACAAACTGAACCTACGAGTGGATTAAACTCGAAACAAGATCCGGCGAGAGTTAAGGAGACAAGCACCTTGTCAGATGAACCTAAATCACGGAGCTCGGGGACTGACCGTGACCGATTGCCTAAGCGATACCAAAAACTATCAGATTCGACTTCGAGCAGTGCTACACCTGGACAACCGACCGTGAAAAAAGAAAATACAACTGCTGTAAAGTCCGGAATCGAAGATAAGAAAGAACACGTTAAATACGGGAAGAAGATAGTCCAAGGTTTGGCCGAAACACAAGCGGAGAATGAACTGATAAAACTCCCAAGTTCCACAGTGCTAATTGATCAAAAATTAACGAGCGGCGGTGCTCAGATTAGGGACGAACTCGAAGATGATCATCAATTGATCACTGAAGCAGTTTCTGATAAACGTGAAGGATTACTTCCGCAATTAGAATCCGAGGTTTTAAAATCAAGTACAGTTTTAATAGAGGATCAATTGAAGCCATCGACCAACGATGAACGAAAGATAAGTGTAGAAGGTTCTAACAAATCTGAAGAGGCATCTCCTGAAGTAGATTCCGAGCTTCTTAAACCCGGCGACGGTAGTTCAACCGAAAAAGAAGTGGCTGAGTCAGAAGGTGAAAGACTGCTCAAGATCGGTACGGAGATTCCAGACCAAATTGAAAAATCTGAAGCTTCAGAATCCGATAAAAATACTCGGCTGATAGAAAAGAAGCTCGAGTCGAGTACTGCCGAAGTATTAGAGACGACTGAAAAAATCTCAGACAATCTAGACGCAGCGATAACGACGCTAGTTCCTGGCGGCTTGGAAAGCGACGAGAAAAAATTATTGGTACAAAACGAACCTGAAGCTCCAACTGAGGAAGTAGCGAAGACGAAGGAAGTTATTGTAGAAGAGCCGAAAAAAGTGGATCCCGATATATCGAAATCAAGCATGGATTTTCTGTCTGTAGAAAAGCAATCTGAGTCAAGTATAAGCAAAATACTGCCAGCTAGTGAACAAATTCAACATAAGGCTGAAGAAATTCCGCTGAAGTCAGATTCCGAAGCTGTAGAAGCTGACACGAAAACTATCGTACAGGAAATCCAGCCCGAATTAAGTACCAAGGAAGTAACTGAGGCGTTTTTGCAATCCGCGGCTATGCACAGCTCAAAGGATTCACAAGTGGCTATTGTGGAAGCTGGAGATCCACCGGCACCCGGTAGTACGATGAAAACTTCAGTAACTTCAGTAACTTCAGTAACTCCAGATCCCGTTGACGTTTCCCAAAAGGATTTACTGAAACAGGATACGTCGGACGGTACAAATCTAGTCGCCGAGAAAATCGATGATGTAAAGACTGGCTCAACCGAAGCTAAAGTCGACAGCATAGATGCAAGTGCTCCAGATGCCAGCGTCTCGAAAGATATTGAAAGTCCGTTCAAAATTACCCACGAACAGTCTGATAGTTTTATAATAATTGAACAGCCTGAAAAAAGACACGACACAACTTCTCCGATAGTTTCGAAACCTGACGAAGAAAAGCATTCTGATGTAATTGGAGCAGGTGGTGGTTCCCCACAAACGGGATCGCAAACTAATTTACCGAATGATAAGAAGAACGAGGAAGAAGAACCCAAATCTACAGAAGGCAAGAGTGGGAAGTTGAGCGCAGATCCGCTGGAAACCAGCCAACGTTTAACCGACAAATCACCCACACCACAGAATAAATCAATCGACCAAAGTGAGATTGAACTACCCGTAGTAATAGACAAGGAAGAGGGAAGCGAGGCGGACGATGATCGCTTATCGAGAGAAGTGGCGAAGGAAAATACTGTCAGGAAGTCACCGGAGAAAGAGTCTAATCCTACTTCAGAAGAGGGTAATTTTCCGACAACTGGTTCTCCTTCGTTTTATATACTGTCGAGCGAGTCGTCAGCGGAGGACTTCATTCCTGATCAAGGAATCTCTAAATCACAAATAAATTCTGATCAACCTTCGTCCGAGTCGTATAAAACTACCCTTGTGCCAGATATTTCTAATTTTCCCATGACCGTGGGGACCAGACAGCAGCAAAGTGGCAAACAAAGGTCAGAAGATACGCGAGATAGTCTTATCGCCAGTCAGACCCACTCGAAACCTATAGATCTAGCAGATATGCAATCTGGGGAATGGGACACACAACATATCCAAATCGGCGATATATCCAGCGACTCACCTGACAACGCACAGCCTTATCAAACACCTCGACATCGATCAAAGAATAGAACAGGGAACGGAGGTGAATCTAAAAGCATGGGGATGCCGGGAATAACGTCGCAGTTATCCCCAGAAGAAAAAGACTTTTCGCGGTCTGATCAGAGTCCGGAACTGGGGCAAATCGTAGGTGTGAATGACTCGAGCGATGAGAGGCCCAGTATCTCAACGGCGAAAGTCAAAGATCAACAATTAACGCCAAAGTTAATTGCGGAAGAGGCGATTCGTAGCGGAATCCAAGAGATTATTGACTCTGATGCTATGAAACGAGACAGTTCAAGCCAGACGTCGTCAAAAACGTCTCCTGAGAATCAGAGTCAACGAAGAGAACTGCCGAAGCGAAAACCAACTAAAGAAGCGTCGCGAATCCCGACGGCTACAGAAGCAAAAAAATCCAGTTGGGAAAAAACTGGGAATAGTTCTCAATCAAGTAAGAAGATGGAAGGGGCTCAGGAGGGTACGAGATCACTCAGACCCAAGACAGAACCCAAAGGAGGTAATCCTAAAGAGGAAGATACGCACCAGGTAAGACCTCGCACTCAGCGAGGCAAAACGAGCAAACCACAGGAGGTTCCTCCTCAAGAACCTCGTCAAGAGGCGACAATCCGGCGTCCAAAACCACCGGAAAAAAGACGCCCCGTGAAACAAAACGCGGAGGAAATTAAGCCGCAAGATTTATCCCAGCCGAAATCAGAGGACGGGGCGATACCGAAGGAAGGATACATGTCAAGGTACAAACAGAAACGAGAAGAGATGGAACGGAGACGAAAAGAACTTAAGGAGGCTGCCGAAGAAGAACAAAGACCCCGTTGGCAGCGAAAGCCTGCAGTAATCCCTCCTCAACATGTTTCGGGCAAAGAATCATCAAAGAAGGAAAAACCGATTGACAACAAGACGCCGGAAGGCACTACGCCGAGAACTAGAAGACGGATAAAACCACTGGCTAACGCAGAGTCCGAGCAACTTAGAGCCATGGTTAAAGAGGGAAGAAAACAACGCAGAGCCGAGGGTGGCGATAGCGACGATCCTACGGTAGAAATATTCGCGACTGAACCCCCGACTAAAATCGCAACTACCTTTCATCCTGCGACACAACAACCCTCGTACAAATACGAGACGATTCCACTCCCATTTTACTTGCATCCACCACCTCCTCCGCATTCTTCGCCGCAGGTTTCTCCGCAACATTTGGGGCCAATGGACCCTAGGCGACCAGACGATGACCTGGACTCTGGAATCGCAGTGTCTTTGCAAGGAGGCACTAAGCTTCGTCATCAACAGCTTTTGGATAAAAAGAGCGTCTTTGATATTGCGTATAGTGAGGCTGCCCCTTCTCAGCTACGAACTGACAGTACGACACCCCCGTCGTAAAATTTTTATTGAAAAAATGTCAAAGTACGCTCAGGTGTGACTGACAAATGTCTTTCGTAATATTTGATTGTAAAATCTGACAGTTTATGTGAATGACAGAGGAAATGACTTGTTAGAAATATCGTTATAGGATTAATTTCATCGTTATTATAATAGTTAGGATCAATTCAACGATGTATCTAAATTTGGAAGTGAATCGGGACTAACGACCACCACCTGAATAAGCAAATTAAACTGCCGTTGACGAAAGGATTGTTTCCTGATCGATGGAAAGTATCGTCGATTTGATGACCAATTTTATATAACTTATATAATAGGAATCGTTTAGTACAGAGTGGCGTTTAATAAAAAGTTTGTAAATATGAATAAATAAAGTAATAACTATTCGTTTTATTAAACTCTCCCTTACTGTATTCAGAAAGAAATACCTTAAGCCAGAAATTATCTGCTCCATGACACTCATACATATTTAATAACCGTCTATCTTGGCTAACTTGCGGTCCAACAACTCGCGTCCAAGTTCTGCGTCTCTGTTACAAAAATATCGTTGGCTCCGACCTTACCCACCACTCGGGACCGATATATCTAGACTTCGCTTTTACCTGACCGAAATACGTCACGAGACGACGCGACGCAATCGATTATTGCACAAGCCTCGGATTTCGAAGCGTCGCATAAATTGGCTCGATGCGATTGGAAACTTGATCTTCAACCCCTCGGTTTGCGTTTCCAATTAAATAGGTCACCTGAACCCGTACAGCGTAATGACTATAATGGTACCACCAAAGAGACACAACTCTCAAGGTATACAGCTCGCATCAAGAAACAAACCCCTCGACATCAAGCTACGTAGATAATTATATAATATATGTAATCTGGGACTGTGCTTCGGTAAAGCTGTATAAAATGAAGGTAACTTGAATAATTAACTAGAAAATAGGGATTCTACGTTTTATTTTTCAGTCACCATTGATTTCAGACAAAATGTACTACATTAGGATTGAAATTTTTGTGATCGTCACATTGCAATGATTAAATTATACTCGTTACCTACCTTTCCTACGTATATTTGTATGCGATAACTTTATCAGCGATTAGCTGGTCTTACAAGAGTTTGGGTTTGGTCGGTTCGTGATGTAACGTCGCGTCGTAATCAAGTGTTGGCAAAAGTTTTATCGCAGTTAAGATAGCCGCGCGCAAAGCTTCTCCGGGTCCTGAAACTCTGTTAGAAAAATATCAACGGCTCCGACCTTACCCACTGGCAGATTGCCATCTTGAGAAATTTTATGTCTCTCCAATTATGCGCAGAGATCTCTCATTACTATATCTTACCTTACAACAATGATCAACGGCATTAATCAATTAATCATATAACGTAGCTATCCGTGACAAAAATCCCAAGCAAGATAATAAAAGAAACAGAACTATTCTCAACTCGTTTTCGGACACAAGAAATTTCAAACTAAGGTTTTACCACTCTTTATCAATTAATTTCTTGATTTATCCTCCGTGGGTCACCCTGTACAGTGTACAGAACCGACGTCGTAGTAGTCAGCCCGTGGGCGTATAAGTAAGTGGAAACGGTCGCGTCGTGTGCGACAGCATCGGCCGACCGCTACGGACCAGCTCTACGTAAGTTGTGTTCGCCTGATTGAAGGACTGTTTACTTGTCGCATTTCCTTGTGGCGTTTCCGCGGTCGGCACCACGACATCGGGGAATAAAACCGACGCGTTTGACGTCTGCGGAACGAGATACATCCCGTCCTCTAGCTGGAAGACGTCACGGAGCGATAAACGTTCCTCAAAATTTAAACAAATAACTAATTAAGTCAAGCTTAGATGACTGAAGTTCACTTAAAACTTTAATAGATTTAAAAATAATCGCAATTAGCCAAACCAGATGATCTCTAACGTCTTACTTTTCCCATAGGTCTTAATTCCGCGCCAAAAATAGCACCGCTGTGATCAGAGTAGCGTCTAAATTGGTAACGTAATGCTCTGAAAATCGGAACCTCTAATGTCTAAACGTTTATTAGACAAACAAATAATCGATATTCGACCTTATTTACGCATCATAAATTAGCGGTATATAATAGTTTAAATTATACGTTGGGTTTCATAACACCCCGAGGATGGTGAAGCCTAGTATTTAGCCAATGATCTTGGGGTCGAGCCCCCAATACTAAATCTACGTCGTCGCTCCATCACGAAAGCCTGACGTATCGCGTGACGCTCGTAATGCAACTAACCTACCGTAATCTGGAACACAATGGTGCATCAAACATAACCGAAGACCGGTAAATCTTTGTAACAGGAATTCATGTCTTTCGTGTTGGTTACACGCTGCTCCTGGCGCTTTTGAGCCTTGGATTCACGCGATAACAACTGTCACGTGTGCTTCACTGTGCGTCGTCACGTCGCGGCGACAACACATTTAGCTCATATCTTCTATATTGCACACATGTATATTGGTGTGAGTTACTCAAACGGTGTCGGATATAAATTAATTAGAAAACTTCGGAATGGTGGAACAGAAGACAAAAAAAAAAAACAACTGGATAATTAATTTTCATTGAATATTCTATGGCTTTATTATACTAATCGAAGATTTCTAATGATCAGTTTCATAGATGAATAAATTGGTATCGTAGGTAAATGTTATTAGAGTTTTGAAAAAGTGTGAGAAAGCTTCTTTTTTTTTCGTCTGGTTATCCCTCGAGAATGACTATACGTATCTCGCCAGGGTCCAGCTGTTTGCCTGGTACCAACGGACGTCGAAGGATGGCCGCCGCTTTGTGCAAATCTCTTGGGACCCAGGATTTTAATTATATATATAAATTAATGCGGAGGTAGGTATACCGTCAAATGGTTAGCCTGAATCCCTCGGCGATGCGGGAAGCCAGCTGGTTAGCCAATTGGCATAAAGTATTCGTGAAATTTGCCCAGCTATGGTATGAAAAATGAAGTAGCAACTTTTAATTAAAATCATTTTTCGAGTCCTTTTCATGCAATTTCAAGTAGGAAAGTTGGTATTAACGTTTTCTGAACGATTTCAACCTCTGGCTGATCCCATCCGGTCCGTACCACTGAATTTCCGGACTGTAAGCACACGGTAGAGAACGATGTGTGTCTGGTCCTACCGCCACTAATCCATCCCTAAGTAGTGCTTAAATCGGTGAATTTATTTGCGGTGAGATTGCGGCTTATTTCAAATGGAATTCAGAATTTAGAGTATTAGGGAATAGCTGCACCTTTTTAGTGGCTAGGATTATGTCGGGTACGTGCAGGTATATAGTCCTATCAGTTCTTGATGTCCTTATGAGAGCGGGGAAAAGGGTTCGTAAGGGTTTACTTCAATTAATCGGTCAACAATGATCATGGGAAGATAATATGAACACCGCGGGATGAGCGAATACCAAACAAAACTAGACGCGGTCGCCTTTGTCTGTTCAAACAATGATGCGGTGTGTGTATGCGTATGTATGTGTAGGTAGGGTATACACTCAACGATGAATTGCAGAATACCATCCTCTTATAATAGCGGTCTGATGGAATCAGTTGAACGTAGAATTTGATCAATTAATTCCACCGAGTCAAAGTCTAATTATAAATGTACATACACACATACTATAACTACGTGTGTTATCGTTGAATAGAGATCTGTGTGTATATGTATCAGAGTTTTTGTACGCATGCGTCGGTGTATATGTTATTATAATGTCGAAAGGCGCGAATAAACAACACGTGAATGTTAATTGTTGTTAATAAAGCGGCGTGCATGTTGCTGCGGAAGCGGAAAACAGCACCGCGAAGAGGCAGCTCCGCACGGCTCACCTGGGGGCCCTCCCTGCGCTCCCTCCGCCGTGCCGCATCGAGATCAACACTCTTTCACTCCGGGCAAAATTCCTTGGTCTCTCTTCTAAATGTCAACGGTCCTCGAGACCAGCCGCGTATCACCAAGCGCCGCGCCGCGACGCTATACGCTATCGCATCATCGCGTGCGGTTGTAAGCTATAAGAGACGTGAGGAAGAGCACATCCACGACGTAGAAGTAATCAATTGAACAATTAAATAAACAAACAAACAAATAAACAAACAAACACACAGCAATTTATTCATTAGAATAAAACGATACGACAAACTCTAAATTAACATTGAAGACCTCAAGCTTTTCGGTACGGTTATTTGATTCCTATAGCTACTACTCCCTCATTAGGAACCCCAACTCGGTTATTCATGTGTCGATGAATTATTGAGTAGTTACGCGTCGCCGATACTATTTGCATATGAAAATTGGTGTATAGGTATTTTATGATACCGAAATCAACATCAATATCGTACAACCGCATATGACAAGGGAAAAAGATAAAGAGAGATAAAAAATTCGCGTCGAGAAATGGGTAGGGTGGAAGAGAACTGGTTCTCATGTTTATTGGTCCATGGGATCCAGTGCATCTGTTAGAGAACCTCTGGCAGAGTTGGGCCGGCAGTTACCGCATGTGGAAAGAGCGGAGATTGGGAGACCCGGTCTTACGATTAGTTTAACTACATAATAACGATCGCATTAAGCGTTTTCGGTACCTTGAGGCCAGCCGAGGTTTGGCCCACTCGAAGAACCATCAATCACTGCCGAATTTTGGCAACGCGTTGGACAACGTTGGCTTCAGGGTACCATCAGCAACGTGGAGTTCGTTCGTGGTCCGCGACGCGGGACGACGCGAAATACTTGGCTAGGTGTATATGCTATAGCTACGAGGCGAGAGGGACGCGTTCGATACTCCCGAAAATTAAGTTTGCTATGGAAAATGGCGCCGGCGTTTTCGGCGACTCGGTATTCCCGGTGCATGACTCAGTATATCAATGTTGAAGAGAACCTTGATAACAACGTATGCTATTACTCGCGGTTTAGGTACTCGCATGTCACAGTCATTCGTTACCTGGTTTTTAAATACCTAATGAAGTGGAAAACTTCAAAGGAAGATATATCTGCATACTTTATACTCATCTGCGAATACCTAAATTGCTGGTTCACATGGCCATATGTATACATGTAGCTAATTTGTACCCTCAAAGGCTGATTAAAGCAGCCTCATTATCCCTCGAGTTAATCAAAAGCTTTCATAAAACACCGGGGACGATATTCAAAGCCCTGAAGTTAAATCTACTTCATTGCCATCGGGAGGAAGGCGCTCCTCATTATTACTTGATCGAGAAATAGTGACACTGTCTGCTTCTGTCTGCACATAGTTATTAAATGAATACCAGAGACAGGTCGAAGTTGCAATGAAGAGAGGCTAATTACAGAGAACCTATTGTGCTCCTGCATAATCAATAACTATCTATGCATTGGTCAGGTGATCAAAGAATCCAGCAGTTGCTTACAGAGTCGAGAGCGTCGAGGATGATAGTCTGTCAGCTTTGAGGAAAACAGTCGATTGTACAGAATCTGATTTCGCAGTTACAGGGGGAAAAAAAAAGTTGAGACCAATTATTGCGAAACAATAAAGTCTGGAGGCATTAATTACCAGGATAGAGGATATCGATTAGTGGATATCCCGACGTGGCGAGAAGAACAAATTGAAGAAATAAGAGAGGAAAGGGCGAAGAGGTGAGGAGCGGAGAGGAGAAAGCGAGGACATCCTGGGCGCGGGGTCCTCGCCCTCGTCTCTGTGCCCGCGTACGTACGCGGGTACGTGGGCCAGCCAGCTCCCGCTATCGCTGCTCTCCGGGCCCGTGTACAGCCGACAATTACACGCGTTACGTCATCCCCCGAGTAGTCACCTCCCGGACTCTCGGTACCCGCGTCTCTCACCTCTCGTCCGCCAGCGTGTCTGCATCGCACGCGAAACACAGAACCTCTTCGACTACACTTGCTGTTTTATTTTCGCCGCGATAAACCTGCAGACCCGGATCTTTTTTACTCGTCGTTTTTCTTCGGAGAAATAACAAATCTACGACATTATCTATATACAAGGTGCTGATTAAATAACGCAGGTCAATTAATCATTCGTCGTGAAAAATAAAAGTCTGATACAAGGAATAAGATGGGAGAGCAAAAAGATCAGGGCGAAAGTTCGGAGCCGTCTTTCGGTCAATACATCGACCACACGAAACGACTTTTGAAACTTTTTCGAATGTGGGAATTGGAGAATGATCTACCAAAATGGAAGACTACGTTTGTGACCATCAACACTGTGGTATTGTTAACCAGCAACTTTTGCCTAGGACTGTCTGAATTGAAAAAACTTCAAAGCGCTGCAGATCTTACTAGGGTTGCTTCAGGAATCGGGGCTTTTTGGCTCCATTTTCTTGGATTTTTTAAATGGCTTTATCTCGTATGTAAAGCTTTTTCCGTTATGGACCTAGTTGCGCAGCTTGAAGAATGCTACAACCTCAGTTCAGGGCTTAGCGATTCGGATGAAGGTAAGCGTGATTTACAATGAGCAGTTGCTTTTGTTGTAACAAGAATTCAGCATAAATAGGCAGAAAAAAATCCTCGTTCTTGTTCCAATTCTTTTTCTTCTGTGCAAAACGAAAGTGCTTGCTTATAGCTCCAATGAAATTGACTTCCAGACTCTTCGAAACTCCGTAAAGAAATGAGCATGGCTCAGAAAAGTTCGTTAAAATTCTTGTACGTGTGGAGTATCCTTGTGATTTATGGCATCGTACATTGGTGTATGAACCCGATTCTTTTGCAATCAAGCTCTAAAGGCAGTTTGAACATGAGTTCGGACGACAATGAAATACTTCTTCCTTATGAAGCCTGGATTCCATGGGATACTAAGGAACCATTGGGATACTGGTACGCTTATCTGTTCGAATTTGTGGGCGGCTTTGCTTCCGGTATAGGAAGCGTCTCTTACGATGTATTTTACCTAACTCTGATAATGATGATCTGTGCACAATTTCGATACCTAAATTACATCCTGGTAGATCTGAGGGAGAACAATTCTGCCGAGGTATCTGTCGAGACGTAAGTATTTTTGAACGCAGAAGTGAAGTGTCTAAGATTTTTGAAAAGTAGACTGATATTCGACTTTATCGGTCATTACAGCTACGCATTCTGTGTTTTTTTTATTTTTATTTCAGGCGGAATAAGCTAATTTGTAGCTTTCTTAAAGAGAAATTAAAACGTAGCAAGAATTACCACTGTGCAATGCTGAAGTGAGTTTAAAAACATGTCTTAGTACATGTTTTGTGGGGTTTGAACAAAAATATTAAAAGAAAAAGTCTTAATCGTTAGATTCTTGGCAAGTTTTGAAAAAGTGACCAGCCCAGTGATGTTTGTCCAGTGTATAGGAACCATGGGTATTCTCTGTTTGGTTTCCTTCGAAGTAACGACCATCAAACTAAAGGTCCCTCAAAATCAATGAAACTTTGATCAAACAATGTCAATGCAAAATACATTGACGTCTTTTTTCAGGGAGATATGAAAAACAGCATCAAAGTCTGGAGTATGTTTGAATACATAATCTCCTGCTTTACTCAGCTGTTTGCCTTTTGCTACTACGCCAACGAAGTGACTATTTTGGTCAGTACTTCATAGCTAGTCAATCAATCTTCACAAAACATCGCATCACACACTTTTTCAAGTAATTAACTTTCGACTTCTGGTTCAGGGACTTCAAGTTGGCGATTCGGCGTACAGCTGTGGCTGGGAATCGTTAGAAAGCGACAAAAAGATCTCAGCAGGTGACGAAGCAATGAAGAAGGAGAGAAAAGCAATGGGATTTCTGATCCGTGAAATTATAATGCGGGCTCAAACCCCTATTCGATTAACAGGCGGTCCTTTCTACGTTCTTTCACTGGAAACTTATCGTGCTGTAAATAAAACAACCATATTTTTCCACTCGGAAAATCGAGCTGCAATTTAACACCATGTTTCAGGTGGTCAGTGCTGCATTCTCCTACTCGGCTGTGCTGAGAGAACTAGGCGAAGAATAATGGCAGAAAGTAGTAAGCGAATTTCTAGTCCGGCACGACTGTAGCCCATGATAGTAGTAGTGGCAAGTACCTGTAAGACTGGCTAGACAACGCGTACCTCTACCACTGTAGCTTCATACGATAGTATTAGCAAGAGAGCAATCAGTGAAAATTGAGAGTAAGTAGTCCGCCCGTAGTCTCCCCACCAAGCGGCCTCTGGCAGTGGTCTACGCCTCGAGCAATATCAGAACTACGCATGCGCCCAAGCTCTGACTGCGACTCCTCGCCCGAGATGTTCTCCTAATAAAAAGGCGACGCGCCGCAGATGACTCGCGCAGCCGGTGCGCACTTGGCGTGCGTGATCACCTGTTTTACTGTACTCTGGGATCTGCTCCGCCTCGGCGTCGTCCAGGATTCGACCAATCTGTGTCTATAAACCGTAACTATAGGTCTTGGAACTAGTCGGATATACTGAGAGGATGGTTTCTTTCAGAGCAGAGAATTCACGCGGTTGATTCAACCGCTGAACAGACGCTTGTGAACTGTCCATAGACGCTGAATGTATACCTGCAAACTTATGGATATCAATTCTCATTCAAGTGTTTTTCTTTTGCGGTCTGCGTCTTCTCATAACACATAACCTTACTGACAAATTGGGACAAATAAAGTGGTCATAGCCAGTCAGACTTTTTTTTTTTAAAACAAATAACGCGCTTCGGCGTCGATGAAAGGTTGCGCAGAGAAGCGATCGAGCTTATCTTTGAATCCATCATATTTATTTACCGATTAAAAATGCTACGAGTAAGAATGAGGACACGAAATGAGTCAAGATTCTTTCCAAAGTTCGTCGGGTGTTGGTCGGCCGGCCGAGGGCCACCCACAACCGTGTACGAAGCCCGCGCTCTGATCAGGAGAACATGAGATTGTCGGAGCCGAGTCTAGCCTCCTTCGGTTTCATGTGTTCCTATTACTTGGTAGTCGACTGCCGAATGCACGTGGTTGTCTCTCGCCCGTTATTGGCGCCTACTTACGTGGTCCAGTCTCATCGTCACGCCTTTCCTATGGAAGTCCAGCCAGCCTCGACGAGAGGGTACATCTTCTCTCGTAGATATTTCGGGCTTTGCAGGAGGAGCTTTGCAGATATTTCAATACCAACTGACGCGCCGGTTCCTTCCTTACCCCCTTCTATCTGTATAAAAGGTTGCCTCGGCGAAGTGCGCGCCGATCTTTGTCCCGATGGTAACAGGGGTCGAGCCCTGAAGAGGTCATAGAATTTAAGATGAGCCCGATTCATCCGGCTCCTCGAACCCTCTGGGTTCCTTGTCAAGAATCCGCGGGATGCGGGCTCTCTAAGGCAGAGATCGGTATGCGTCACGTGTGAATCACGTACAAATTCGCCCTCGTAAGCGTCCTCGGCGTCATCTCCGTCGGCCCTGAAGCTTGGACTACGACGGTGTATCATTGACACCCGCAACGGAGCCACTCACCTGCCCATCAAAAGACGCAAAGTCATCCGCGCTGGCTAACCGTATAACAGGAGATCACGACGAAGTGGAACATCGCGCAGTAAACCGGCGTAACAGTCCTAGGAGAGAAAGCCTCCTGTATAACATGTTCGCCTTGTAACTCTTTGGCGAAATGTGGACGCCTTTCGGGAACTGTTTTTCTCTCGATACCTTTACAGCTAAAACTAATGTACCCAGACCCACCCAGGACTCACGGTCACGACGTTACCTGCGAGGAGGCTATATTATCTGACCTTCGATGATACAGTATATCTGTTTCTATGTCGGAACCAACTATACCACAATTTCAATATCGACGTGCAGGTATCGCAGGGACGATATTATAGCCGAAGAACTCAGTTCCTCGAACCACTATAGGCCTTACTCTCATTCTTTCGTGTATTTTTATCGAGTAACGATTACCAACGACTTTATCCCTCGGTATATGGGGTAGAGAGGCTCAAATTTCGCCCAGAAAAAATCTCGCAAGATGGCAGCAGCCCTCGAAAAATAACATGTGAGGAATATCGCAGGGTTTAAAATATCAGCGTATCTTTATTGTAATGATAAAGCATGAAATGACAAATAGAATGAACGAAAAACAGATACATATTAATAGCTCTCCTAGTCCTCGTCGTCGCTGATCAGCATTACTCTCTGCTTTGGTTGCTGAGCGACTGGACCT
This sequence comes from Tenthredo mesomela, assembly GCA_943736025.1. NCBI lineage: Eukaryota > Metazoa > Arthropoda > Insecta > Hymenoptera > Tenthredinidae > Tenthredo > Tenthredo mesomela. Next base: position 27,817,637 of record OX031020.1, read on the forward strand.
TCATCCTCATCTTCGCTGTCCAGTAAACGACGTTTTTTCAAGATAGGTGAGTCCTGGTCAGAATTATCGGATCTAATTCGCTTGGTATCGTCTGTTTGGAACCAACAGGAAATTTAAAAAAATGATAAATTTGAATAAAATGTGGGAGTTTGTCATTCTTTTTCTTGTAAATTTGGTAAAAGCATTACCCTCCAGAGGGGCTGTTTCTTCTTGGGAAGGTTGTACTTCAATTTCAATCTCGGAATCTGAATCGAGATTCGAAGCCTTGATGCGGCTAGTGTTTGTTCTTCTACCCCATCCAACGTCTGAAATTTGATTACTTAAGTAGGTACCTTTGCCTACGTGTATACCTAAGTTGCAGAGAGTTAATAAACTTTTCCCTACTTTGGAACAACGAGACTTGTTAGCTTGATTGCGAAAGTTAATTAACCATTCGGTTGTTAAGTGTATACTGTGATTAGCTTTGATTTTATTTTACCAGCTGTTGATAAGAGACTGTAATTCATTATCTATTCCATTCATTGATCCACATATCACCAATTTATCGCTGCCAGTATATAGAAACTGACGAGTATAACCCATATAGTGAGCCTTGATCCATTATTGCTTCGGTTATTTATTCACGAACGAATCAATCCACGTGTTGATTTTTAATTAGGTTCAAAGTCAGCGGAGATAAAAATGAAACAAATTTTAAAAACGAAAAAACCAACTCGGGGTGAATCGAATCGACCTTAGGCAAGTTTCGAGCCGCGGGTAACATTCTATTTCTTACTCACCGACCGCAGCTACGTCACTACCGATGCTGACTACTTCTTCAATTTCCTGTTCCTCTGGTCCCGAGTCAGTCCCTTTCCTTGATATTTTACTGAAGTTGTTGCCACTGGTACTCGCTGTATCGGATTCAAAACGATTGGTAGTAGTCGTTTTATTCATTCGTTATTCATTCGTTCATTGATTCATTAATATTTATTGCGTTCTGTTTTGACAGTAATACTTCGAAATTTGACGAGGAAACGATATACTCAGCCGAGCAGAAGATAACAAAAATTTTACATCGAACCTTCCGGCTGTATTCTCGGTTCGTTGTATATTTTTCCACTGTTTTTCATCGTGCCCAGCCCAGCCCAGCCCAGCCCGCCGTGAGCACGAACAAATAAACATGAGCTTAATAATATTGAATAATATGTACGAACCTTCGTGACTGATGGATTTCGGGGCGAAGAATTTTTTCACGCTTTCAAATACGTCCGCACCCTCGTCACCGCTGTCGTCTTCTTCATCTAGTACCTCCGTGGCGCGTGATTCTGGAGCTTCTGAATTGAAAAGGACAAAAATTCGAAGAAAGAGTTAATTCCGTTCCGTCTACGGAAAAGTCTCGCCAAATTCAGCCCAGAAAACGGGGCAACGGAAAAGTGGAACGAACCTTCCTCGACAAATTTACCCGCCAAAGCATCAGCTATAAGCTCGGTCCGCTTCCGGATCGTGGAACTCAACATGTTGGACGGAATGCGCCAGTAAGTTTCTTGCTCGTTGGCAGGTGGCTCGATTCCCAGGGCGCGAAGAAACCGTTGGAAACTCGGCGAGTCCATAGCAGCATTTGCAAAGTCGGTCACTGGGACCAGCGGGACTCCCTCGGTCGATTCTTCGTCCCGATCCTCGAGGGTGTCCTCCAGCGACTCTTTAACCCACTCTAAAGCGTCTCGGGCCCCGTCTACGTGGAAAACAAACAGTACCATGTAGCATGCCGAGGGTCCTCTCGAAACGGAATAGAAACTGCCGTCTTACTGTTGGAAATAACTTCCTTAAGAAGTCCGGAGAGCTGGCTGTTCGTGTAGATGATTTTGGCCCGTTTCTTCGACCTCGGAACCACCAGACGCTTCTTCTTGGGTTTCATTCTCTGTGAAGTTTGACTGTCGGAATCGCTTCCAGCATCTCGTTCGCTTTCCGATTCGGTGCCAGATCCGCCTCCCGATTTCCCTACGTTTATTTCTTTAATTCGACGGATGTTTTTCCAGCACATTGACATATAAGAGGGTTATATAATTATCCGGGGAAATGAAGAGGGAAATTGAGGGATGAAAACAAAAGAGAAAGAGCTGAGATGAGTGGGATGGCGGAGGATGATGCAATCTTATGTCGTCGGGCCAACGCCGCCGAGTCGTTACGGTGCATTGAATCACAAACGAGATGTGCGGAAGCGAAAAACAATATGCCTGATAAATATGAAACTCAACACGGTGCCGTAATGGGTTTCCCCGAAGAAGTGATATCAGATACGGGAGAAAAAATGTTATAACGCTACACAACATCTTGTTATTGGATGATATAGGGTTCTGATCGGTTCCATATACACCCACAACTATAGACGCACACAAAGGCATAGACAATATACGCAGTTTCTTGGGAGAAGGAACTGACTCGAAATGAAAGAATCTGGAGGAACGGACTATATGCTAATTGAACGACAGCTGGAACTATTTTTTTTTTTTTTTTTTTTTTTTTGAAAACGTTCAGAGATCTGTGAAGCAGTAAATAAATTTATGCTTAGTTTTATTAATGGAATCCCCACAAGTTTCATCATAATATTAATGAATTGAATCAAGTTCAATTAATATAATAAACGAAGAAACCCTTTAAGAATAGAAACTTGGATAAGGTTTCATCATTCCGCCCTGCACGTGTAATGCCTTTATTGATCATTTTCGAGCCAATATTCTCCAACTTGTTGTATGACCATGTGACTTGAGTCTGAAGAAAGGGTTTATGGTGATCCAAGCAAGACGCGATGAGTAGGGGTTTAGGTAATAAATTAGTTATACATATAGTTAACATAGAAGAAAGCAGGACAATGCTGCGATCCATATAGAGCAGATGCAATATTGCAGGAGAGTATAAAGCCATATGTGAGTATAACCGAGATGTACCTACTGTCTCCACTTTCGCGGATAAAAAAATCATGTATTATTCATGAAATTTATTGGCCTTGTAGAATTGATCATAAGCAAAACATGAAGCGAAAAAAGCCTCTGGGATTTACCTTTGACCGTTAATATCAAGAGTAGTAGCTATACATATATGTACACATGGGATATTCTGTACAGGTTGGCTGGTCACATACATAGGTACATATATAGTATGTATATTAGGGTGGTCCCTAATTCCGTCATATTCTGAATTTTAATGGTCCCATGGGCCAGAACGTCCCCAAATATGTACGAAAAAATGAAGTAAAAATCCCTGCAGGTTCCTATCTCAATATACCTATACGTGCCTCCGTCAATTTCACGTATCACAATCCTAGGTGGGACAGTAGCTAGAGACAGGAGTGTTCATTTTCGGATCAAAGTTATTATCTGGTAAAAAGTGTCATAACGGGTATAGGTATACATACCTATAGTATATACGGGGATACCGGGATGGGGAAAAATTCAATTACTTTTTTTTCTTTCTTCTTTATACCAAGCAGCGAAGGGCTAGGTTGGTTGTGGGTTGCGGGTTGCGCGGGGTTTGGGAATAGGTACCGATATATCGCCTGTTAGCGTCGAAAGTTCACCGGTTCGATAAATAAGCTGAAATGTCGGTTTAGATAATGGCTCGTGGTTGACGGGGGGATGCGGGGGTGCACAGGGTGCGAGACTTTCTTTAGTAGGGTAAAGGCCAAAAGGGGATGTAGATCTTGAAGCGCTTAACCACCCGAGGGACGTTCGTTCGGATAGTTCAAATACCAAAGACGCAAGAATCCTCCTTAACCAATCGAAGGAAATAGCTACGTCTGAGTGCAGCCGATTAAATTTTTATAAAAATAATATCGAACGTTACGTTCTTACGCGGACTTTCAGTATAGTCAGATCATGTACACCGGGTGGCAGATATGGAGATCGTTGAGATAAACTTATAGGACCCAAAAAAGAAAAAAGAAAAAAGAAAAATAAAAATGAAATGAAATAAAATAAAAAAAATACCCAACGATCTCATGGCGAAGAACCGTAAACCGTGTCGAATAGGAATGTCTCGAAGAATTTCATTTCACCGGTGCAGGAAAGGGGAATTCGCGAACGTTGGTGTCGGAAGCTTCGTTTGACTCTGACTGACATCATCCCGATTAATATCCCCCCCCCCTCCCCCCTCTTCTCCCTGTCTCCAGGGCTCTGCGAGTCGACGTTGACGACCAGTTGAAGGATGAAAAGTTGTGAAAAAAAAAAAAATAAAATAGAAATAGAAATGCATGTACCGAGTCTGATTCCATTTTCTAGCTGTATTTCTGATAGGTATGTATTATGGATCAGGTATACGTAAGGTATACTGCGCTGCAGCAGAGTCGTAATTCTTTTAAGATATAGAATAACGTGCGGGTTTTGTTTCTCGCAGTTTAATCGATGTTTATCGTATAATGGACAAAAGACGCACGAATCTTCATCGATCACTATACCTCTCAATGGAAGTAGCGACAAGAAGTTTCTACCGTTGGATAAGAGCTCCGAGGCCCAGACGAATTACGGCCACGATAAGACGAAACGCTCAACCTTTATACCCGCGATAGACTTTTTTTTTTTTTTTCTTTCTTTTTTTTTTTTTTTTTTTTGCACGACGAAAAGTTCAAATCGTTTGAAAAATCGTGGTGAGAGACCACTTTTACCTCGATTTGAAAAAGAATAAATAAAAGAAGAAGAAGAAGAAGAAGAATATACACCATAGGTAAAAATTGATTCAAATTGTCTCTTCCGAAAAGTAAAAGAAAAAGATATACATACATATAAATATATATAATATTATACACAATTCTCACGAAAAGATTCGGTCAATTTATCATTCACGTGGAAAACATTTCTCCGAGTATGTGTGTGTGTGTGTTTTATAAAAATTTGATAAAACCCTGCAGGGGCGAATAACCGCGGAGAGACACTTTGCCGTACGAATAGAGGGGGTGTAAACTTTGATCGCTGTGTAGTAGTACATTTCATATTGTACATATGTATAGGCATAGGTATATATGTGTACGATATAGGTATGAGGTATAACTATAAGGTATAGGGTATAACCTTGCGTAGAGGCATATGATACGGGTTAGTACAAGAGCCATTTGCCTGTGGTACAATAAAATATTTAAATTGAGTCACTTTAGACACAGGGATGAAATAACACCGATCCACTAAGGACAAACATCTCGTGGGAGTATACGAAGCGGTAAAATATGGGCAACGTAACGTAACGTAATGTAATATGTAATGTAATGTATATAACGGAAAGTTCGATCCTGAGTGCTACTCCACTTATACGCAACTTATATACCTATTTTCGATTTCAATTATCGTAAACGATGCTTCTTGATCGATTGAATAGCCGAATATCATTTTAAAATGAAACGGGATTAGTATAGAATCCTTGTGCCTAAAAGATACGTAGTTAATATTTAGGTGAAAAATTTTTTAAAAAATAGAAAAAAAAAAGAATTGGTACCTACATCTTCGGACCTCGGCTGAAATTGAAGGAACGAAAGAGAATGACATGTGAAATCAATTTTTTGATCAAACATTTGCCCCCCAGGTATAGATATAGGTATACCTATGTATGTTAGTAGGCAACGGTTGAGAATTTTTCTAGAAGAGTAAAGAAGAGCTCATTTCCGGTACGATAAAAGCTAAACCGAGGCGATGGGCAGCCCAAGTATAAGAATCGTTCGTCTGTGTATAACGCACGGAGGAAACCTTCTGTAAATTGATCGGCAGTGACCCCTAGTTTTTTATTTTATTTTTATTTTCTTTTATTTTCTTCTATTTTTTTTCTTCTTCTTCTCTCCCTCTTGGAAGTCGGCTCATTCCACGCAATCCTTGACAATCAGGTTACGGAAGAATTGATTGAACAAGACATTCGAGTAGAGCTGCGACCGTTGCGTTTCGTCTTTTGGCCAGAAAATACGCGGATAAGGTAGACACTAGACACATACCTATATACAGTATATATGTATATATGTATGTATGTACAGCGAAAGACAGACGCGAATGAAATTGAATGGAGTGAGGATCGTCGGGTTAGATTTAGGACTCAGGATTTAGGCTGAGGATTGGATGCAGCAGGTTTGGTTGGGTCCGTTTTTTTTTTTTTTTTTTTTTCTTCTTCTTAGGATGAGAAAATAAACCGTCGCTTATACTTACCGGATATATTTTTTCCGCTGCGTTTTTTACGCAATTCTTTACGGTCCGTAGCTAGTCCAAGCTCGAGTAGCTTATCTTTGATCTTTGATTTGGGTCGTTTCACTCGAAGCTCGGTATAAATCATATCGACTGGATCTGTCCGGAGAAGAGTTTATCGACAAACAAGATTATTATGCATAATTTCTGACCGAAATATACTATAACTACTAAGGAACAGAAATTTTCTATCAAATTCACCATTGTCACCCTTCACAATTTCCCAGACTTCTTTCAGCTGGGCGATTTCATCCTCGCCCCAATCTTTCGGCAATCTTTTCCGCACCTCGTTACGTATGGACTGAAATATTAAATGGCTTTGATTTGTGGGGGAAAAAAAAAAAATTATTTTCGAGGACTGCAGGATTTAGGGCTCAAAGTATAACGATTGAAAGATTTGTTTCATCGCTAATTAAGTCGTCGAGAGTTGATGATACTTTCCTAAAGACCCAGATAGCGGGAAATCAATAATATGAAGCTTCGAGTTGGCACCAATTAATCATCCATATCCAGAAGTGGGCTAAAACGTGTCTTTGAAAGCCCCTCGGGATTTTATTTCGATGAAAATATTCCCTCTCTAACGCGAGGTTTTTCCTTATCTTCATTGAATTGACAGACAAACTTATCGCCCGCGTATATATATAGGTACTTTAAAAGCAGGAATTAAATCGAACTCTGAAAGTTTAAGAGCTGTCTTGCTCGTATAGTAGCTCGTAGCTCGTATATTTGACAGTATTAAAAGCTCAGAATAAACCCGTGAAGAACATACGAAGTTCTTTAAGGATGCAGCAAGGGTGAAATTATCAAGCGTTCAGCTAGCTGCAGGGTCTGTTTAATTACGGAATTAACGAGATACTAGTGATCGTATAATATGGCAAGGTGAACGAGACGACTTCGGGCCGAAGTGTTATCGCCGAGAGATGTAGATGGGATGGAAATTTTCAAAGATACTATACACTCTGTATATGTATGTACTAGTATACCTAAACTAAGAGAAGGGTTTTCGAGAAGATAGCTAGGCGCTTCTGGCTTCTGGCTTCCAGCTTCCAGCTTGCAGCTTCTAGCTTCTAGTCGAACACACTTTGCCTCTTATTGTTAATCGAGTATCGTGCCCTAAAGTCCCTTGTGTAAAGTGGGTTTTCGCTTACGCTTACGCGGTACCATGTTCCAGTATTCTTATAGACTATATAGACGTTTGTCTTAGTGTCTAGAGTCTCGTAAGAGATGCCCTTGACTCACCTTTGAATTGACGATCAGACACATCTCCTTCAGCTTCTTGATTATGCTTCTCCTTGTACGATTGTCGTTGATTATAGTCTGCAGCAGCCAGTCTATAAGGTCTGTCAAGAAAAACTTCATATTATGCTGTATAGCTATGCTAATCAGTTTTTCCGAGAAAAACCTCTTTACTACTTTCCATTAACTTTATTTTACTACGCGCAGTGCCATCCTCGTTAATCTTGCTTCCCGTCAAACCCCCTCCGAACGTGAAAAAAACTTAGCAAATAATGAATTCTGACGAATTATTAATGAATTTTTCCCACGGGGTTGTGGACTCACGGTGCGTTTTATTTTCTGCTCTTTTTTTTTCTGTTTTCTTTCTATTCGACGTTGGATTATTTTCATTATTATCGTTTTTCACTCCTTTTTATTATAATTTGTTTTACCTCCCGTTATTTTTTTTCTAGAATGAACATTTTCTGCATGGATTTTTATATTTACCCTCGGTATATTTTTTCGTTTGATGTTCCATGAAGAGGGTGCGAAGCTCGTCTTCTTCGACCTCGGTCCATACGGTACGAGAAATCTTTTGGTTTTCTCCTTCGACCCCGTAGCCTTCGACCATCTCGGTAGCCTCTCGTGTTGTTTTCCAAAACAATAACTCCATGTAAGCTTTACCATTTTTCTCCGCTACTTCGGCGAACTTTCTGACAATGAAGACAGCGAACTTTCCCAATTCCTGTATAAGAACGTTACGTAGGTACAGACGTAAGTTCGTTAAACCAAACGTAGCCGAGAAATTGAAGCAGAAGTGTGCGAACTGTCTTTCTTTCACTCTTACCTTATGCTCGGGATTATCGGAGTCGAGAATCATTTGAAACGTGCGAAATATTGAAGCCTGAAATATCATCGCTGGTGTTTTGCACTCTACAGCTATACGATGAAGGAGTTTAACCACGCTGTGATTAACCTCTTGTGTATTTTTATCAAATTGTCGAAGCAGAAGGGCGCAAGCTTTGACTACCTTCACGTTCACAAACCTAAACGATCATTTTAATTATAAGGCAGACCGAGTTTTCCAAAAAAACTGATACTTTGCGCATACGGAACAGAAAGGATCATTAAATTCTCTATGGGACTGTACGAACCGATAAAGAAAGTCTGTGAATTTAAAATCCGTCTCCTCGACGTCACGTTGTTCGGATTCTTCTTCGTCGTCGTCTTCTAGGTCTTCTTCTGCAATTTGTGATCGGATTTTGAATAAACCGAATCATAGGAATGCAAGGGGTTGAAACTTACCGTTTTGCGGATTCTCGGTGTTGTGTATAGCGGGGTTTCGGCCCCCAGAGATCGTTTCATCCTCAGGAACTGGAACAGAACGGAAACGAGGTTGTCGTTGTATAATAGCTGTATAGGGTAGGTTCAAACAATCTCGAATCTCTGACGGTATATACGAACTTTATGTAACTCCTTTGATTAGCGTCAGGCCAATTTCGTAGTCGCTTAACGCAAACTGTAGGTATACTTATACCTACGCGCTTAGAGGTGTAACGAATATTTGCACACCTACGCGATTACGTATTCGCAAGGGCTCCTGCACCCCGCCGCCCGCCTTGCGAAATTCACGCTCATTTTCTTCATTTTATCTCATCACCCCCACCAAGACTCACGTACAAATAAATTCCCGCCTCTATTTTCAGACCTTATACTTTCACAAAGGGTACTTAAAGCGATAGCTAGTAACGAAAACGCCTTTGTGTGTATTCGCCTTCGAATAATCCCCCGTCCCCCGTTCCCCGTCCTTCGTTCAAATTCTCTTTCTTTTCTCCCTTTTCTTTTTTTTTTTTTTTTTTGCTTATTTTTACGTGCGAATGTATCGTAATGGATTGCTATCTCCTCGTCTCATTAGACTTTCCAAATAGACTTTGTTACTTTTGAATTAAAGCTCGACTCACGGATGCCAAATCCGGCTTCAATTTTGAATAAACAATAATGATTAATGCGTCAGATGAAGTGAAGGGATGAGGTATATAAGGGAGATAAAACAAGAGATGAAAAAGGACAGTCAAAGAGCGTCCCTTGAGTTGAAAAAAAAAAGGGAAGGGGGAAGGAGGAAGAAAGAAGTAGAGAGGAGAGAGAAGAGAGAAAAGGTCAGGGCACAGAACCCTCCGCGACGTGTCCTGGTTGTCAAAGTGTATAGAAGGACGTGGACGGGCGACGACCACGAAGAACCGCCAAGGCGGTCGGGTCCAGCAGTTTAGACGGTCCAGTTTGAATAAGTAGTTACCAGCGTAATAGTAGTGCTGGGTAGAGATGCTGACTGAATACAGAATTCCCCTATTCGTCCATCCGTTTTTCGCAGCGCTGACTGCGCCGCCTTCTCGGTTCGAGGACTATAAATCCCTTGACCCATGCCCCGCGGACGAGTCGCGACCTTTCAGTTGTCAAAAAAGTAAAATTCCACCCTCGAAAGTATAAAGTGGCGAATTTATATCCGGGTGTTAAATTTTTTTTTTTTTTTTTTTTTTTTTTTTATTATTCACGTAAACGGGGGATACACTACCTATTCGGATAAATGAATTCGGTTGACGAAAATAATCGCGATACTAATTATTACCAACGATTATACGATACGTTCGGACAAAGTAAAACCCAGGGATCCGGAAGAGCGGCTAATTTCTGTCAAGCTTTGTTATAGGTAATTGCAATTAAAATATCAATTATGGGCAGGTCAACTGGACCCGTGAATACCAGAATTGTACTCCGTGCGCACTGAGAGAAGAATATGGCAAATGTTACGAATTGGAATTTTACGTGGGAAGGCCAGGCTAAAAGGTATTTGGGAAAACATCCGTATGAGTATAATCGCGAAATAATAGGTGCGGGCGATTTTTCAAACTCGAAAGAATTGAAAGAGGAAAAGACCCCGTTTTCAAAGTGCGTGGACCAAAGGACCAATTAGACTCTAAGAAGAGCGGTAATAGCGACGCGTCTTTTACACACGGTTTCTTGTACCTCGGTAGTTAATTGCTTTCTGAGATAAATGGCGGGCGAGGATCAGGGGCCAATGTTACCTTAAAAGCTTTAGCGAGTACGAGCTACCAGCTAGACATGGTGAAGATTGGTTGACGTTCTGCAAGCTTAAAGCGGGTAGGTGGGTATATATATCTCAGAGGGAGGAAAGAGAAGGGTTAGAGGGATTGTTCTAGGGCCTTTATTCGCGCTGGTAAAATCACCCCATTTCATAAAATTACCATTTCTTCTCTCTCTCTATCTTTTTCTCTTTCTCTCTCTCTCTCTCTCTCTCTCCACTCTACGTGATCAGGGAATAAAAACTCGAGTAAATAAATCGATTTCCGAATTCTCTCTCTCAGCACACACGCATTATTATCGTTATCTCGTCTCCGAGCTATACAAGCCAGGTATTTTCTACTAACTTTTTTTTCTCTCTCTATCTCTCTCCAGTTGAACCTAACGAGCTGTTTTTCTGAGCCCTGTGACGCCAGGATGGAAAATATTTGTCGGTTCTTTGGGTATATGATGATAAACGAAACCCCCGCACCCACACCCGCACTCGTGCCTCGCCGTTATCCAACGAAACGAATAAACTTTCAGGTCTCGTAGGTATCGTCGAATAAATGCCAGGCGTTTCGAACTTTCTCAGCTTTCTACCTACGTCCACGTAAAATTGTATACCCACCTACCAACAGCTACTCGACGCTGAATGCGAATCAGCCGAAACGAACCGCAGCTAGTAGCCGTCAAAGCCGGGTAACAATATGAGGGTGCCCCGACAAACTTTGGGTTTACTAAGCCGCGAATTCTACAGAGCATATCGCGCAGGTCTCACTGTTTTGCTTTGTGGCCAATTCGGCGGTTGTCTGAACGCGAAATTGGTTTCGAAATACGCCTTTATATAAGTATATACCTACCATAGGCTCCAAGGGTGCTTTTCACCGGGCTATATACAAAAAACTGCGTCTTATTTAAATTAATTCCGAATTAAATGGTGTCCTCAAATTAAACACGCGAACCATGGAGTCTCTTCGTCGTTGATGAACTTTATACGGTAAATATATACACACAGCCGTTATAAGTTTCGTTTGACTAACGCGCCGAGACTCTCCGAGTGTTTTTTCTTTTTTCCCCCTTGATATTTATTTTTATTTTTTTTTGCATTTTTCATTCACCGTTTTATCCTCTCTCTCTCTCTCTCTCGCCGCACATCGGGAAAAAAACTTTCCGTTTGTCAAAATGCAAAAGCGTATCTTTTTTGCATGCCAATTCCCAGAGTGGCTTTTTATCCGGATCATTTTCTCTCTCTTATACCTATACTACCTACATATACAGACGACACAACAGACACACATGAACTGTCCTTGCCCTTCGTATATAGTATATACTATATGCCATACGTTTTCCGTAGCTCTGTATCTTTTCATCCCCACGTCCCAACGGATGAGGGAACCGAGATACGCACGATTTTTACCAACCATATCAACGTTTTTTTTACTCAGGTCAATGTCCCGATTTAGGTAGCTCGGTCTATATATATATATATACCACTAACCTGACATAGCACATATCGTTCGAGAATGTACAATGTATACCGTATATAGATATGGATCCGATGTATACCAGCTATATGATATGTGTATACTATACACATTACACTATATATGCGAATGGGTGCGGTGGTAGTTGTGCAAGCTCGTTATTATCCGCTCGCAAATTACACCGAGACCCACCATAGGCGCCCCTCTTATCCATTCGCTGTATGCAACGCGTTTATTACGCCGATAATACGACCGCATAATAACGCCAGTTCCCCTATACTTCCACCATGGTGTGATAACGATTATACTCAATTTAACGTCTATCCGGTTGCCAGAGTTAAAATATCCAGCGTCCTATAGTGTAATCCGCCCATTAGTTGATTGAACAAAAATCGTCAAATACGATGACGAATAATAGCTGACCGCAATGTACGTACCAAAATTTCATTTCCTCTTCTATTTATCTATACGATTTTCAAATTTCAAAAACTTTTCAATATAAACTGAAAATTAGTTGGGTATAGCCGCATTCTAATAATTCAGGATGAATTAACCTGCATGCTATCTCAATGGTCTGAACGAGGTGTCATTTTTCTACAAACCCTTGCATAGATTAGCGTAGCTTTTTCAAATTCAAAAGCTTCATTTTCATTTTGGTTATTATTTAGCGATTTTGTTTAAATCGCATTTCTCTTAAAAGGTGATAATTTTCGCATAAAGGGTAAAGGCGTGCTATACTGCGTACTATATATTCGGTAGATAAACCTTATATACCCAAAACGGAATCTAGCCAGGAGAAACATATATATGTATAGCCTCAGTGGCGGAGATTACATTATACAATGTTCTCCGTTAAATTATTGCGGTAAAGTCACTTCTGTTGCACTACCAGCTTGAAAATTTACGCAATTTCATTCCCCCAGCTTGAGTCGGCGCTATAATACGCACGGTATTTGTTCTCCTGATTATTTCGAGTTTAATGCTGTGCGAACAGTCGTGACCAAAAAGAGAAAGAAAAAAAAAAAAAAAAAAAAAAAAAAACCATCAACAAAAATAAAGATCCACAAAACAGGGTTAAACTCGGATAATTAAACCGTCGTGCAAGTGATTCAAGAAAATTAGAAATTCCCATCCCCCTTCTCAATCTCGTATTCTCTGCAGTCAGCAGTATAAAGCATTCATCATATCTACAGACGCATTGAGAGCTGTAGCTGCTTTGATTCGAAGGAGTCTATATTGCTTGGCCAACGCAGAGATCAGTCTTCAGAGGATACCGATAGGGACTGACAAAGCCGCGGAGCTGTTTCGATCCCGAGTTAGTCCTGTAAAACAGGAGGGCGAGAAGCCCTTTGCCGTGGTCCTGTAGCCAGTAGGTAGCAGGTATAGTACCTACGCAGGTAGGTGGGTAGGTATATGTACTATGTACGTAGTACACGCGTGTTATTCATTCAATGCGGCATTACATAGCTACAGGATAGCCGAGGGAGTCTGTTGAGAGATGTAAAGTGTAAAGGATCCTGAAAGCGGATAGGTAGAGAGTAATTAGGCGCTAATGGGTAAGAACGGTGCCACGAGATCAGAGATAACAGTGCGTAGGTATATAATGTTGGGGAAAGGGTGGTTTTTGGGGTCAGAGAAATTGTCAGCGTTCCGTAGTTTGAATTGGACTTAAATACGTGGAATACTTCGGCAGGCGAAAACAGACAAAAAAAAAAAAAGAAAAAAGTTGATTAAATCCACGGTTTATATAATATTATACGCGATACAGCTGTGCGTTTAGAAAATATAGTCTTGTCTGTTATAATCCGCCTTGGAGATGATAATGGATTATTATGAGTCTAAAGGCTATATATTTAACCTTTGCCAAATAAATCCTTAAACCCTGACGTTTCTCGGATCTGTGGAAAACATTTTTAAACCGTAAAAATCGAACCGAACCAATCGAGCTTATTTCTTTTTTCCTCGCTCTGCGCAGAGTATCTAAGCGGCTTACAATTTTCAAAACCTTTCCTTTATATATTCCCGCGCTTTATCCCTTTTATTATCGATAGCGAAAGAGGAACAAGAAAAAAAAAAAAAAAAAAAAAAAAAAAAGAAAAAGAAAAAACAAGAAAGAAGGAGAGAAGGGCGAAGAAATCGCTCATATAAGAAAATATATACCTATGTACGTTTCGAAATATAAATCGGTTCAATATCGAAGCGAAGTTTCGAATTTTTAGTAACAAGAGATTCAAAATTTATAACTTTTTTTTTTTTTTTTTTTCCGTACTGTATCAAAGGGTCCGCGCGTGGATAAATACTGGATAACGAGTGAAAGACCGGAGCGACCGGAACTGTGCGCATGGCGAAGAGGGTAGATACGAGGGGCGCGGGCTCCAGAGCCCAGCGTTAAGCCGGACGGATCAATATCACATTACTATAAATAATTAATACGAAACGTTTCGGTTTGGATGGTTGTGTGCATTCGCGAGGTAGTAGCTTCCTACATTGCGAACTTAAGGGGTTGCTTTTTTTTTTTTTTTTTTTTGCTTTCTTTCAATGTAACGCTTCTATATAATTACTATCCAGAAAACCATATATAGAAAAGTATTCGATACTGATAAAACAAAAAAGGAATTTTTTTCCCATTCCGAAACAGAAAAAAAAAGGTGCTGTTGAAAAACCCCTTCTAGTATATAAAGAGAATGTTTCGTGTGTGTGTAGATTGGGGTGGTCTTTAATTTGATCATCTTCGAATTTCAATGCTCCCAATGGGCCAGGACGTCTCCTAATACATGCAAAAAAAATTTAGCCAGAACCCCAGGTTCCTATTTCAAGTCTAAGTACCGCCTCAAAGCCTCCGAATTTTCTCATTTTAATGAAACACGATGTCTGACCTTTCGCTGGTTGATTTTTTTTCTTCCACTCAGAAAAAAGTCTTGTTGACACAACCAAAATTTGGGTTATTATATGCACAATCACATTTTTTGTTCCAGTCAAACAAAAATTTTGTTGGAATAGCCAAAATTTTGGTTGTCCCAACAAAATTTGGTTTTCTCAACAAAATTTTGGTTATCCCAACGAAATTTTTGGTTGCCTGAACAAAAAATATGATTGACTGAACAAAAAATGTGATTGTGCATACACTGAGAGAAATCTGAATAGTAAACACAACTAAAAGACCTCAACGATATGAAATGTAGTTCGCGCAACTATTTTTTTAGTTCCGTTTACTATTTGCTTGGTACTGTTGACCATAAATTGGTTGACCTAACTGAAAAAAAATAGTTGCCCACACCATATTTGCTATTGTTGAGGACTTATAGTTACTGTAACTAAATATTTCTCTGAGTGTATAATTAACAAATTTTGGTTGTTATTTTTCTGAGTGTCCTATTGCAGTATAGCTCCAAAAAATCTCAAACTTGCTACCCCTCTTACCTGAGTAGTAGTAGTAGGTATTTCATGAAAATATATTTTTTGTATATTTTCGGAGCATTGAAATTCAATTATGACCGGATCAAGGACCACCCTATAATGTAGGTGTTGAAAAATTGATGAAGAATGTAGAAAGGTCGACCGTTTTGCGCCTATACAGACTATATCGGAAGAATTATTCATATTATGGGATATAACTATATGAGGGATGGGGATGGAGCAAGTTTAGCATCTACCTTCTGACCCTGTCGCTTTGTATGGTCCACTCCCTAATTTACCCTCGGAACAAATATCGCTTTGACGCCATGCGTGGATGCTGTCCGTAGCACGGCAAGTAATAAAGGGCCATAAAGGGCCATAAAGGAGATAGGCTATTTTACGGATAATTAGGCAGAGACAATAGGCGCGGCGAGGGTGTAACCTAGTAAATAGGGCTTTTGAGAGAAGCTTTCCACCCGCGTCGGCCACGTAGGATATGAAGCGTTTCGCGTCTCCCCCGCGCCGTATATATATAAGACCAAGTATATTATAACACGTCCGAAAAGTTAGAACGGACCATTTTTCTTCGAGTTAGTCAATTCGGAGGAGGAGAAGATGAGATACTGTGAAGAGGACCGGGCCGAGGAGATGACGGAATGTTTTAAAATTAACAAATTTCATTCCTCAAATATCCATATTTTTGAATAATCGAATTAATGCGAACTCCCTAACTGCCTAACCAGTGTAATTATTTAAGAAAAAGTGAGAATTCCGTCACCGAGGCAACGAATATTTCCTAAATTCTCATTTTGCACGGGGATTCGATTCCGGCCTTTTTTTTTCTCTTTCTTTCTTTCTTTCTTTTTATCACGAAATATTAGAAACCGGTTAAGACTTGACGCGGGTAGATAGAGGGATGAACCGTAAAGAGAAATCTTGGCTTTATAAATCGCAACGAAGCGTAAATCCAACTTTGATTTTGTACCCTGCGTTATTTCTTGAACCTTTCATGGTCTCCTGCGAAGAAATGAAAAAAAAAAAGAAACTAAATAAATATCCTTGACCCTGAAGACACGGTAGTTATACCCGAAATACGTACGTGGCGAAAACCATATACCCGCAACCAACCGCCATGATTCATTCCTTAGATAGGTCTGAAAAAAGATTTCCGCGTCACGCGCGGTTATAATTTTTATCCCCGTTCAGTTCAGCCCGAATACTGCAGAGAACACGAACACCTCTTGTTATCAGAAACAAGCGAAATCCAGTGTTTCTACGTTTTTTCTTTCCCATTTTTTTTTTTTTTTTTTTTTTTTTTCGGTGAATGAAGTATTCTATATTAAATTTTGACAATGACTTACTATAATTGCTCACCAATTTTCTCGCGATTCTATACAATAATGTATAATAATAGAAAAGAAAGAATTTATGAAGAAAGAAGAAAGAAGGATCATTCCATCCTAGATTAAAGCCACGAAATCTTTGGAAACAATGAGCCAGAGCTGGAAATCTCTCTGGTCCGGTTACTCGCGTTGTAATCACGACCTACGAGTCGAATAGTCCTACAGTGGATCCTATATTCAACGATGACTAATTTCGGGGTGATTTTAATTAGAAATGATAATAAATACTCCCCAGTTTATGTGCGGCATTAATTATTATCATTGTATACCTACGGTTATATACCCGGCGACAAGATCGTCGCGTGTGCGAGTCCTTGGTATTATAGGTACGAGGACGAGGACGAGGACGAGGACGAGGTGTATACCGAACAAGTGTATATCCCACAATCGGCTAACCCTATTTCGCCTAAGCCCTAATAACTACCGCACAAACCCAATGTACCGTAATATAATGCTTTAACTTAAGTAAATCCATGAATAATTTAGCTCCTGATCCCTCCGTATAACTGGGCAGCAACCACCACCACCACCACCACCATCACCATCACCATCACTACCACCACCCACCAACTCTACCCGCCATTTACGGTTTTAATTCAAGCCTTAGTCTACATTATGAAATTTCTAATTACCGCACGTGAATGGATTCGACTCTCGAACCCTTAAACTGTTTTATTATTATATTAACGACGAATATGATACCCTCGTAATAATTGAAATAGTTTCAACCACCCTGAAATCAATCTGGTAGACTTATTGTGAAATAAAGCAAATTCTGAATCGGTTAGTAGATTGCAATTGAAGAAAATTAATGATAGTCGAATTTTTTTTTTTTTTTTGTAGGTATTTTCTAAGAGATATTTAGAGGCGTGTGCAAGTCGAAAGTCCGAATGGAAATAGAGTTGAAGTAAAAATATACGTCGTATATATGTGAAAAGGACAAAGCGTAGGTCTCCGGAGATCGAAGCCCATGAGTCCATGAGCATGACAAAGATTTTGGAGGGTTCAACGAAGGTCGATCCCTCGAACAAAATGCCGAACCCGTCTCAAAGGACCTTGACGCAAACCTAGCCGGGCTAGAGCTCGGGGCGGACCGGAGAAAAACGGGTCGGATATATTAAGTCGAAGATGAAGATGAAGATGGACCGTGTAAAAGTTAGCCACGAGATAAAGATGTCCGTATTCTTAGCCGTGATCAACCCAAAGGAAGCTTTCGGATTCGTATCACGTTTCAGACTCACGTTATACGGATCTGGCCACACACACATGGTCCGACGAAATCGAATGCAGAGCGGTGGGACTTGTTGAACAAAAGGTGGATTCATTCAGTTAATTAATTCCAAATTGATTCTGCACAATTTTCTTCACGAATTGGAGCAGAAACTGCACGATTTTTATATAGGATTGAATTGCAACCAGAGTGCAGTTGATGCCGGAGATAGGGGTAGGATTTCTGAGGCATGCGAAGCCACATACGCAGTAAATTCATATGAGAATTGAATTGAATGAAGAAAGCTTTTTTTCGTCCCCAGGGAAGCTAAAGCCTTTCTTTTATATTGTCTCAGTGCATGATCTGCATCCTTGTAACACTTGGTGTAAGTTTCATTTTTCTTCGCGTGGATATTATAGAGCCGAGTGGCTTTTCTGATTCCCAGCTACTGTAGGTACCACTTGGTAAAATTTCTCAACGAACAACGAGACCGAGGCGGAACCTAAGACTCTTTTTATCTTTCTTTACCGCGGTTTTTTTTATACTCGGCGTTACAACTGTCCTATTTAAACAGACCTGAGTGTAAAAAACACTTAGCCAGGGTCGCCGCGAGCTTTTTAGCTACGAAACTTCTTCGCGAGAAACCCGTAGTATAGTCAGCTCGTTTTGACCGAATAGAGGCGAAAGTTTTATTCCACGTTTTTACCTTTTGAACAAGAGAGAAAAAGAGAGTGCAGGACCGTAACCAACCCATCGTGTTCATATTTTTACGATCAAATAAACCACTTCACATTTTTCTACCCTATCAAACGGACGCTGTAAGCTTCTATTAAAAAAGGGGAAAAAAATAAAATAAATAACAAAGCTTTTCATTGAAAATATCTTTAAATCTTTCGCTTTCATTTCATTCGCATATTTCAATGCTATATACCGATCTCTCAATTAGTCAATTATTATTATTATTATGGGCACCTGCTGCTATCGAGGGATTCGAATAAAATTTTAACAATATTTTTATATACTAGCTATAGAGAGAGGTACCTATAGAAACAGCTGGGATTGTTTGGTATAAAAAAGGTGCAAATTTCTTCTGGACGAAAAGTATCGAATCGTTATTTAAGTATTTTTTTTTTTTCTCCGCTCCTCGAGTCAAGGAGCACGAAAATGTAACATTTGTTATTTATAAGAGAAGAAGCGGACCGAGGAAAAATATGCATGAAAAAGAGAAAAGAAAAGAAACGAGTAGAAGAATCACAGCGATTCGAATGGAAACTACCTCGGATTCAAAGAAGCCTCTTCATTGCCGTAAAGGGCTGACGGATAAGACAATTTGAACGTTGCCGTACATCAAGGAGGCGTTCAAGAGAAAAAGAAAAGAGATGGAGGATTTAGGGATGACGCGGGGTCACAACGGGTCGTTTTATTTTTTTCCTTTTTCCCCATCTCCCCATCTCCCCATTTTTCCTCTTTCTACTTTCCTCTTTCCTCTTACCTCTCAAAGTTATGATATTCTCTTTACCGAGGGCCAAGAAATTCACAACGCGACAGACCTTTCCCCCTCCCTTTCCCTTTCCCTTTCCCTTTTCCTTTCCCCCTCCCTTTGCCTTTGACTTTTCCTAAAATTGATTTACTTCCTCGTCCATCCTTCTGCTCCGCGCGTGTCTCTATCCTCGTGCCTCGTTATTCCAAGACGAGACGGAATACTAGGGTGCGGAAAAGTCACGATTGTCATTTCTCCTGAAAAGACTCGCTATTATCCCTAATCATTTCAATTACGTCTAGCTTTTAACCCTTTCGTTAATAGAACCTAAGGTTCTGCTAAGCTGCTGTATGTATACCTACATATATACCTACCTTGAAAACAAAATTAGAGAAAAAACAATGGCAAAATTTCTATTAGTGAACGTTTGCCATTTATTATATTACGAGTCGCAAGACGTAAAACAGCGATAATTTTAGTCCCTGCAGATTATTTAACCCGCTTCTTCGCAGTTCGCTTTACGCATCTAGCGGCACCATCTGCACGTTTCTCGACCTATGAAGAGCCTATATTTTGATGAAATTTTAGAAAATCTGTGCGCAAGCGATAGCTGAGGGGCTATAAATCACTCGCGATACGTTGCACTCGGTTACCATTTTTTTTTTTTTTTTCGAGTCTTTCTCTGATACTTCAAGACTTTGTACGCACGAACGTTATAGGCTTTTACATAGAAATAATCGCGTGAAAACGATTGAAAATAACCGGTATACCCCCGTATACGCCATAAGTATATATGTACAGATGATAAAAAATGAAGAAAAGGAACGAAAAAAAAAAAAAAAAAAAAAAAAAAAAAAAAATGAAGAAGAGAGACGAACCAGGGGGACAAAAAATACGTCGGCACTAAACCGTGCCAATAAATTTATATTGGCAGATTATGATAATAAAGGTAGGATATCGGCGACTCGATTTGTTTTAATTTAACCGCATCCTAAGTACCATTTTATGGTAATACACCCCCGCGCATTATTACGCAAGCTGAGTAGTTATATCCATCCGTATAGATATATAATGTATATATATATATATCCGGGTTAAAAACGACGCGAAAAATAACCGCGTAGAAGTTTCCACGGCTATAATATATATATAATGATGAAAAAATTGTCAGTGGTTATAAAAAATGGGGGAAACATCCGATCGAGAAATCGGAGGGATCCGCGAATGATTTCAACGATTGGAATTATATAATAGCCGAGAATATTGTATAATATACTGTGATATCAGAACAATGCGAGGTAAATTCACATCGTCAGGGTAAAATCCCTGCGGTCGGCTTTTGGCCTGTCCTTAAAGACAGACGGTTCTGCCGCAAGAAGCTGTTTCTCGACCCTGCGTCTCTACCATATACCGATGTTGGAGTAGTTGATGAAAGGAGAACGCAACAAGACCAAGCTCTGTGAACTCTGAAGCGGGTACGGGATGTGCTTTTGTGAAGTTTGATTCGAGTAGGGAGTAGGAGACGGCAGCGGCCGTCGACGACGAGGGATGAAGGTGGCGTTTCGGGAGATAGAAGCTTACCGCAAGGGAGCACCCGACGTCGGCGTCGTGATGCTCGGCGTTTAACAACAGTAGCAACAGTGGCAGCTGCGGGAGTTGAGGATAAGAGCGGTAGGGTGCTGGGTGTGAGAGTAAGCAACCGAGGGTTAGAACCTCTACGAGGAAAAGGCAAGACGGAGGGACTATACTAGCTCGGAGTGACAAAGCGGGACGTGGTACCAAGTTCTGAATTGTTTTAATGTCTGGTACATTAAACGGCAGCTATTATCACGGGACTCTGGAACACCGCCGCCATTGCGGTTTAGTCTGAGGTCGAGACGCGTGGAAGAAATGGCACTACGCCACACCTATTATACAGCTACTATACCATAGCTATTCTAGTTTATACGCAAACAGGCTGTGTAACTATAAGTTGTCTGACATATTATACTAAACGTATGTATAAAAGTATACAGGATAGGTATATATGATCCTCGGATCTCTGATTATACCGAATTCGTTTGAGACGATTATGAATTTTCAAAAACATTCAGATTTAGAACATTAAAATCCGTAAGGTTCAAAAATTCGAAAATTTCGGTCTATTTCTGAGGATGTAAAGACAAAAAAATGGTTCATTCCGATCGAGATCCTCTCATTTTCATTCTATTTCAATCGATAACTTGATGATGTCATAGATGATTGATAAGATGTTTTTTTTTCTCCAAAAAGTAAATCTCAAGACGATTAATTTGGCCTCTTATTGGCTTCCATACGATCGATGCAGCCCGAGTTATTAAAAATTGTATGAATACATCCGTGAATTTCAAGTTCCGGAGTTGTGGCCTTTCGGATGTTTAGCTTTCGGAATTTTGAACCCTCGGAGTTCTTCGTTTCAAAGTTCTTGAAATATATTAAGGTACACCCCGGAGCTAGCTGAAGCAGTAGATACAAAAAAAAAAAAAAAAAAATCGTCAACTTCAATGGAACTGCAAGGGTCGATTTTAATTTGTTTAACTTCACCAGCAGCTGGCACCCGGCCCCCTATATTGCCCACATATACACATTTGCATGTATGCAGACTCCCGTTTCAATTACCGCACGCACTGTACGCACAATTAGCCAAAATGTCACGGGCCGGCGCCTGCAACATCGATATAATTGCAGAGAGCAGTGTATACCTATAGTTACATGTGTGCAAATCCTGGTGCAGTGTATATGCACCATGATATAGGTATAATATTGAATAGAAATACATACTCGAAGTAAAATTTTGATTTTTATTTATTTTTTCCATCTTTTTCATGGAAAGAGTTGAATACAGTGGAAAAGGGTTCGAAACAAAAATTTGTTTCATAAGTTTTCGAGGAGTATGAGGCACCCTGATCAAACGTGGACAGTGATTGGTAATTCTAGTGCCGTCCAGAAGCCCGATGGCTTGTTACAGGGAATGGGGAAAGGTCTGGTTAGAGCTGGGGCTAGTTTAGCACCCCTTGTTTAATATGCGAGGACCCCCCTCGCCGGGACCTGTTCTGTATGCGACACGTGACTGCTTCTATGAGGGTATTATTGTAGAGGTGGTCCGAAAATCAAAAAAAAAAAGAAGCAAAAAAAAAAAAAAAAAAAGAACACACACACACACACATCCCTCAGTGAACTGTCGTTTCCCAGTTTCGGTATGACAAACGCCGTCAATGCTCCCTAACTGGATTTTAACTCGGTTGAAATTTCGCGCGATAGGTACAGATTATATTATTATTATTATTATTTGACTGAAATTTTGTTTCGTTCGGTAAAATAGTTTTGTTTTCAAAATACTTTTTTTCCTTTTTTGTTTTTTCTATTTTTCTTTGACACGGTTCGTCGACTGATCACATACCCTGTGATATCGGGATGTTTTCATCGAGTTTAAAGCAACGAATTTCAGGTGGCTGAAATTGGCCATGAGCCAGGCGCCAGCTAGGGGTTTGAAAACGGTCTTCACTCTATATAGACCAACACGCAAACCAGTGAAACCAAATTACCACTTGAGCGTGGGTGAGATAAATTCGTATATCGTGTCGGTCTAATTCATTTATATGCTCTATTGAACCGTGCAGGGCGACTGCTGGGCTCGTCTCTCGCTCTTCTCTTCTAATTTTCGCGACCCCCGTTCGTCGGTGACAAGGTTTTTTTATTTTGTTAAAATTGATGTAAAATGATGAAAACTTTCTTGATTCATGGCGTCGCGTCGCAGTATATTAATAAAGGAGAGAGAAAATCTTTCCTTTTCAGGATTTTGACGAAAATTATTTCACGGACTCCGAGACTTTTTCTATAAACTTAACTGGATCGATGATTGATACTCGAAATACCTGACGCGTAGAATATTTATCAAACATTTGCTGCTCCGATGGTTCAACGTCTGAAGCGTTTTCGAATAGAAAACGTTATAAATTATATATGTATGTACCGATATGATAAAAATAAAAAAAATAAAAAAAAAGGAAGAAAATCGGTAAATATCTAACGGTTGAAAAATTTCTGAGGAAAAGTAAACCGAAATTTTTGACGAGGGTTATCTTTATCGTGCCGTTACCTGACCTTTGATCCCTCGAGCCCTCTAATCGAGAAAAGCGGGGACGCCGTTCTCCTAATCTCTGAGTTTCCACTTTCGGTTCTAACGATAATTGTTGCTGCAGAAACCCTCGAAAGTCGGAGTTCTGTAGTGTAACTTGAATTTTGTACAAAAATTTAGATAAGCCAAATTGCCAGCTATCTTATCGCATGGTAGTATACTTTCCCTCGAAAATGAATATGTATCTTGGCTTGTTAAAATTCACTGTTTATCCACATGTCGCAAGGGGGAAGGAAATCCGGGTCGAGGAATAAAAAAAAAAAAAAAAAAACAGAAATCGAAATTTTCAAGAAATTCTCTCGCTTCTCGGCTCTTCTTCACTCGACAGTCAAGTGAGGCTGAAAAATATAAGGAGATTTACCGTCACTCCAACGGAATTTGGGCATTCAAATGAGGTGAGCGAAAAATAAAGTAAGGGGTACATCGTCCGTGACGTGGCAACTCGCAGCCCTTATTCCCACGTGGTTCATGGAAAATTTCGTCCTTTTAGTCCCGCGAGGGATTCACCGCTCAGTCTCTGGGTTTTGAGAAAGAATTGAGGCAAGGCAAGGAAAGGCAAGGCAAGGCAAGGCAAGCCAAGGCAAGGCAAGCCAAGCCAAGGCGAGGGCGAGTCTCCGATCAAGCGGATCAAGAAACGTAAAGCCACGAGAAGAAGCTTCCGAGTATTTTTCTATTGTCGGAAAGTAGGGATTACGAAAGTCTGGTTCAAGATTTGTTCGTTGGTTTCTATTCACTTGGTCAATCCCTTTTATAAGGTACAGCCCGAAGCTTCGCGATGAATAGAACCACATATAGTATGAAATAGAACGTTTATTACATTACCGAAGGAAACTATACTTCTCTATACTTTATACTCTTCGATATAACAATACTCATCAACACTTTGATCTTTTGTGACAGTCACAAGTTTTCCCATACTGTAAGACAGGCGACGAAGCTTTGAGGGAAACTACAGCAATAATGGGGGAAAAGTCAGGAGTTAACGGAAGCGAGATCTTTTGAAGAGGACAAAGTAAGCCCAAGTTGGTCCCCGGTCCCCGGTCCCAGAGACGTACACGTCAGCTGCAATCGTAATCATCTGTCTTGAGAGAAGAACCGCGTCTCTTATACCTGGGGTCTCGTCGTAGTCGACGACAACGTCGACCATCTTCGAGCAAAGCTTAGAAAGATTCATTACACCTTGAGCCAAGATTTCCGGGAGCGAAAAGTTCCCGAGTAAAAGAAAAGTAAACTGAGAGAAGAGGAATGAATTCCTCATAATTGTCATCGCCAAATGTCACTCATTTATACTACATCTGGGTAAAAATCCACTCAGAAATACGCAGGTCCTCAAAAAGGGATAAATAACGAGCCGTTCGACGGCCCTAGTCGAGCGGGACAAAAGCACCGATTTATCACTAGACTGTCAAGCAGTCGATTTTCTAGATTCTACACTCTAGAGTCTAGACGGGACTTGTTCAACCCCATATATACATATATATATATGCGAGGCTGAAGTTCTTTTCAAGTTTTTTGGTCCTCTCGGTTTAGACGATGGTCTGTGAATGCAAGAGACGGCTAGAAGCTGTTTTAGTCATAATATTAACGAAGAGAGGCTGTTTGTTAATTCACCTTCGCAGAGATCCAATCAGAGAGGTATTAACGGCCCTCATTTCCATGATGAATATTTTAAGGATACGAACCGCGCATTCGTTCGCTTTGTCCCCGATTTTGGGGCTCTGTTGAGGAGGCTGACTTTCGCCGATAAAGAGCTGCGAATTGATTAAAGCATCGGCTGATTGATTATACGTCGTTCCATGGCGAGCCTACCCTACTTAGAATATTAATCCAAGCACTTCGGATGTGTACCTGGGAGTTTCTGTCTTATATAATAAAGCTAGAAGATTTAGGTACCTACTGGCTAAGATCTGCTTCATATTAATCCAAGTTATCTCCGTTTTGTGTATCTTGCGTATTTTCAGAAACGATATACAATAAACAAGACGAACTTTTCGGGGAAGGAAAGAATCGAGAATATCGAAATAGCAGCTGATTCTTCCGGTTGCGTATAATAGCGGAAGTATTTCTAGAGTTTCGCGGTAATATTTCACCCGGAAATAACGAAAGTCGAATAAAACAGGAGAGCTGGCTGCCGAAGTAAAAGTTCATAGAGATTTTTACGACGTGAAAAAAAAATATGTATACACCAGGATCGTTGAATAGGTGCGTAAGATTGGACGAGACGAGATGAACGGGTATACGGAGGAGAACGAAGACAAGACACAGTAAGTATGAGCTGTAAAAATTTTTTGTCTTTTGGCTCATCGGATGTCTACAGGATTGAAAAATTGTAGTAAAAAGAGGAAGACGACATCGCGTGCTGTGAGAGGAGGGAACGAATTGCCTTTCCGCCTTTTTACGACCGGATTCTATGATGTGTATACGGACGAAAAACTAAGGTAAGCGAGTGTTCGAGACTTAAAAACGGTGGGGGAAAAAAAAAAAAAAAAAACCTAAAAACAGAACCACTGGGGATTCCTGGGGGAAAAAATCGGCAAGTTTTTTTGTCAAACGATTCCGGAATCCGCATTGACACAGCCGGTAATACCATCGGCGTAAAATTGCCAATATATTCATAAAGTATAACTCCGATCGGGCGCACAAAGCGGATGCAAAATTGAACTCCATTCGAAGTATCTAAGCCCACAGGATTCCCT
Organism: Tenthredo mesomela; assembly: GCA_943736025.1. Classification (NCBI taxonomy): domain Eukaryota; kingdom Metazoa; phylum Arthropoda; class Insecta; order Hymenoptera; family Tenthredinidae; genus Tenthredo; species Tenthredo mesomela. The sequence goes on from OX031020.1 coordinate 27,843,946, forward strand.
ACGCTCAGACTCCTGGCTTTCAGCTGTGCTTCTCTACCCCTTTCCATGAAATTTTCCCATACCATTGCGACCGTGGTGATGCTATGGCATGGCGGGCGGTAAGAGGAAGGTAAAATACGTCATTTCATTTTCGTAAGCCGATGGCCATTCCCGAGTCAAGGCATTTATATGCAGATATCCAAAGTGAGAGAGAGAGATAGAGAGAGAATAGAGTAGCGACGGGGGTCAGTGGTCAGGGATCAGGGGTTCGGAGATTGGGGACAGCGAACCCGCGAAAAACAACGAAATCGAATAGAAAGCGAAGCCTTTGAGACATTCATTGTTAATTTTCGAACCCTCTATCATCCCCCTTTCAAATTATCTTGTATCGCATGAAAAAGAACCACGAATAAGCTTATACGTTTGACTATACTATGGGTCGTTAGATTGATTCTGGGATTCGTTTAGACGTACTACGAGAAATTCAATAAATTATTTACTTCTATTGAACAGAGAAAAGAAAGAAAGCTTTCGTGCTTCGTAACGTATTTTGAATCAAGAAGATATTATATAGATATATATACCTACTACGCTGCACCCTGAATGAATAAATTTTCTTACCGAGAGTTGAGGAGCTATATTTTTCCTACGAATAATAAGGAGAAATTTTCTCAAATCAGATATATAAATGGAGTTGCACGTTCCTGCAGGCTAACTAAGCACACGCTGCAGTATAATGGCTCGATGAATTGCCGAGGACTTCGTAATCCGAGAAGAGATATTTAACGACGTGCCAAAGCTCGGCCTATCGGCGAGCAAAATAAGATAGAAAGAGAGGAAAATAAAGAGAAAGAGAAAGAAAAAGGGGTTCCACATCCCTCGAGGGAAAACCGGCGGCATTCTTTCCATCGAGAAAAGCTCGGAGTATACCGCGACCTTCGCGGGTCCTTGCGGTATCCCGTTTTGAAATGACGAGAATCCTAGACACGTCTGGTATTTAGCCACCCCAGAGTTCGTCACGGCTTCATATCGCCGCTTTTCTACCTCTGCAGCAGCAGACTTTCGATAAATATATATACCGAATTCCAATTTTCGTCATAAAGTCGGTGCAGAGTTCGATATAATCAGCGTTTCTCTCCTGACATAAGTTCGAAAAGCATTCAATTCGCATTTCCATTTTATTACCGCGTGATGTAAGTGCGAGGATTTGAAAATTTCCTTTTTTTTTTTTTATATTCATCCGGATTATTTATATAGCTTTTGAAAATTCTTGCCCACTTCTAAAATCGGCGTCGGCGTCGTGCCATGCCGCGAATCGAGCTGGTAGCTACATACGTAACTCGATCGTAACAACGATAAATTTTCCCATTGTTAGAGGAAAAGTATTATACAGGAGCTGCACCCTCGTCGAGATGCGCGCTGACCCCTGCCTCCGAAGTTCTTCTCGCTTAATCTTTAGGTCTAGACGTCCACGATCAGACCTCGAAGGTTCGATAGTGCTGCGTGGATGACGAGAGTCCTTCTTTCCGAAAAACGGAGGGGTTCGCATCCGGGTCAGATTGATGGTTTTCATTGTTCGCTGGAATGGTCGTACTTTTGTAGCTATACATGGTGAAATATCAGCAAACCAACCCTCGGCATTTGTTAGAAACGGTGCTAAAATTTCGATCTTAGTTAAGGTACGTGGAATATCAACAATAAATTCAACCCCCGTACCCCTGCGCACCGAGTGCCCCATGTTAATTAGATTGAAAATACAAAGTTTCAGTTGCGGAGCTGTCAAAAGTTGTTGTACCTACAAGAAGCGCGGGTATACGTCAAGCAATTAGTTAGTGAACCAGACGTAGACGTACGTAGACGTAGGTATAAGTTGAAAATTCTGCCTGTCAAGATCACGCCTCGTCTAGTGACGCGAGACATTCTCGAAGGGAGACTTTTTTTTCTCTTCACTTCGCTCTGTAGGTATTATACCTTATACGCGCGTAATTAAGACAACTTTTCTTTGAGTTGACTATTTTTCTTCCTCTTTTTCTCGTTTCCCTTTGAATTGATTTCGGACCCCTGCACCGATCGGCTCACCGGATTCTATTAAAACTCTGCAAACTAGGCTTATAAGTTATCCAAAGTAGGAAACAGTGTGGCAATCGGAGCGAGTCTCCCTAGCCTGTTTTTCGTCCCCTTTATAGGTGTAGATACATACATACATGCATACATACATACATACATGGAGGAGGAAATACGAATATACCGAGGCGGCAAAACAGGGACATTTATCAGGATTGCCCGATAAAATAAATAGACGCGAGTAAAGTGACGTTTTAATTATAAGGGGAGTGATGTATGTCTGTTCAGCTCGGAAATGATCCTCCGCAGGGCTGCGCGTGACGCGGAAGGATCCGCGAAACGAGATACCGAGGGTTGAAAATAAAAAAATAAAAAAAAAGTCCATCGACTGTCTTCGCTGCTCAAAAAAAAAAAAAAGAAGAAAACAAAAAAAAAAAAAAAAAAAAGAGGACACAACAAAGCAGAATAAGACCATAAAAGAAATAAAAAACATAATTCTTTCTCAAGATCAACGATTCCGCATCAATAAATTGAAAAGTCACAGAACGAGAGCTGGTGGACCTTTTTTTTCTTCTTCTATACATCATCTTCGACCCTTCTTCATCAACGAAGACATTAGAAGGAATATTTTCCTTCTAAAGGACAGAGATTTTTTTTATCTCAATCAATGGCTAATTATCTACAAGATCGATATGGTAAAAATGTATTTTGCTGTATACTATATATACGTGAAACAGTTTCTAGTTCAATGGGAAAAAGTTTTTCGACTTTGGTATTAGTTTAGAAACTATTTCCACTAACTCTATCGTACAGAACCTCATCTTGTTTGCTAAACAGAGCTTTTCATTTATATATAATCCCTCTCTCTCTGTCTATCTTCGGATTAGGTCGAACGCGAACTAATACGAAAATCCCTAACTCACCCAATTCCCACGATGATCAGGTAAATAAGAAGAAAGAGAAAGAAAGAAAGAAAGAAAAAAAAAAATAAACGAATGAAATGAATGGAATAAATGAAATAAAGAAACGAGAAAAACAGTTTTATCGTCGGTAAAAATTTCATATAAGATAATTGGTAATTATTCAAATACGTGTTTCAATCAATCGAATGGAATAGCGCACGAGATGAGATTGTCTCCCGGATGGATACAGAGAAAAAGAAAGAAAAAAAAAAAAGGGAAATAATGGATGGGGGGATGATTTTAGTGCGCCTCGGATCGGTACAAAGCGAAAGAAGAGGAAGAATAGCGCAGAGGATTTCGACGGCGAGCTGTTTTTCACGGTAACAATTTGGTCCTGTATTTATTGCGCGTCGTAAAGACGCTTGGCTCAGCCTGTTACGCTTGTATTCAGAAGAGAGATATATGCGCGTCACATATCATGCAGGCAGCAAAAAGGTACGGGGCAAACGGATTACGTTCAAAGATCGATAGGCAGGCGGCACGGCGAGAGAACGAGATATACAGAGGCTGAAAACGGCACGAAAAAAGGAAGAAAAAAAAAAAGAAGAATAAAAAAAAAAAAAAAATCTGCAGGAAACGTGGGATTACAGAGTTCGCGGACAGGACGACAGGACCAGGTCACCCCAGTACATATATATATATATACCAGCTAATTAATTAATCATACGAATCTCGGTTAAGCTGGACATCCGATATAATATACATAGGCATCAGGTACCCCGATATAACGTTAGAATTATTACAGCGGAGTATATAAAAGCTTTGCCGAAATCGATCGTGACTCGATTTTTGACCACGAGCTTATTTATTGCCCGTAAAAAGCTACGGGGATGAACCGGAGAGGAAGGACTGTGCGGAGGAGACAAAAGAAGAAAAAAACCCGAAGCTTATCACCGTCAGATTTTTTACCCTGAATGATACACTTTCTTCGCTTTGCTTGCTCTCCAATTTTCTACACCAAATATCTATATAGGTAGCTACTACTACTACGTATCGAAATAAAAAGTTGTCTGTTCCTCCGATAGCGAATATAGAGGGCTTCTTTTTTCGAATAGTAATCTGAGATCGAAACATAGCTTGATCTGGATCCTATATAGTGACAAATGATTTTACTACCTCGATGGCTTAAAAGGATTAACGAACTTTTCTGACTGAACTCTGTATTAAGGGTTGTAAAAAAAAAAAGAAAAAAAAAAAAAAAAATTCTTTCACGACATATCTATTACCAGGTGAAGTCGGAGTCGAGGAATAATCGACAAGAGTATATAACGCGTATGGAAGTATTTGGAGCGAAATTCTTCCTGCCATACCCTCAGCGGCAGGTAAATGCTTATCCCTTTCATCTCTGATGTGAACGGGAGGCAATTTAACCGGCGTGAAATGCTTTCAAATGCAAATCCATCATTCGTGAGGGTAAATACGCGAGGGGGGAAGGTATATACCATATAGGCTGGAATAGGTTGATTTTGAAAAAAAAAAAAAAAAAAAAGAGTCAAATCTTCTGATACAATCGGAAAATGAAACGTTAGAAAGTCCCAAAAGTATAAAAACCGCGAGCAGTTAGACCCCGAAGAATTGGCTATTGTCTGCCTTTCAACTTTATTTCAGGTGCGGTTTTCTCGCGTATTTTTAACGTGTATAAATCACCCTTCACCTACGCCGAGACACGGTGTGATATTTCATATTTTTATTTACGGTGCCTTTTTAGCTCTGATTCGGTTCAATATGTCAAAAGTTATGTACGAGTGAGTGGGGCGGTTATCCTTCCCGAGATACAAGTTTCCTGTCTAAAGCTAGTGAGGAGCTCAGATTATCTGTCTAACCAAACGAAAAAAATGTTCACGCCTCTTTAGATCCACTAAAAAATCGAATCCCTCATTTTTTTTTTTCTTATTTTTATTTTCTTTTTTCGAAAGCTTTTCGCGTTGATTAATATTTTAGCCATTATAATTTCCCTATTCTATATGGTATTTCCCGCAGATGAAAAACACGCCGGTCAATGTCCTTATATATTTAACTCCGAGGACAAGGTGTATAGGATACCCGCACCTTGGGCTAAGTGTCTTCTCAGATTACGGTAGAAAGGAGCGAGTCTAGAGATTTATCTTCATTTGAATACAGCCCTCGTCTTCCGTTTGGCAAGGTGGAAAGGAAGAAGCAAGTGCCAAGAGGCTGAAGACTAAGGAGAGAAAACGCAGGAGGGTAAAGGCAAACGCTCCTCTCTTCGTTGATACTTTAAGCTAGTTTTCACGGTGGTCTTTAGTGTTTAACTTTGACTGAGAGAACTGGTAAGGCAAGGTAAAGTAAGGTAAATTAAGGTAAGGTAAGGTAAACAAACGAGTCAAAGTACTAATAATCCGGTTCTCTTATAAAGGGGGAAAAAAACTATTACGCCGCAAGGTTTCTACCTCGCAATTTCTACCCGCAAATTCAGAATAAAACCTTCCCCGCAGACTATACCTACTGCTGGGAGGTATAGAGCTTTGAGGAAATTATACTCTGTATATAGATATAATGTTTGTGTCCGATGGTAGGTATAAAGCGATCGAAAAGAGAAAAAGAAAAAGAAAAATAAGAGGAAGAGGAAGAGGAAGAGGAAGAGGAAGAGGAAGAGGAAGAACTAGAAGACGACGAGGAGGAAGAAGAAAAAAAGGAAAAAGGGTGTCGATAAAATCCCTTCCTGCATCAGACTACAACGCGGTTGAATAATTCATAAGATTTTGCTGTAAAGTTTGTTGAACAAGTTTTCTGTTTTTTTTTTTTTTTATTTTTAACTTTGCATTTTTTTTTTTTTTTTTTTTTTTGTTTTCATCGTCTATATATATAAGAGCCCTCAGAGATTAAATAGTCGACGTAGCAAGCCCTGTTTTATTCCGAATGTGGATTCCTGCCATTTATATAATTGGTGCGGCGAGCTGACAGGGTTGACTGGTCGAACGAGCTGGGTGCAGCCATTCGAAGCAATCACGGTGAAAATGCACTTTACGGTCTAGCGTAAATGAAAGTGGTTAAATATTATTACACCAACTGCAGTCGCAGTGCCACACGAATACCATAACGAAATTTTATCCATTTTATCCACATTAACAATATGGTGTACCTATAAATAAATAAAGAAAATTTATATCACGAGGGATATTAATTAACCGAAGTAACTCAAATTATTAAATAACATATCGGTGCCCATCGCTTCGTCACGTTTCACAAAATGCAATACTATATGTTATGGGTATAGGGGAGCCAAGCCATTCCCTCAGCGAAATGAATACAGTAAAAAAAAAAAATCTATTCAACCCTTCGATCGGTTCTATCTTTTTCTCCATTTCACTATTTTCCTGTCTTCCTCTATTTCCTTTTTGCACACGGTTCAATAACGGTATGTATTCAAGTGTGAGTGTAAAGAAATGTGTCTGTATATGTATGTAGGGGTGGAAAAATAGTTTATAAAAGTATCGTATAGACTATAGTGTGTACTATTCTATACTATCGCGGTATATACCGCATGAAATCGAATTCTTTGACTTCCTTAGCTTCGAAAACTGCATTTCCTTGGGTATGGAGGAACTGCACAGTATAGCTAGGGAGCGCCGAAGTGAGATTCGAAATTGCTGGGCGTTAGACTGACTATAGGGGTGGAGTGCGTGTAGCTTTGGTTGGATGGAAGGTATTACTTGGATTCACTCAAGTCCCTCCAGCACCCACCCCTTGGAGTCAAAGTCTAGATCTATTGTAACTGCCTTTCGGCACCATACGTTATCCGGAAGGGCGTTTAGAGCCCCTTATCCTATCCCGGATTGCTTCGAAAGCCTTGCCTCGCGTTGTCAAATAAAACTTCAGCCCCTAAATTGTTGTTAATTGAAACTTGGGATTGAGATTCGTTCGGAAAATTGAAAATCTCTTCAACAGTGGGAGAATCGTCGTTCGATAATAAAGACAGATGAAAAATATATGAACTAGGGGTAGGAAATGTTTGAATCAATAATAATTAGAATTCTTTGAGCTGCTGCAATTCCAACGACAGATATGATAGAAATAAAAATAAAACTAAGGGTAAAAATTCGTTGTTTCGGGAGATGAAACAAAAAGAGCAACTGAATTATCCAAGAGAAACCGAATCCCATGGGAGAAGAGAGGAGCGGGAAATGGCGAAATAAATTCACCTTGAATTTCTCAATGCTTCGATAACCCACTACCAGCATCCCAAAGGACTTGAGGCGTCAGAAAATAGCGAAGATTCTTGCCTGATGTTCAAAACACAAAATGACCCCCTTGGTAATTCGAGGCACGTCAAATTCCCACATGAAACTATATAGATAATCTCAATTTCTCAAAAGTTACACCATTCATTTTCTGCACCCATTCTTTAACGAGAAATCATACACCCCTTTTTCACCCTACAAATGATGAATCACCCTGGTTCGTTGTAGGGAAGAGGGATAACATGGCCAACCTTTCTCACTAACTAGGTATTGCTTTTAATGTATTAGCTGTATTTTCTGTTCGCTTTTATCTATGTTTTGTGGTATGTTGCCCACGTATAGCTATATATCTATATATATTCATTTGGGTGTACCGAATCGACATTATTTTCTCTTCCTAATAGTTTCTCATTTCACACCACGGTATAATAATTGCTGAAACTTTCTTTTCAAAAAACCGATGGATTTTAGAGCTGATCGAATATATATATAGCATACCTAGCCATGTAGTATGTGTGTGTACACACACAGCTATCGGGGAAACCTAATTACGTTTGGATAGACACGGTCCCATATCTTTGACGAGGTAAGCTGTCAGAGGAAATTGAATTCAGATGAAAACGCGTTGTACGTCATTGAAATTCGGCGCTAATATTAAGGTAAGATTAGGGACATTTGCGTACCCACGTCTGGCAGGTTTAATATCAATCTCAAAATCACTGTTTGATATTTGGAATCAATCATGTATATTAGGTATAAATAATCGGTTTTCATTTTTTTCATTTTTTCCTTGAAATCATTTCGTTGCGAATTCTTTCTAATCGGAAGAAGGTATATCGACTTTCTGACGTAGCTTGTCCAATTCTAGATCGAAGAACGATATTTTCCAAATAACAATGAAAAGTACTTGAAAATAAAAAATACAGGAAGAAAGGTTGCAGACGAGACAGAATAAGGTGTATAAACGAGGCGGTCACGTTTTTTGACACATATTTTATATTTCAAGTTGGGTATTGTATAAAGCTTACCGTTGCAAATTCTGACGTTGAACTAAATTGAATTTTTATATTTTTGTTTTACATCTTTTTCGTGTTAATTTTTTTTTTTTTTTTTTTTTCTTGTAAAACGCCTGTGTCGTTTGAGAAATGAATATCAAACCTGAAGATTTTTCGCTAAATTTTAATAGATTTCTGTGTGATAGACTTATTCTTCGTAGTCGATTAACAAGGGGCCACGAACAGGCGACAGAGATGGTTCTTTTTTCACTCGCAAAAAAAAAAAAAAAAAAAGGGAAAAAAGAAGAAAAAAGATACGGAAAAGTATAGAACGGGGAACGGGGAACGGGAAACGGGAAACGGGAAACAAGCATCGCGCGTTGTTACAGGGCGACGATTCAATACCCAGGCGAAACCGGCTGATCCCGTAATCCTTCTGGCGTTCGTTCGTTCGTTCGTTCGTTCGTTCGTTCGTTCGTTCGTTCGTTCGTTGTCTCGACGCGACGAGAGAGAAACCCAGAGGCCAGAAAACGCGACGCACGCGACAGGGATTTCTCTTATCCACGTCAATTTTACGGTCCGATTTATCGTCGAGCGTATTATTTAGCCATAGTGAAACAACCAGTATAGCATTGTCCGGGATCATCCCTAAGTATAAATTTATCGAAACCTAGTGTGTGAATACGATAGAAATCATTATTGTCATCGATAATTCAATACATATGAACTGAAAAACGAATTTTTCTTCATTATTTTATCATAAAAATGAATTTTTATTATATAATATTATTTAATAAAAAAAAAGCTTTTTATTTCGTATCGAAGAGCGAAACGAACCCTGTGCGGCTTACCTTGCGGTATAACGATACGAACGTATCTGGTATAACGGCTTGTTATTTCTCATCGGGAAAAACCGTTTGGCTAAATGGGTTCGCATACAGTTTTATAACGTTGGGGTTAAATTACAGAAATTAATAATAAAAATACAGGGTGAGGTATTTTGTTTTTTTTTTTTTTTTTTCTTCTCCTTTTTTATATCTAATTTTTTTTAATTTTTTTTTTTTTTTCACTTTATTTCACTCTGTTATTTTTATACATACATATATATGATGTAGGTATATGTATATTTATATATGTATTCTTTTTTCCCCTAGGTGCTCGAATATCGTGCCTCCAGGCGTTTATATCTTGTTTCGCAATTACGGTTAACAATTCCACGATACAATCCTCCAGCACCAGTACAAGATTGATCTCGACCCAGATAGCCGTACTCAACCGAGTTAGTAATTACCGATGAAAAGTTTAGATTATATACACTTATATTTACTAAACTTTACCCCGTTAAAGAAGAATACTCATATTGTCGTCACGCGATCGCGAAACTTATACATATTATAATGCTGAATTTGTCCGGAGCCAGATTCGATTTCCAAATTTTTAAATAACTCTCAAACTATTAAAAAATTACGAATTTCAATATTACCGATTCGAAATTCTTAGAAAGGGTATTTCCCCGAGAGTCTACACAGCCGATTTGAAAATGTTTGAAACAAAGAATACCGAAGGTTCAAAATTCCGAAAGCTAAATATATCCGAGAAAGGCCAAAACTCTGAAACTTGAAATTCGCGCTCGTATTCATTCAGTGTTTGATAACTCGGGCTGTATCGATCGTATCGAAACCAACAAGTGGTCAAATTAATCATCTTGGGATCCACTTATCGGAAAAAAAAGTTTGAAAATCCTTCAATCATGACATCGAAGTTATCGATTGAAAACTAGATAAAATGGGTTTCCCTAATAAGAGGGTCTCGATTAGAATGCAACTATTTTTTGTCTTCACGTATATCCTGAGAGATGGATCGAAATTTTCGTATTGTTGGACTTTCCGGAGTTTTAATTTCCTAAACACCAACGTTGTTGAAAATTGAAAATCTTCTCTAAGGAATTCGGAATTTTTACAATACAGAAAATGAAAAAAAAAAAAAAAAAACGAACCATCGATCTTCTCTCCTGCAACCTAGCTGGGTCGATCTTTGGGGATAAACAGCTACCTACGTTTCTACGAGGTCAGAGAAGGTATAGCGAGAGAACGTGTCGTGTAGAGAAGAGCGTATATACCACGTATACTGAGAATGTTGGATCATTCTACTAAGCCCTCTGATCTCCCATTTCCTCCCCTTTAGCCGCTATTCCGACTTGGCCAAACTCTGTGATACGTGTATAGTGTGAGGCAAACAATTCCGAGCTTTTCACAGAAAGTCGTGTGAACTTGGTGTAAAAAAAAAAAAAAATAAAAAAAAAAAAAAACAAAAAGGAGAAAAATCTTTCCATGTAGAAAGAGAGAGAAAGGGAGAGAGAAATTAAAAGAGTGGTTTAAAAAAAAGCTTCTCTTCTATTCCTGCTATGTAAACCAGCTGGGGCTGTCTTCAAGGGCTAATACAAACACAGGGCGAGTTAGTATCTCCATCCCCTTAAAATAGCGGCGAGTATAGGTATATCGAGTTTCATTGAGGATTGGGCGAGAGCTTTGGACGCGAAAAGGTAGGTAGGTAGGTGAGTATGGTATAGGTGTATAGGGGTCGTGCGGGAAGGTGCGTCGAATCGTTCGATTTAACGAGATTACAAAGCAAACGTACTCTAAAAGGGTGCGTCGATGCTATTAACGGTAGCACGACGACCGCGGCGTTAGATCCGGTACGAAAAACCCTGTGCAGCACACATCGGTGAAATGATTCCGATATATATATATACAGCATCAGGGTGCGGCGAAATTGTTATACCTTGTCTACCCCCGGGGGTGTTTAAAAATTTGAATTAACCGAACTCGAATAATAATAAGGGCTATTTTATTATGCCTCCGTTTTTCCTCCTTAACGAGATTTTAAAAGAGCGTATAAAAAACGTTTTTTAAAAATTCCTGTTACACGGATGAACACAACACGTTAATACAGATGTCACGTACCCCGTTGTTTATGAACAGGCACATCGTTTTGATGGTTGTTTCATTTCGGTTTTTTTCTTCTGTTCTTTTTTTTTTTTTTTTTTCTCATTTGGTTTTTTGTTTTCATTTATGGATGGCACGGGTGATGGTGACTGCCACGCCCTGTATTAACGATATGGTATGATATCCTGCATCGCGGGTGCGAGAGGCCGCGCGCGTTTATTCCCCGGAGCGGTGTATCGCCCCTTTTCTCTCTGCACAGATGAGCGGGGGACTCGTTTACCGTGCTCTTTTTTTTTCCAGTATTTACGCCACAATGAAACGTTTAATGAACCCGGGATGAAACCAATTTCACCAGCTACGGGAATGAATATACGCCGAGGTTGCAGCCGAAAAATATCAGGGAATAAACGAATGGGTACGGGTATAAGGGTGCAGGATAACAATCTCGTTAATTGAATAATAAACATCTCCTTGTTACGCGTATACGAAAAAAGTACCTCAGAACTTGAGAGAGAGAGGAAGAGAAAAGGAGGAGGAGGAGGAGGAGGAGGAAGGACGAGGGGTGCAGGGAAGGGATAAGATAAAAATGTTTGAAATCGATCGATTGCTCGAGTCCCCCGGGTCTCCTCAGTTCGGTAACTTCGTCGCTTTCCTTTGCCCACCGTTATTTACCTCCCTATGAGCTTCTGTTCAACCCTGTCACGTGGCGGTCGTTTGCATCCGCTCGAATACACCGAAATACGTGGGTGAAGGACAGCACGGAATATTAGAGGGCGAGGGTAGGACCGGGGCCGTAGAATACACGGGTGCAAATAGTCACCGCGTGCATATATGCGGGTTAAAACATTCCAAATGATACCTCGATGCGAAAAGTTCGAGAAATTTCGACAATTTTTCAAAACTGACCTAAGAGGGGTACATTTTTCCACTTTTCTTTTAGTAGACTCAATCTGCGTATAAGACGAAGTCCGCATAAAATCGCTGAGAAAAAATAGAAAATTATATACACCCCCTGAACAGATGTCCAGAGAAGACGTAACATGCATGTTTTCTTTCATTACCAAATACCCCGCGTACTTGCGCGAAGGGAGAGTTCGAGCCATATTGTGCGATGGCCTAAAGCTATGGTTTGCTAGCGTGCAAACATCAAAGGTTATGACTTATGATATTAGGGGCACCTGCTGTTATCGTACCGAATCCCTAACCGGGTTGTAGGTGATGGAACTGGGCTTAACAAGATGCCATGCCGCCGGCTGGGGATGTTTATGCTAGTTACCCGTACGGTGTAAATGACAAATTGCTCCTCCAGGGAGAAAAGGGACAGTTATTTCATCCGATTTCATGAAATGGTGAAATATTCGCTTATCAATCGCGATAGAGTCTAAACCGCACCCTGCAGATACTGTGGGAGTTGTTCCAACGATAAACCGTCGACTTAAATTATCACCAATGAGCTTTTTCCCACCTTAACTAAACGCCAAATGTACAAATGGCCCAACCGGGACATAAAACGAGTGAATTTTCGCCCCTTGCAGTCGTTCTCACGAAATTAATTACACTTCACGTTCTGTTGAAAGCTTAAGGAATGATTATGCAGTATTTGTACAGAAATGATATAATATGAACTTTATCCAGACAGATGTTAATAATTGCTTGTATACTTGCGTTAGACGAAATTTCGAAATTGAATTGAAACAAATTGTCGATTATAGTAAAGACCGGATTCGATACAACGAGCTGAACAAGATTTTCGATAATTTTAATCGACGTATACATCGGCTAGACAAAGCGTCGTACTAATTACGGGAAACCGGGGAAACGTTTAAATGCTTTAACTGAAGTAGCGCTACGGATGATTTTCATCTGCGGTACTATTGTGCTCGAGATTGGTGGGTGCAGAGTTTCGGCAATCTCTTCTTCCTCTCTCTGCCTCGTGTTTCAATCATTTCAAAGCCATTGAAAAGCGCCGGAGCTTTTCTCTTCACGGTCGAAGACATCCTCTTAATTTCCGGTCAAGGAAAAAAAAAAAAAAGCTACCGGTTTTAAAGAACGGGGAACAAGGTAGGTACGGATAAGTACGTATAGTGTGACGTGAAAAAAAACCGAAATAGTTAGAAATTTGCGATAGCAAAATAATTCGGAGAAATAAATTGATGATTATTAATAACAAATTTTAAAACGTGAAGTTAAGGTGCGAACAGTCGTAAAGAAAAAAAAAAAAAAAAAAAAAAATACTTACACTTTGGACATTAAATTAGCAGAGTTTATATAATACGGGAAGTTTGAATTAATTCACGGACGAAAGCAATTATCTATGCAATTAACGGTAATTCAAATTACATCTGCAGTATAGCTATATATAGGTATATGCTATACATACATATTATACAACTGTGAGTATAATAATTAATTCAACATTCTCGACTCTCTTTGCAATGAATAAAATATGCGGTCTAATTTAAAGAAAAATTGATTACTATTTATGGAAGCATCGATGATGCTGATCAATGGCTTGAATTAGATGATTTGATATATCGATGATCGGAATCGAAATTTATCTTATATCATAATTTCCTATAAAATGAGCTCTGTGGATAAAATGGTTGAATTAATTAAAGATAAAATAACGTTCTGGTTATTTTGGTGATTTTTTTTTTTTTTTTTTTTTTGTTTTTAATCATTGAGGGAAGGTATAATACCGAGAACCCGTGAAAAGCAAATATTGGTAAATGTTAATACTTACGGACCGAGGTCTAGGATATTCAGCCCATCCAAATTTAATTTGGCTTCCCAGAGGGCGTAGAAACCTCTAGAGTGACATTTGCGTAACTATAGAAGATCAGGGCTCTCGTTTCAACCCCCACATAAATGCGGTGTATGGTTAGTTAATTTATGTAACAGCACGTAAATGATAATTACACCTTCGGTCATTATTATTATTATTATTATTATTATTATTATTATTATTATTATTATCATTATTATCATTATTTATATCGGAGGTAGAAAATTATCGTTGTTTTTGTTTTTCGACGACACGGCTATGTTAGTTCGATGAAATTTAGTTTTAATGAAAAATTGTACACATTAATAGAGCGTGTATAGCTGTATTGGTGCGAATTAATTATTATTTATCGAACAGTAATACCATGGAATAATACACGAATAGTAATTAACGTAGCCTCATTGGAAATGATGATGATGATGGGAAAAAATACATTATAAATAAAAAATAGTCAGACGTGGATAATATCAGTCGATGATATTAAAATTCTGAATTTTGACCGTTTGGGATTTTCGGAATTCGGAACTTCGACCTGGCTCCTAATTCCGACTTTATACTGCAAGGGTATGAAAGAAAAAATAAAGAAGGGAGGAATGGGAAAATGGGGAAAAGAAAAATATGAGAGTTTTGAAAGACGGTATAACAAAGATCCGGGGTTAAATTTAGGCCGTAAATAATGGGAAACAAATTATATGAAGGTTGTTGCGTGGCGTTGAATAGAGCAATTTGAAATTCGTGGTAACTTTGGTAATTGGTCCGTTACCTTGGAAACCCTACTCCCGGATCGTAATTATCGAACACAGCCGGAGCAGAGCGCTGTCTCTCGATAGTGGTAAACGGGTGAGAATATCAACTATATACGTTGTACAAATACATATATATGTATACACATGTAATTTCAAAACATCAATCACGCTAGGGCACAGGGTGCTCGGTTATTGGAGTCGTTGGAAATATAAATATACGAAATTAAACCCGCGTGTTGAGGAAAACGTTTTTAAAATATGACAAATTTATTCCCTCGAGGGTAGAAAATGAAAATTAATCTCATTTTTTTTTTTTTTTTTTTTTTATTCAAATTTGACAATAAGAACACAGAGAAATAAGTTCATTAGATAAACCTATACGTATATAGGTATATACTAGAGATGCAGGTTTTTCCTGAAACCGCAAAAGAAAACCTCAATACATCACATATTATTCCTATACTGCTGATGATGCATGTTGAAACGAAATTTATGGAGATGGTAGTAGATCAGTGGACTCTTCTTTTTTTGTGCCAAAAAAGGGATGAGTTTTTTCTTTTTTTTTTTTCTTTTTCTTTTTCTTTCCTTTTTTTGGCACATCCAGCTAATACACACGCGTATATAAATATATGTAGTATTTCAGACGTCGCGACGCGACGCGACGCTTCGCACTGTCGACTGATTTATTCGACCGTCTGCTGTCTGGGTGCCAGTCAACCCCTAGTACGGTGTGGAACGAATTTTAAGATTTTCACCGCGAATTGTTCAACGAAATAAGAAAAGAGCGAGCCTGTCTTCGTCACTTTGTTTATCCTCTGACAAGTTATTTTTCCACGTACCCCTAACCCAACTAAAAACGCTTTTCAAACCAGTGAAAAGTTTTCAGGAACGATTCAGACTGTCGTCCTGTATCAAGTGAAAATCACTCCCTCCTTTTTCTTTTTCTTTTTCTGTTTCTTTTCTTTCATTCTTTCTTTTCTTATCTCCTCCCTTTTTTTTTTTTTCCTCAGGTGTGTCCTTTCCAACTTTCGAACGAATTATTCCGGGTCGAATATAACGAAAATAAAAGTAAACGAGAAACGGGATCAAAGTATAACGGATGAAGCCTGGGCTTAACCTTTCCACGACGTGAAGAAGGAGAAACGAAAGGCAGCCGCGGCACCAAAGGGCCCAAGTAATTCAGGGGTAAAGTAACCAGGTTAAGACCACCTGGCAACATTTGGACAATGGTAATAAATGAGACAGCGGGGACTCGTTCGAAGAACGATAAACAAAGGTTAACGAGTGTATTGGGAATCGGGTGTAGTATCGAAGCGCCGAGCTGCTTTTGCCATATCTTGACCCGATTTTGACAAAATGTTGCTTTTTTTTTTCATTTTTTTCTAAAAACCGATCCTAGAATTACTTTTTCTTTTTTTCATGAATAAATTTTGACTTGCGAAAAAATTCTTCGTATAAAAAAAAAAACAACGAAAAGGTTGAGACTTCAGACGCGTGTGTTCGGTTCAACTGAGTAATTTCCCTCTATTATGGTCAGAGAATTCTCTGAACCAAGAATACGGCCTGTCCGCCACGTCTCGAAAAAAAAAAAAAAAAAAAAAAATACGAAATGCGAAATGCGAAATGTTATTCGCGAATTTCATGGCGTCCGATGAGAAAAGAAAAATAGAGAATTTCCCTTACTTATGTTAAAAAGAAACGGAGAAAATCGTCGAAACTGAGATGTATATATATATAATATATACGAGGAAGACACTTTCGCTATGTATAATATTCGCGAAATGGTGTCAGCCGACTCGACTTGTTGTAACGACGTCAAGGGTGTATTAGTCGAGATAGAAGCGAGCCAATTTACACGTGCACAAAGCATACCCCAGCGCCTAGGGATAAGATATATCATATAATATAATAATATTCCAGGATCAAGCTCTCCTCTCCTCCCCTCTCTGCTCCGCTTGCCCCTTTAGCTCACACCCTTAATCTACCCATCTACCCATCTACACTAACATGCATACATTTCTGCTCCTATCCACAAACTAGTCATATACGTTATCTCAGTCTTCTAGTGCCGAGCGGTCGCGACACACTAGCTAAGATAAGGATAAGATATACAGGCGCAAGTTCGCAGGTCTAAACCTCGAGATTTACGAGGTATGATCATTTTAATTGCAAAAGCAATGCCTACTCTAAGTGCCACTGTACTATACGTATACTATACCCTCTCCGTCTTACAACCCATCCTATAGGAAATCTTGGTGAAAAAATAAGAAGAAGAAAAAAACAAAGCGAAGTTTAAATCTACATCGAGATAAAGTCTTCGGTTCTATACGGGACGTTGTAAGGCTATATGCAAGCTCTGAGAACTTGGGAGGGTGAAGACACGACGGGTGACGTTTTCACCGTAGTAGCGCGATATGGAGGTGATAAATTCTTATAGAGTCCTTCTTCTGTTCGACGGTCAACTGCCGACGTCAACCTTTCCCTTTCCCGTTCCCTTTCCCTTTTTCTTTTTCTTTTCCTTTTCCTTCATCTTTACTCTTCTATTTGGGATGGGGTTCGATGTGACACGTCGACGTCCTCCCCGGGCAAAGAAGCCGAATACATAGGGTAGATGGGAATACGTCGATGCATGCATGGGCATGTGTACCACGTATATGTATATATACATACGTACCCCCATCCACATACCCATCTCCCAAGAGAAAAAAAAAAAAAAATGGACCAAGAGTGAGTATCTTTAGAAGTAGAAGTTTACCCCAACGTGAAAACAGTTTTCAGAGTAGATAACCAACCGCGAGGTAGACGTATAACCATAGTTGAGTAAAAAATAATCGCCTCGTCGCGGGTGACGAGGTCAACCGACTTTTTATTCCCCTTTTTACTATCCCGGGTATGGGGTAGGTAACATCCATGAGGAAAAATGAACACGGCATTTCTTTAGCCTCTCGCACTGGATACCGAAAGAAGATACATCAGATTGCGGATCGGATTTTGAGAGGATGATATAATCCTACAATTTGAAGTGTTCATTTTAAGAATTGAACCTTCCCCATAGTGCGTCCGCCGAAGATCTTATGCGACACGGTTTCCCGGATGACATAAATCTCGAAGCATCCATTAGCGCGACACTGTGTTCCCGGAAAGGGAAGCGGGAAGAGGAAAGAGGATAAGGAGGAGGCGGTGGATTTTGGTGGTGTAAAAGAAGGGAGGGACGGAGGCTCAGGGTTGTCTCGTATCGAGTGCGAGAATATCCACCCGGTGACATACATCTCGTACAGCAGCCACCTCTTCCTCCCTTTAGCCAAGGTTCTACATTATCCCCTGAAGATATGAAACGAGCCCCTCGACACCTCGACGCCGCCCGCGACGACACCTCCTCGCTCATCGCCGGTCGGCACATTTGTATCCGTCATATCCTTCCCATTCATTCCTTTCCTGATGCACGGTTATTCGGCATCCCGATTCGCTTATACGTTCAAAAATGACCGTTGAAACTGGGCTTTAAGATCTGCAAGGTAAAAAGAAACTCGAACGGATATACGCGCGAGACGATAGAATACAGCTTTTTTTTTTATCCAATTTCTATCGCAGCATGGTGCCTTCTGACATAAACGTGACACTGAGGAGAGAGGAGATTACATTTCTTCATTTCAAGATGGAATATCATTTCTCTACGGACTAAGACGTCCGAAAACAATTTCTTTACAATATATTTCCAGCTTGCCGATCAGAAGACGAATTGCCTACACGGGACACGAATTTTCCGTTAAATTGACGCGCAATTAACGCATTCAGCGCGATTAAGGAAACCAGAGTTCCTCGCGGAGGAGGTGTTCAAGAATTTTTAACGAAGCGGAAGTTTGGCTTCGTACTACACCGCGTCTTTTGCCCCCTGTATGTCGGCGTGAAAGACGACCGATAATTAATTAATCCTGTAGATTGGATCCTGAGATTCTGGCTGTTAAGAATCCGACCCAGAAAGCAACCATGTAAGGGGACGTGAGGAAACGCTAGTATTCCACGTTGTAAAATTGAAATAAAAAAAATGATATTCGTCAACATGGGATTATTTTGCTTCGGTGATAAAAGCGTCGGTGTTATAGCGGCACCGAAGATGCGCGCTTTCTTATTTGAAAACGTCAATTTTCTCTCGAACCTTTTCCAGTACGGCGCGTATTCGAAGGACGTTCGTATCGACTGGTGCGACTCGGCAGGAGCGACTGGAGAGCGTCATTAAGGAAATGGGAGTCCTTCAGCGACAGATGCGTACTAAGTAAAATGGTTACGATTTCACGTTCAAGAATAGGGATGGGGGAGAGAAAATGAATGAGAGCTGTGAAAAATGTACCATGAGAAAATTTTTCATCGTTTATCTTTTAGGCTGAATATTTTTTTTTTTTTTTTTTGCTTTCATCTCTTATTTCTTTCTTGGGTGGTTTGATTTCGAATGCACCACCGTCACGGTTTCCCTTTTTTTCTCTCTCTCTCTCTCTCTCTTCTCATATATATAGGTATATGCCGAATTTGTCGTCCCCTCGTTAAAAATATTCCGAGCATCGCCCACTAAGAACAGATTTCATCTTTTTACAAAATTGAATTGGAACTGACCCTGGCTTTTTCTATGTGCAGGTTATACGTGACGTAGAGCTAAGAGCTTTGAGGTTCAAGGGAATCGTCGAAATCTTTTTTCTTCCCTCTTCTTCTTCTTCTTTTTCTTCTTCCATTTTTATTCTGACTCTGATTGATCCACGTGTACCCCGGCACGCACGTACTCGCGCAGTGCAGACGGATTGAAGAAGAGCGAAAATGAGACGTAGCTTTTTTCCACAAAAAAAAAAAAAAAAAAGGAAAGGAAAGGAAGAAAGAAAAAATACGATCAAAGCCACCACACCCACGCAACTTTTGACTATCCCATATTTTTTTCTTCCTCGCTACTCCTCCTCATCACGAAAAAACTCTATAAAAAAAAGCCCATGCTCTATCTCTCCCTGAGCTGTTCCGTTTCGCAGAAAAAAAAAAAAAAAAGAAAAAAGAAGCACACTCTAAATCTCAATTTCTGAGAAACTAATCTTCCCAAAAATAAATCCGATACCGAGTTTTGAAACAATATTTCCCTTGTCATATTTTGACGATTTTTAGTCTGAAGCTTGATGATAATATTACCAGAAGGGATGCTCGCTATCGCCTGCTTGTTGCGTGTTTAATGGCCGGTACTTTGATTTCGTCGAAGTCTCAGACGAGCCTTTTGAAGGGGAGCGGTGAGGGCTGTCTGTTCAGAGAAATAAGAAAGGAAATAAAAAGAGAAGAACGAGGGAGCGAAGGAAATAACGGAGATTTCGGAGAAGCAGGAAGCTCTCTTGGGCATAGGCGGGCGACATTGGGCACAAGGCCATTACCCTGCCATTTCCTGGCATACCGATCGACTGCAATTACAACGATAGCTCCAACCAATCCCAACTCTTCTTTGGCCTCACCCCGTTCCCTGCAATTTCCTCATTCGCTATTTCGCGGATAAAAGAGCGAGCCGAATTCTTCCGTAACAGTGTACAAAATTCGCTCCCCGAATTTATCCAATTTTTTATTTTTTATTCTAAATCCCGCGAGAGGCTAGAGCGTTTTTCCCTCAGCGTTTCGTTCACAGTTTTTCGAATACGATAAAAGGCCCGGAAAAATGTCTTGTCCGTCGCGACGGAGCTATTGAACCCCGAGACATGGTCGTAGCCGGTTATATATTTATATACCTATATACGTGTGTACATTATTGTGCCCGTGTAATATACCTTATCTTTATGACGTTTTTGGAGGCCCATTGACTGCCACAAGCAATAACACGCGGTACCTACGCTACTGCTTACTCTTTGATAAATATAACCCACTCTGACGTTAAATTCATTTCGAATTGTCCCCGAATATAAGACGCGGAGACTGATAAGACCGGAAGAGAAACGTTGTCAGGGGCCTATCTTACATTAAAAGAAAATAAAGAGAAAAAGGATAAAAGAGAAGAAAAAAAAAAAGGAGAAGCTCTCCTGAATCTTGCGGGTATAGAAATGACGGGGTTCTCTTTTATGTGTCGTTTATCTCTTTACTCGGAAAACTAAAAAATTGTACGCAGCGTTATATAACAAGTTGGGAAAATAAGGTGCGGTAGTATCGTTGTTTCCTCAATCTTTGTTATGGAATTCTGTATATAAGGTAAAAGAACGAGAGTTTCGAAAGACCCGTACCGTGTAAACTTTCGCGCGGTTCACTGTTTCACCCGAACTTTGATCAAATCCACCATTGTTTTCGTTAGCAGCTGTGATGGCACGGTGTCGGTATAGGCACGGGTGTCCACCAAGAAAATAATGGCGATTTGCGATCCGTGGAAAGAGGTCGAGGAAGTTGGAAGGAAAGAAAGAAAGACAGAAAGAAGGAAAGAAAAAAAACTGGGCAAAAAACGAACGAAACTGGGTTTCCAGTGAAAGCGGACGAGAAAGGACGACCGTTTTCGGGATCATTTGATACAGCCAATCCAATTCGGTGGGATATAATTTAGCTACGTAAAGGAATACATCAACCGGATGGCAAAAACTCAAGTAGTCCTTAAAGTATGCCAAAGTAGACCACTCAACGACAACAATAAGAACAATCTATCTGGTCCTGGACGTTTGAGATTTACTTTCAAGTGCTTCGGGGGGGGTTTGATATAAGAAACTGAATCCTCACCAACGCACAGATATATATGGAATAATTTTATACGTAATAAAAGCGAAGAGACTCCCTCCGACCTTTTGACGATCATTTATTCAACCCGATTTCTAATACAATCTCGATTTTCTGATATTCATTTTACTTATAGAAACAAAGGGTGCGAAAGCGGACCTGTTCAAAGTAAATCACCGGCGAAAGACGGGCTGTGTAATCCTTGATAAATCGGCGAAACGTTACCACGAGTGAAAATAATCCTTGTATCCACGTCACAGACACAGAATTATGCTATATTAATTATCAAACGTCTGGCTGAGCCGGGAGGCTTTACTTTCAAAACGGAGAATCCAGACCCTGAAATCCTGATGCAATACCGTTAGATTAAGCGACACTAAAAAAAAAAATGTCTGCGCTTTGTGAAAATCGCAAACTTTTAACCCTCGAGTATGTATGGAGAAATGTTCGAGCTATCATTATTCCTTGAAAAAGCTATATGACCATTCCGTTGAGCGATAAAATCTCTGTTAAATCATACACCGTTGTTTATTATTATCACGATCGTGATTACGATTACGATTACGATTACGATTATTGTAATTGTTATTACGATTATTATTATGATCGTACTAGGAACGGGATTATGAAAATAGTGGTGGCAGTTGGCGGATTCCGAGCCCCACCGAAAGGGATGAAAAGAAGAGGTATACGAGGGTGAACGCGAGGGTGAGGGTGAGGGCGAGGGTGAGGTAGTATCGTGGGTACGAGAGAACGCAAGCGCACGACCTTATCGAGTTGGTGGCAGACACGGTGGTGGCAGCCGCGGCCAACGTAGGCGGTTCAGTTGCGCACAGAAAGTGGTTCGCATAAGTTGGTTGGCAAATTTACAACGTCGTCGTGACCGGTTCGACGGTATATAATGTTTAAACCCGCGTATCCGCCGGTTGTATCGCCAAGTTTAATATCTCGCGGTGTTTCATCGGCCGCGTAATAAGCGCTAATTTCTTTTATGCAAAAGCTCGACGAGTCCCGCGACGTTGTTTCACCGTTTAGTGAAAGTTCGCGGGTTATAAGGCGGCGTCGCGACGCGGTGTTACGATGACGGTGGCGGCCGGAGGGTAGCGGAAATCGTTCGGTATACGAGACAATAAAGTGGACCATGTGAAACTAAGAAGGGTACGCAAAACGAGATGTGGCGTCTCGCACTGGTGCTGGCCGTTGTGGCAGGGTGCTGCGACGCGTGTCCAGAGTCCTGCGAGTGTCATCAGCTCCCAAATACCGAGGACCTAGCCGTTCTCGTCGAAGCCGTATGCCTGGGCAAGGCGCCGAGGCTGATTGACCTCTCGTCGACGACGCGTAGACTGAGGATAATCGACGTTGAAGAAACGGAGATCGTCGAGTTCCTCGATAACCTCGCGAACGGTACCGCGTCCCTGCCGTATCTCGACGATTTCGAATTCACGAACTGCTCCATCAAAGGGTTAAACTCCTCCGCTTGGTCCGTTGGACTCGAAAAAATGAGGATATTGAATATATCCCACAACGATTTGTCGGATCTGAACGATGTGCGGACCGTGAATCAAGTTAATGTTAGTAGTTTAACGAGTCTTGACGTTTCCGATAACCTTGTGAACGACCTAAGTGCCGATACCTTTAGGACACTGCCGGTTCTCGCGAGATTGTGCCTCAGAGGAAACGAAATTTCGCTAATTGACGCCAGGGCCTTCTTCGGACTCGGTCTTCTCGAGGAGCTCGACATATCGGACAACAAGCTAGTCTCCTTACCCGACGACGCTCTCACCCCGCTCGAGTCCCTACAGAAATTGGATCTCAGCGGTAACCAGCTTCAAGTACTGGGTGCCGGATGGTTCGAGAGTTTGGGAAGACTCAGAGAGCTGGACGTATCGCGTAACGGTTTAGCTCGAGCCGCGTCGGGCGCGTTGCAGCCACTTCCAGGCTTATCGGTTTTGAGATTGGCGGGTAATCCGCTACGAGAACGTGACGTATCGCTGCTCTTAGGTACGGGCAGGAAACTGGAGACAGTAGACGCTTCGAGAACGGGTCTGATCCGGGTACCAGCTGCGCTGACGCGATCAGTCCGAGCCCTCAGACTGGCGGGTAATAAACTGACGTCGATCCGAGGCGGGGATCTCGACAGCTATCCGCTATTACGTCTACTCGACATTTCGGATAACCGTTTGACAGACGTCGAAGAGGACGCTTTGGGGAGGCTCGAAGTCCTGGACAACTTGGACGTGTCCGGTAATTTTTTGACAGAGGTACCGAGGAGCTTGCCCGGCAGTTTGACCGCGTTGAACCTCGATCGGAACGTGGTAAAGATACTGAGATTCAACGACCTTCAAGGACTGTATAACCTGCGGGAATTGTTCCTGAGAAAGAATACAATCACCGAAATACAGGAGGGTGCTTTCAGCCAACTTCTAGCCCTGGAAGTACTCGATATATCCGACAATCCCATCAAGGAACTACCAGCGAATACTCTGAACGGACCGACACGTTTGAACACTCTGAGAATGTCAGGGTTGACCGCGCTGCAGTGGAACCAACGGGAACAGGGAGACATGACGTTTCCGGTTCCTGGCCCCGAGAGACTGGTCGACCTCGACGTTTCCAGGAGTCCGGTTTTGGCCGGACAATTGTTGGCTGACACCGCGGCATTGTCGGCGTGCAAAAGTCTGCTGAGTTTGAACTTGGAGAGAACTAATCTTACGACTATTAGATCGGATTTAGTCTACTTTGTGCCACAATTGCGGGTTTTGGGACTAGGCGGTAACCCGTGGATCTGTACCGAGGATATTTACTGGCTTGGAGATTGGTCTAGGGAACACGACGAGATTGAGCCGCTGGCGGAATGCGTTGCGAATGTATCAGGCCAGGTCGGAATCTATCTTAGGGAATTACCGTCTCCCCCGACGCCAGCCTCGACGAGTATAGAAACACCGCAAGAAAACTGGTATAAAAAGAGCGGAGAGAGTCGAACCGCAGAAGCCAACACGACGTCTTCCTACTTCGACATCTTCCGGCCTCGGGGGAGTACTGAAGAAGATTACCTCGCCGCGGAAAATGTAACTTTGGAACTGAACTCAACCAGTGAATACCTCGAGACCGAAGTCTACGCCTCGTCAACGACGAAAACGACTCTGATTACTGATAGGACGAAGCTCAGCAGAGACGGCAGAGTCGCCGACAGAGATTTACAGTCGATATTAATAAACGGATCTCACAGATTAGCCCCGCAACGAAATCGTCCGCAAGGTTTAACCAAGTCTACAACCGCGGCGGATAAAAGTACGAGAACGTTGCGGAGAAAAGAGTATCTGGTAAACAAAAGTTCGACGACAAACACCGTGGGTGAAGAAGAAGAAAAAAAAGAAGACACCGAACCGAGTAACAAGCGGAAGGAAGTGGCGAATGGATCTGCAAACACGGTTGCTGAGGAGCTGAGCGGTCGAGCAACAGATTCAGGGGCTCGAATATCGGAGGCTTTATCGGCTGGTGCACATCCTGGGATGCTGGTACTGGTCGGTGCAGCTCTAGGTGCAGTTGCAGCACTGTCTGTCGTTCTATCACGACGAGCAACTGCCCGTAGAAGAGATTGCTGCTATCAGCGTCAGGAGAACATAGAGGTTCACACTTTGACACCGGTGACCGAACTCTGGTGATCTTGATCGTTGAATGGTTAGGAGCTGAGTCCGTTGATGATGAGATCAATTTTCGAGGCAAAACGGACGGTGTGTTGATCGACAATAATGCTGTGTCGAGAGAAGAGACGCGACGGGGTGGAAAGAAGATGGGATGAAACTCGACGAGATGTAATAATAATAATAATAATATGGGAGAGAAGCGATGCAGAGGAATTAGAGGAATAGGATATGTAAAGAAGGAAAGAGGGACGGTGTACAAGTTGTAATTGTGTCAGTTGAAAGGTACTATTTATAGTGAGTATGTCGTTTGTTTGGAGTCCTTTTTTCTTCTTCTTTTTCTCCTTTTTCTTTTTTTTTCTTGGCTAACGAAGGAAATAGAGGGATGACGACGAGAGAAATAGAAATAGAGAGAGGGAGAGAGAGAGAGAGAGAGAGAGAGAGAGAGAAAAGAGACGAAAAAAGGAGGAAAATAATCGAAAGGAAATAGAAACTGTTTACTGTGCGTCGAGATAAGTACAAGTAAGTTTATTAGGAGACCAATCCTGCAGTCAACATTTGTACAGAGTTCTTGCTTCGAGGATTTTATCCGCCTTTAATGGCGGCTTGCCAAATTCCGTAAGAATAATACTATAACAAAAGAGGCTAGATATTATCTTTCTTAAAAATAACCAGTGTCAAAATACCATTATGATAATAAACGAGTGTACAAAGAAATATTGTTGGCATTATTATATTTATTCATCCGTATATATTTCAGTTTCATCATATAATTCTCATTCTTCTTATTCTTATTCTTTTTCTTTTTCTTTTTCCTATCGTGTTTACCATATCATTTAGAATTTATTACTTTTCCTTTCCGCACTGCTTGTTTCTCTTCTTTCATTTTCAACATATATTCATTATACCTAATTCGATGATCAAATCGAATCATACAGCCTGCCGAGCTTTATTAAATCAGGCTCCAAGATATCGAAGAAATTTTTTAGCTTTTAGACCGAACCAGTACCGAGGTATAATAAAAGGAAAACAAAAAAAAATTACAAATAAAAAGATGGGAATCTAAGATGGCTGCTTATTGAGAAAAAAAAAAAACAAAAAAAAAACAGGAACCCTCTCTTTGCGGAGTCAGAAATATATTTAGAGCCTGACGCTACGGAGATGCCAAAATATTGATAAGAAAATATAACGACGAAGCAATCTTAGCCCGGGGGGGGGGGGGGGGGGGGGAAGGTGGTGGTATTTCTTTCGTAATGAAAACAAATTTCACTTTACGCATTTTGTTCCCAATTAAATTTTCAACGTTCAGGTAATGCAAAGGACAGAAAGAAGAACGGAGATACTAATTAGAAAAATCGAACCTCTCATCCCCTAATTATTTAAGTATAACTAAACTCGTTTAAGTAAGTTCTTCCGTTCATAAACAAGTCGGAATAATTGAGATTTCACTCGACCTAATAGTCGCGCATTGTTTTGGGGAGCTTAAAAGCAGGAATACGTATATGTATTTAAGTGTATGTGTATGTATGTATGTATGTATGTATGTATGTAGTACCTTGCTTCGTACTTACCTTATACCTGTGCACGGGATAGAACCATGGAAAAGTGGAAGCCAGTAAAAGGTCAAGGAGAAAGTGAGACCGAGCATCGGAGGACGGGAGGACGGGAAGACCTGAGACTACCCGAGTCTGGAGAGACCAGGAGGAGATTTCAGCTCTCTCGATTAAAGGGGAAGTTAAGCTACGGGGTTCACCGTTCAAAGCTCGAGCGGTGAGCCGCACTCAGCCTAGGGACAAACTTACCCTAAACTTCCGAAATCCGAACGCAGTTTCCCTAATCGAATAAAATCATAGCGATTAAGACCCTTCGCCCGTCTGTTTAGCCAAACTAGCAATGATGTTTGTATGACGAATTTAAAGTGTCAAAATAATGAAATTTAGGGTACGAATAGAGGGAAGAAAGAACGGAAGCTGCTTTATGCTTCTTTTCATCATTCCGCAAAAACTCGTCGCTCAATAAACCCCGAAAATACACGGCGTATACCTAAATATTGCTCAAAACCCGTCCACCCGCGTTAACGAGTTTGAAGTCCGGAGCCGTGGCTCGATCGGAGGCATATTCGTCCCCGTTGAATATAGGTATATATATACCTATGTGAAATATGGTAGTAAATATGTATACTATCCTACGGCGACCTGAAGTACCATTTCGAGGACCGTCCGGTCCAGTCCGGTCCAGCCCACGTCCGCGCACAGAAACTAAACTTTGGTAAGTCTATTCGGAACGTAAACGAACCACCGGAGAGTTCAGACTACCTACTTGAAAGTACCTACCAAGTGAGGCTGCTCCAACTGCAGTATAGGAAGCGAAAAAGTGAGGTCAACTTTAGACGGGGTATAAACTTTTTTCCCCATCAATTTGATAAAGTGGATATTACAACACCCTGTATAGTTCATAGACCAGGGGAACTACTGAATAAAAAGACTAGGAAGCTGGAGGTCGACATCACTGAAGATTCTCTCGGTGTTGGTTAGACGCCCACCACCACCACCACCACCACTCCGCATGGTATATTATATAGAATACGGAGCGATCAATGCCACCCACCCTTTATACCTATATTCCAGGTCATATACAGCTAGTATAACTGTATACACTGAGACTTGGGGTTTTCTGCACTCCGCACTCCGCACCTCGCCAATAGAACCGCGAACCTTGAGTCTAGGAGTTCCTTGGTCTCGGAGAGCCAAGTTCCATATCTCTTCACCACCGTCGAGACGAACTCAACTCAAGTCTGAACTGATGACAGCTGAAGCGTAGGTAGTAGCTACCTCGCTAAATCCGTTCCTACGCGTCTATATAATACTATAGCCGAATTCTAGGTATATCCTTGCGTTACCTTTGCCATCAGAAGACCAGGATTACCACATTGAAAACATATTATAGTATAATCTTCCCTTTTAACGTGAAAGACTGAAATTTTGCTAATTATAAGATTTGATCTCTTCATCTTGAAAAGCTTTCGGGTTGAATGTGATTTGAAGCTTAAGATACACGATGGTTTGCTGAACATTTTTCTGTCCATATCAGTCCACTCTCTAAATTTGAATTAGTGAAAATCACTGAAAATAGTGAATAGTCACTGCAAAACAGTGACCATTTACTAATGTCACTAATTCAAATCTTAGAAAGCAGGACTGGTAGAATAGGTTAACATTTGAAATTGGTCGGTAAATTTTGACCTTTGATTTTAATTACGAATCAGTTTTGGCACTAAATCGTATAAGGTGAGTATAAACGACGTTAATATTCGGCAGATCGATAAGTCGGTTTGAAATTCTTGAACTTATTCCATCCTTCATAAAAGCCGTTGATACTTTGAACTCTGTAGGGCGTAGATCATCGGTGGTAGGCTTTCAAGTTTCACGCGGACGTAGTGCTTGTAGGAAGAGCAACTACCCCAAGCGTGAGAAGAGAAAAGGAGAGAAGAGGCCATTGCCAAAAGTGAAAGAAGTTCGAAGTTGGAAGGAGTAGAAAGAATATTAATTTGCTTTTCGGGAGGTCAGAATGAGGGCTCCCGAAGACATAGTCCTTTTTGTTATCCAAGAGTAGCAGTAGATACACAGTAGAGTTCGAAGACTCCGTTCAACCTGGGAAGGATGAAGCCTGCAAATCTAATCCCAAAAATATCGATAATTCGATATATACATGTATTTAAATATATAGGGTGTAGCTAGCGAAGTTGATTACGATTAGATTTCTCTCGTTAATGATTTAAACCACTCAATTACTTGAATCAGCGATCTCCGATAACTCGAGCGAATCTTTGAACGATACATTTTTAATTCCGAATATAGAATCGAAAAAGTGAGACCGGGTTGAAGTTCTTAATTTCAAACGTCTTGAACGGTAAAAATTTACGGTTTATCTTCAACGTATTTCTGCGAAAAGTCGAAATCGTCGGAAAAAGTTGAAAATATGATTTTGGACCAGTTGATGTACACTCAGAAAAAGGTCTTGTTGACACAACCAAAATTTGGTTATTATATGCACAATCACATTTTTTGTTCAGTCAATCAAATTTTTTGTTCAGTCAACCAAAAATTTCGTTCGGATAACCAAAATTTTGTTGGGAAAACCAAATTTTGTTGGGACAACCAAAATTTTGGCTCTTCCAACAAAATTTTTGATTGACTGAACAAAAAATGTGATTGTGCATATAATAACCCAAATTTTGGTTGTGTCAACAAGACCTTTTTCTGAGTGTATACACAGCAATAAGTTAGTGAGTTTAACTAAATTTCTCCGTTAATCAAGCAGCCATCTCAATCTCTCGCTCTCGCTCTCCCTCGCTCTAGAGGCTTTTGACGGAGCGTTCGTCCGGATGTCTCAAAGACGTGCAGCACTGTAATGTGATTCAGTTTTGATTGAATTTAGTTTCGGTAAGCTTATACGTATACTAAAACGGGAACCAGAAGCCGTGGAATCGGTTGGAAATTAGTGGTACGCGACAACGCGCAATATGGGCGTCTTCCAATCTCCTCTTCTCTTCTCTCTGCATCCCTTCGTTTCCCTTCTCTTCTCTTCTCTTCTCTTCTCTTCTCTTCTCTGCTCTTCTCTTCGTTTCTCTCCGCGTCTATAACCACCAACGTATAATATAGGTATCAAGTAACGGGAGGTGTAGGTACTGTCAAGCGTGCAGGAATACGCGTTGTTCTCCAATCTACTTAGCAGACACTTCTCCAGAGCTCTTCGCGGTACGGTGGCTCAAAGCCGTGAAGACCTTGGAGGACACTCTCAGGCACACTCCAACTGGTATACCAACCGAAGATCGAGGACGTACTTTAGGCATTTTCGCCCATACTACAAACAGAAGTTGGAATCCCTGAACTCAGACAGTCTTCAATCTGCCACCAAAGGTGGTAAAGATTCCCGAGGTAGAGGAAACCGAGTAGACATTCCGGGCGTGACTATATAGCTGCAGAGCTAGGGAGTAGTTACATTCAATTTTGCTAACATTCCAGAGTAAGAGAACGTAAATACTTGAACGAAATGACGAACAATTAACAGGATGTTCCTTTCCTTTGAACTCCTTCTCTCCCTCTTCCATCGTTGTTATAGCGGCTGTTTACAATCAGCCATGAGAAAAGATGAAGATAGAAAGAGGGTTTCAAGAGCGAACAATCTCCGTAGTTTAAGTTCTGTAGATACCTATATAGTTATAAGGGGGGGTTGTAGTGCGATTACCCTCGTTCGAATAAAGTGGGATGTGACGATACTAGTTTGTTCAACAAATTGTTTCCAGGGTGTAATCGAGTTTACCTTCGTTCTAAATAAATATCTATAGTAGTACGTCCCTAGCTGGTGGTGCTGCTGCACCCACCGGTACCATAATACCCAAGGCTTAGAGAGAATAATTGGCTTAACTACTATACAGTAGAAAAAGGTCCACTGTACTATAATACTTTTCCAGGGGGTAGTTAATTATCCGCTTCCGCCTCCCTGTACCTCCTTTTCTCCCTGCCTCTCTAACGTAAGATTGACTAATTAGGGTATACGAAACTGTGTCGAGGTTATAGGTAGGTGGGTGAGCGTAGTAGCTAGTACCTACTTTCGGCTACGATCAAAACTTTCCTGCACAAGGTAAATCAATCAACGAACGACGTCGTCGAGGTGATGAAAAAAAAAAAGCTCTTATTTCGTGTCTTAATTAGCGAATATTTCGCGATACACCCCAAAAAAGAAAAAAAAAAAAAAAAACCCCTATTTTCCCTGGGGATTTCACTCGGCCGCTATGACTTTAATGACTGTCGCTTTGTGTCCCCCATGTATAGCTGTAGCACTTTCAGTTTCCGAGGAAGAAAGTGGAGGAACGAGACGCAACGTCGGCTCGCAATATAATAAGCGGCATTAATATTTGCACCATTCTCAAACGATAAGCTCCCTCGTGGCCTCGAGTGCCTTGCGGTTATTCCTCCGGCTTCAGGTAGCAGGATTCTCTACCCCATTCCAAAGTTTCAACCCCATTTCTTCATTGTACCACCATAGCGACTTACGCGACGTATAGGAGCCGCTTTCTACCCTTAATAAGGATTCCGCGAGTAGAAGAGTCTCAGTTCTGTTATCAAACATCCCTCGATTTCTCTTTGGACACATAACAATGAATAGCAATGAAAGAAAGAGAGAAAAAAATTTTAGTAGTATAAGAAAAAAAGTCAATTTCAGACTAAATTAGTTATTTCTATTTTCTTTTTCCTTCATTTTGTTCCTTTTTTTTTTTTTTCTCTCTCTCTCTCTCTTTTCTCTTCTTTACAAACCCTAATCAATCCTATCAGTTTTTTCTTTCGCTGTGAAAAGACTCAGGGGTGAAAAGTCTGGTTGCAAATAGATTGGATCTCGATTGTAAAAAGTGCAACTGGAGAATCTGCGGCAGTAATAAATTCGCAATTTACTTGATAAGAAATGGTAGACTAATTGGAGGATTTACTTCGGAGTCTGGGTCTATTCTTCGCGGTTAGTCAATTAAAAATAATTTATATAAGTAGATATATTGAAGAATATAGGCAAAGACGAAACTGTGCTAAATTTCTTATTTAATAATTTGCCATCGAATTTTATATAAGAATTTTTTTTCATATTTATATAACTCTAATTAAAATCTTCTATATAAGTAACATATAATATACTATATAGTACATAGATCGCCAATTATTTTCGAATTAAAACCTTCGGCATTGCCGCAGGCTTAGACACAGCCGCGTTTATGGACGCAATTATCTGTCTGAAACAGCCAAAGAGAATCCCGGATCAACGTATAAAAAAAGTTAATTAACCCATTCTAAATTAATCCAAGGTGTATATGCTATATATATTACATACCGAGAATTTTCTGTAACATCAGACAAAATTTTGTCGTTGAAAATCTGTAAATTTTTCAAAGAAGTGTGCAGCGTTTCAGCTTATCCTATAAAGCGATAATGCGATATAGGAAGTAAAATAATAATTCCGAAATATTATATATAGGAATGTGGGGTTTTGACTGAATTTTGTTGCAATTCGAATATGACCGAATCACGAACCACAGGGATCATATATATTAGGTATATATCAGGCATAATATAAATGTGAGAGATCTGGATTTGGATAAACAAAAAAACCGCCTGGGTAATAAGCTTTTTGATCTTCTTAGGCATACATGCATTACTATATCTGGATACTGCATAGGTATGATTTCGATGTGGGGATAAATGAGTGTGCCAAATATTTGAACTGTGAGAAAAAGAGAGAAATATCTGATTGATCGTCTCATTGAATAACCAAAAATCGATAACCGGGTTCCCCGCTTCAGGTCCGCGCCGCGAAAAGGTATA
Organism: Tenthredo mesomela; assembly: GCA_943736025.1. Lineage (NCBI taxonomy): Eukaryota > Metazoa > Arthropoda > Insecta > Hymenoptera > Tenthredinidae > Tenthredo > Tenthredo mesomela. The sequence goes on from OX031020.1 coordinate 27,876,340, forward strand.
TTTGCAGGTTCTCGTTTCTTTTTTGAGTGCCTTCAAAGAGGCCGTGATTGGGTTTCGGTGGCAGTAAAGCGAGGACTGAACCTCCGTAAAGGGTTACGGGGACGGCCATCCCCCCCAGAGTCGTTCAATTTCGTGGTGAGGAAAAAGAGAAAAATATAAAAAAATAAAATAGGGAGAAAAAAATAAAACCGTCTACCTATATCCTCGGGCAGAGATTTCGTAGGTTTAACCTACGATCCTACAATCTTCGGACCCGTTTATTTGCCGATAAAAAAAAAACATAAGAAGAAGAAGGGGGGAAACATCTACGTGAATAATTAAGATACGCAAAAAGAAAAACAAATAAAAAAAAAAAGAAACAAACCCTTGAAAATTTAATCTCCTGCCCATATCTTGAAGGGATTTGGATTTTGATCGGGGGGACAAACTTCAGCTGAACATAAGCACGGAGTGACAGCTGACGTAACACTCCGCGAGACATGATGCCGGAGTGTGTCTTTCTAGACCAGAATTTCGAATTGATATTAATAACTTAGCAGCAAACCCTTCACACTCTATACCAGGTCTATATATATGTATATATATGTGTTCAAAGTTTACAACTAGGGTGCAGAGAAACTGATTAGTTCAAGTCAACTCGACGAAGAGATATATGTACTGTGAATGGGTGCATATATAATGTATAGAAAGGATTCGTCTAGACGAGAGTTAAACTCGTTTAAGTGATATTGAAAAATTAAGCTGGCGAAGGTTGAAATTCCAAATTTTCAAAACTTCGAAAGGTCAAAGTTCCGAATTCGTTTGAGACGATATAGATTTTTGAGAAACGTTGAAGTTTAGAAGGTGATATCATAATCTTGAAAGTTCGCAATTCGAACAGCTAAAAACTGAAATTCGGAATTTTTCATCGTTCGGGACTTTCGAAATTCTGAACTTCAATCCGAGCGAAGAAAATCGGTATTTCGTTGAAAGAAGCCTTTTTCCTCTGAGCCAGAAATATTCTTTGCTAATAAAGGTGGGTGTATTTTTATAAGAGGTCCAGCCGGACTAAATTGGCGCATAGGTAGGGGTCAGAGTCCACTATAAGCCCCCCGGAAACGAGAAATGACCAATTGGCAATTTAGGAACAGAACGATAAGAGAATCGCAGGCATATCGGGGGTGTGATAATTAATCGCTTTCCAATAAGCCTCGACCACCAGATCACTAAACTGTATAGTAGGGGTAGGAAACACCCTCTCTCACGTATGGAATACGTGCGTTCATTATGGTAGTAGAAAAAAAAAAAGGCAAAAACTGAGTACATCGATCATTTTCTCTTTTTAATGCAGAAAATGAAACCGCATTGCGTATAGTAGGTGTATTGCCTATATACCCCGTTGTATTTATACTTAAACAGTATAAGGTACAGTGTATAAGCCTGCGGCGATGATCGGCCGATTCGCCCGGTTCGTTCACTCTTTCGTTCGCCAGCGGCATATATAGGTATATATATAGTACGATACTCTAGGATTGTTATTCCCTTTCATTCCGTACACGATCCATGAAAGTTTTATCGTTTGGGTTGAAGTATAAAGATGGAAGATAACCGCACGAAGGGTTGCCCCGGTAATTGGGAAATGTGAGACGAAACGGTTTTTCGCCCGGTCGTAAATATCGTTTCGATTTTTACAACCTTCCTGTCATTCGGTTATTTTTATTTTCTTTTTTTTTTTTTCTTCTTCTTTTTCTTCTTGTTCTTCTCTCTCTTTTTCTTTCCTCCCGCATACCCTATATATATAGTATTCGCGACTGTTACAAATCGGTGAAACACATTTTCTCTCCTCTTTGAATTTATTTACTTCAGAAACTCTGACTCGCACATATTATATCTCTGGAAGAAAAAAATAAAAACAAAAAAACAAAAAAAAAAAAAAAAAAAACCCCCAAAGAAAGAAAATAAATAAAAGAAAAATCAAAAAACCAGAAACAAGAGGAACAAAATTTCTGATCGAGAAAATTCGCTACCGAATAAGTTAGAAATCTTGTAGTACCTACGAGAGTAACTCGCAGTGGCAAAATGGTATGTAAATTAAAACGCGAAACGGAAGAGGAAGAGTAAAAAGGAAAGAGAGGCTGCGAGGGTATGGCGCGGGGTCTGAGCCCCCGGCATGGGGGTAATAATTTATGTGAAATTGCCTCGGTGAAGTAGCGCGATATCAAAGGTGCTCTCACACCAGTCTCTGTATATGTATATATCTGTTTCTGGTGCATGTCGTCTACTCTATACGGTATATAGGTATAACCAACGTCACCTATGTACGCGATAAAAAGGAAAATGTATTTCTGCATTACTGTAGAAAAAATAAAAAAAAAAAAATAATAAAGAATAAAAAAAGACCCAAAAAATGAAGAAACATATGTATATAAATCTCAACGCGCAAGCTCCTGAATTTTCTTAATACGTAAAAAAAAAAAAACAGCGACAAGGTAATATATTTTCTATCAATTTTAATAGATATTTGAAATAACGAAGAACAGCTCGCGTTCTTTGAAAAATATACTATATTATAGCATTGTAACGTGAAGGCGGAATTTCATCTCGATTTTAAACAGATTAATTAAGTTTAACAAGTCAGCATGTGTCTTGTATATAATATTATACGAACAGTTTGACAGCTGGCGAGAGTTTCTAATATAGAATTTCACTGTCGAAGCTGTGAACACGAAAATGATAAGAGCGAAAGATGCGAGAAGGTATATCCTCGATGCAAGCCGCTGCTGCACTCGCGTCCAGATTATCTGGGTATTATATCGTTATATGGACAGATCTGATATCTGCAGGAATCTGGGGATATTTTAGACTCGAGGATCGTGAACAACGATGAATAATATAAAATGAAAAAAAATTTGAATAATCTTATTGGAAGGCAATTTAATGTCAGTATATTATACCTATATACCTAGTACGCAGAAAAAAATACGAGATTCCAAAATTTTTTTTTTTTTTTTTTTCGATCGCATATATCCTTTCACTCTCCTAACACCAGTATTTATATTATGTATAAAGGCTGCAGGTCTGAGGAGAAAAGTAAATCCAGGAGCGTTGATTCCGTCGTAAAGCTCCAACGACGCGATCAAAAATGGCTACTCGCCAGATCTATCGATATACGGCATTGGCAACGTTCGTTCGAATTTCGAGTAGGTATAGGTATAAGGTATAATATATAGGTATACGGAGTTTGGGAGGAAAAATTCAATCTTTGAAATCGTTCGATAAAAGTTACGAGGCGCGTCGAGGTTAATCATCTGCGAGTAAGCCATCCGCCTTTCTTACTTTTACAAGAAATTTATTGCTCCCATATAAGAACAGCTCAATTATAAAAAAAAAAAAAAAAGAAAAAAAAAAAAATATTGAGCGATGATATCCTTTTTGTATATTGGATGGCGTAATTAGGTATCATTTTCGTCGTATATATAAATAAGAATAAAATTTGTGGGATAAGAAAATTGGAGGACTATTACCGACGCGGGTGTAAAAATTGAATATGCGAATTGATTTAACCCCGTAAACGCGTGCCTCGAGGATATTCATTGAGCTTATCAGGTATAACCGACGATAGGATGCGGGGAAATCGAACCGCTTTTCGCGTCTCCGCAGAATCAATGACTCACTAGCCAATTACGTTTTTACGGTTTGAGGGTGCGTCCTGAAAAAAAAAGGGGGGGGTGAACGTGGCCAGGGTGGATGAAGGAAGCTTTACCGCACCCTTAGCGCTGCTTTTTATGCAAATTGAAATAGGGCTATCGAGGATCGTTTAACTGTAAAATTTGCTAAGAAATTTGGTTACGCGTTAAAAACTCCTCGCTTTTCTTTCTTTCTATTATATTCCCGGCTCATCGGTTCGTCGAATGTCGATCTTCACGTCTCACAAGAATAGCAGAATATAGCAAATAAGATGCTTCAACCATATTAGAATGAAATTGCGAGCTTTCGAGAAATCGATTCGTTAAAGTAAAAAAAAAAAATTGAAAAAATCAATATATTCAGGATTCGGGAACGAGACACATTTTCGGGGATTTTTTCGCAGCTAAACGAGCAAATATTTCCGAGAATCTCTAGTCTACACTAGAACTACGTACGAGGACTGCACGAGCAAGAAATTATACATCGATCGGACTAGTGACTAAATTAGTTATCAAGTCGACGATTAGCTTATGTCATTTTTACGGATATCATTTCAATCCATGCTAGTAGCCATACGATGTGAGATGCGAGAGTTTTCAACATCAAGATTTGTAGGTGTCATTACGTAGAATAATAGCCTGGAACAGAATATCTGTGTATCATATGTCTCAGTCGTTATACAGTCCCCGAAAATGCGTCCAACTTTTATACTCTGAACATAATATGTGTGTCCACTAATCGGTGGCTGTTTATTCCGCTCCTCTCTGTCTTTGTGATGTTAGATTTAATGGATAGGGGATGAAACAGGGCGAGAAAGTAAAGCGAGAGAGACAAAGAGAGAGAGAGAGAAATGAAGAAGGAAATAACAATAATGTTTCACCATAGCGATGTAATTTCTTATTAATAACATTCCCAGATGCCTAAAACAACCGGCGTATATATAACGCGGAGTCTGGAGCTGGTAGGGTAGCTCTGGTAGCTCGAATCAGGCGTCGGCGTCGGATACAATATAAATGATCCAGGTCTGAGTTTCCAACTGGCATTTCACCGTGCCTATACCTATCCTACCCCCATTTACATATCTGTATTATTCAAGCACGATTGTTATTCAATTTCTATGCACCGCGTACTAGTTCTATGGTGCTAGACTAGACGACAGCATAGAATCGGGCTGTATGTTGGAGGTTTGAGAAATGTTTAATATTGAAATATATTACTTTAACACGACTGCAGTAGCCAGTATGTATAATAATGTGTAACTAAATCATTGAGAGGAAATAACGAAGTGATAAGATACATATATATATATAATACTTATGCCGCGTAAAATTAACGCACCGACAATTAAACGGCGTGTACTTAGATAAATTCTCGGGTAGTGTCTACCAAAGCGTAAAAATTTAGGGGTGTGTTTAACGCTGTGAAACGCGGAACGCGTTAATTGATGTAATTTGACGGAATTTCAACCTTCAATCATAACTTCATTAACGAGCAGTTATGAGCAAAGGCATCAAGAGGTACCCTTGCTACCTCGAGGAGGAGGCGTCGCGACGGTGCCAAAGTCTTACCCCGATAATATTATAACATCTCGATTCAGATCCTGATCCTGATCCTGATTCTACCGGAGCGCCATATACAAGCTACACCGCATAAATTTCATATTCCAATCAATATTCGGAAAGATGAAGGGGTCACCGGTTATTGCCCATATATATTGAAAACCGTTACGGTTCGTTTGACAAAATATAACATCAAATTTATCTATCCGAAAATTTGTGTGATCAACAAACCGGATGATTTAAAAAAACGTCAAGTTCCTCTTCGAAGAAGAGACGCTGCAGCTCGCAGCCTGAATAGATTCGGAGGACTTTATCTCTAAAAATTTGTATCTTTAGAAACGGGTTCGTCGTTTCTTTTCATACACTGCGGAGACATCGGCTTTCGCGGCTTCGCTGAAGGAATATAAATCCGCGAGGAGAAAATTCAGGGAATTGTATTAACTTCTACATTTCACTGATTGATGAAATAAGATTTTGCGAAACGTGGAAATTTCATCCGATTTATATAGGTGTGAAAATAAAGTATAAACCGAAGATATTTTCAACCTGATGAGGACGATATATAAGAAGAAAAAGAAAAATCTAAGAAAAAAAAGGTGAGATATATAGAAGATGGAAGAGTAATTCGGCAAGTGTAACACCGAGGAAATAAAATGGCTCGATATCCGACTCCTTATTGAACAATTGAACCGACATCCTGTCCTAAGGTGAACTACCTATACGTATAAGGTATAAATTCCCCGATCTCGTGGGTAAACCGATTTATTTTAAGCTCGGTGCATGGGGGGATTCGGTTAGTTCGAATCCCCCGAAGCTCGAGGAATTGATATATCAATTTGCAATTTGTACGTGTGGCCCGGATCGGCCGGTAGCCATACCTACAGCTGTGCTGGATTTCTGCCCGATGCGATGCATAGGGTTTCTCGAGTGTGGCAAAGGCGTCTTCGTCCTCGTACTCTTACTCGTCTTTCGTAGAGTTTGCAAACTGCTCTATTGGCCTAGATCCGAGGTGAAACTCGAGAGTTCCGAGACTGCGAGACGTGAGTCGCTCTTCTGTAGAGCAGCTCTACTAGGGGTAGGTTACATTTTCAGGATTTCGAACGTGAATGGGATAGCAAAGTGGTTCGATTCCAATTTTTCCATATATAGATTAGACGTAGTATACTTATATGCTTATATGTAAATTTACAGAATTTCGAAATCGATTGATATTTAATAAGGTATAAGAAATTTTCTCAATCATTTACCAACCCGACCGAGGAATCGGAAGAAGAAAAAGAGGAGATCGATTCACGATTCGCTCCCATGCACATGCTGTACTATACAGGAGCCAACGAAATTACAAATATATATAAATAAAGAGCTTCGGCAACTACCGAGGAGGAACATCTTTTATGTCACGTGCTGCAAGCACGATATAACCAGGGTAATAAGACTGCTTTTATTACTCGTAACGTTTCACGTTTTATTACATTCTGCGAAAGAGTAGCTCGAGGTAGGTATGTAGGTAGGTAGGTGCCTACATGTCGTCGATTCAAAAGCGAGATTACAGGTTCTTTCGCCACTGCAGTACATACATGCGTATATATTGTATATTGTATACCGTATAATATGTCTTTCTTACATAAAATATGATCCACCGTTTCTAATCCGACATTATTTTCTTTTTTGCCATCTCGATCTCTGGCTTTTTTATTATCTACATTCTAATTTTGACCTCGAATTTTCCATCTCAACTAAATGTATACAAGAAAAATTAGATCAAGTCGAATATAAGAGTCCGATGAAATAAATTATTTACAAATATGTTAATGCATGAGAGAATTCGATCAGGAAGAGAGAACAGGTACACCTCGAGTCTCGCCGCTGCAATTTCGTCATTAAAAATAAAAACAATCGTGAAAAACTCGACTCATCTGATGAATTTTTTGACACATAGTCGATTTCGAAAACTTTGAAACGAAGAAACACCGGGGTGGTTTCAAAATTCCGAAAGCTAAAGATCCGATAAAGGTAAAACTTTCCAAATTTGAAACCAATGTATATAAGTTGTCAAATTAATCGTATTGAAATTTACTTTCTGTACAGAAAAAAAACAGTTTCAAAATTTTATAAATAAAAATTATCGATGACATTGTAAGTTATCGATTTAATTAGATAAAATCCGCTTTTCGTAAATAGAGTCTCGATAAGAATGAACTATTTTTTGTCTTATCATATATCCTGAGAAATAGACCGAAATTTTTCGAGTCTTAATGCGTTTTAAACTTGAACGTTTCTGCAAATTCTATAAATCGTCTCAAACAAATCCGTAATTTTGACCATTCGGAACTTTTGAAATTTGAAACTTCAACTCGGCCCCCATGAAATCGGCAAACACACACGTAAGTATATCTATAAGTTTCGGAGCGAAACACGTTCATACATACACACACATATATATATATATATTCGCAGGTAGGATAGGTACGTTCTCATTGTTTAACATTGGCTTGTGTGGAGTGTTTGAGAGGGTTTAGGCGGAGCTCTCCCAAGCTAATGCATAATGCAAAACAATCCAACTAAGTTATATCCCACCCCTGCGTACAGATACGCGAAGCTTATCGCTGAAGCGGAGATTTTCACTGCCTTGAAATCCCCGAGTCCCAAGATCAACCGTAAAGCTTTAGCGAAATATGAATTTCAAGCTCTTGTGTAATTATTTGAATAGACCGTGCTTCGACCTTTGTGTCACTTTTCACTCTATTCTGTACATATACGTAGGTACATACTACATACATGTATCGTATAATATACGACTTATTACAAAATATATCGTATACACAAATTTTCGTTAAATCTACGTTGAAATAATGCACCTGTACTCATGTTTGGTGTTGAAAATAGTCTGGAAAATGGAATCTCGTAAAACAGAGGCACATTTTCCTCGACAGTAAGAGAGAGGAGAGGAGAAAGCTGCAAGAAGTGTAACGAGAATTAACATTTAACGACCCACCACACCGCAGGAACTTTCAGCCACGAAAGAACCGGCTCAAAGTCGCTACACCTAGATAGACTTTAACGGTTTAAGTGTTCGTGGAGAAAAGAGAGAAAAAAAAAAAATAAACTAGTAGAAGGCAAAAGCGAAAGAAAAGGAAAAAGGAAAAAGGAGAAGGAAAAGAAGAAAAAGGAAAAATAATTCATACCCTCCAACGGAAAAGCCGAGATACTAAAAATCTGGTAAAAGCTCTCCTCCGCAAGCGCGAAAGAAGAGAAATGTCTGTGGAACAGAATAGACGGAATATTCTATGAAATTGACATCCGATATCATAGCGAAATTTGCGAAAGATTCAAGTGCAGCGCGAGAGGATGGATAAGGAACAACACGGTCGTGAACAGGGCGCAGTTATTCATACATAAATTATAACGGCATGAAACGAATACCGTCAGGGTGTTTAATTAAATTTTGCGACGTGATATACGTCGTCGCTTATTACCAGGCGGACCCGCAAGAACGCGCAGGTTAAATCATAGCTTTTTAGAAATTTCTGCTTCTTCTTCTTCTTCTTCTTCTTCTTCTTCTTCTCCTTTTTTCTTTTTATACTATTTTCTTCGCTTCTTTTCGTTCAAGATCAAAAATTCCGAAAATTCCAGTGTATCGGAATCTGGGGCAGAGACGAAGCTGTGACTGATATACCTTTTTATAAAATTTGTCAAATTTCATAGACAAATGCCGCATGGATATGTATATATCTATATGTATCGTGCACATAGATCCACCCTCACCTTCGAAAATTTGTATATATAACTACAGAAGACGTTGAGTCACGTAAGTAAACAAAAGGGAGTAAGTAAACAAACAAGAAAACGTCTGGCAGCAAAGACACGAGGAGCTAGAGAATTCGGTCTTCGTCTTCGTCTTCGTCTTCGTCTTCTCCTCTCTAAACGTCGTATCTCGTTAGCCCCAAAGTCTTTGCGCGTCTTAAGGAATTTAATTTAATTGATTGAAAGAGGAGAAGAACTTGCTAGTGGTGGTACGGTGGTGGTGCAGTAAAAGCCATGGTATGGGTAGTGGATCGCGTATATATTAATTCGAAAACGCGTATAAGTAAGCGGATGAAATTTTCGTTGAAAATATAATCGTAAACAGGTGAGATTATATATTATCAGGGTATATAGTAAATCCCCACCTATTATAAAACGATAACGATTTCAAATTTCCGTATTTTCATTTATATTTATTTATTTATTATCGTTTTTACTCACCGAGTCCCAAATCAGCGAAATATATTTCTCTAAGGGCGATGAATTCCTCTTCTTCCTTCATACCGGTATGTCCAAAGCTGTCGTTTTCAGGCCAAACTTCTCTGCGAAAGAAAAAAAAAAAAAAGCAAGAGAAACATAAATGGATAAATAATTAACGGCGAAAGAATATATAATAGGAAAGAAAAGGAATAAAAAAAAAAAAAACGAAAAAACGAAAAACTCGGTTTTCCTGTAAAATTAAAAGCCGCGAAATTGGCCCTTTTCGTTATTCATTGTTATTTACGACGTATGTTATACACTCTTGCACTATGTAGTACACCCACTTCCTAATTTCAACTTTCGCTCGCTCGCTCGCTCGCGTACCCACTTCAACCACCGCAGGGAGTATTTAACATGCGAGATTAACGCCGGATCAAATGAAAGCCTAGGACAGGTAAACGCTGCAACAACTCGAGTTTTCATGAGAAACTTAGCTTTTCGAAATAACGGTTAATTTCCCCGTTCCCCTCTAGTTTTGCCTTTCCTTTCCTTTCCTTTCTTTCCTTCCTTCCTTCCTTCCTTCCTTCCTTCCTTCCTTCCTTCCTTCCTTTCTACTTTACTAAATCCTAGTCCCGCGCACATCGAGGACCAAAGTTTCTCAAAGGACCTTATACCGCGAGTATTCGGTGAATCTGAACGACCCCCTCCCTGGGGCAAAACCAACACAGGCGCGCACTGCGTGCGTGAGGCTCGGCGAGCGGGGCTAGGCGGCCAGTGATGCTTCCACCGACGCAGTGCGCGCCTGTGTTGGTTTTGCCGTAGAGAGGGGTCGTTCAGATTCACTGAATACTCGCGGTATAGAACAGTATCGTTCGCTCGCCCCCGCAACCACCGACCCCCCGTTTTACCGATGGAATGTTTCCCATTTTCCACAAGAGTTTAATAACAATGGAACCGAGATAAACGTCGAGAAAATTGGCCTTCGCGAAAACGCTACATAAATGCGGATAGTGGAATAAAAACAGCGAAAATTTCCTGCAAGATTGATAATAGAAATTCGCAACTTAGGTGTAGAGAAGTCAGTGAGAAATAAAGAAATAAATCCTGTTTGAATCCTAATCAACGGTCCGATCTAGAACAATGTCAGTGAATTTTTGAAGTCCCGAACGCAGTTTTGGAAAAAGTGTTTACATAGTCGATTCGAAGATTCTAAATTCCGAAAGGCCAAATATCCAGAAATTAAAATTCACGCATGTATTCATTCAATTTTTGATAACTCGAGTTGCTCGATCAATATTACAAACCAACAAGTGGTCAAATGGAACAAAAAAAAAGTTTTCAAAATCCCATCAATTATTTTCGACATCGAAATTACCGATTGAATAGAAAGAATCATTTTTTGTCTTCACATCCTGAGAAAAATAGACCGAAATTTTTGGATATCGATGTTCTAAACTTGAAGGTTTCGGAAAAATCAAAATCGTTTCAACCAAATCCGGGATCTTAACTGTTCGGAACTTGAAATTGATTTACAAATTCGAATATACTCACTCACGCTTCATTTCCCTTTCCCGATTTAATTAAAACCAAAAAGAAAAGGTCCCTTTTGTATATTTTACGTGAAATTTAAATCCAGACTAGTTTCAAGACTGTATCAGGCCAACGACCAGGCTGACTAATAGCTTTGTTATACCAGACGCTTTTGTATGATAAAACAATACCCTGCAGAGCGCGTTGGGCGATACTGAAGGGTCCTCAGCCCGGAGGAGGCAGAGGGTTATTCTATGGGAGGTGAAAAAAGGAAGAAAAAAACCAAGAGGGTTTGGGTTGGGTTGGGGTGGGGTGAGAATGGAAAAGAAAACATTTTCCAACCCTTTTTCCCCGATACTTGACCCCATGATGGGCACCGTCTGATGTTAGAAGCTTCTTATCTCTTTCGTTTGATATATTTTTCTTCTTCTTTTTCATTTACTTTTTTTTTTTTTTTTTTTTCTCAACTTTTTCCTTTCTAAAGAAAATCCACAAATTCCATTTTTACCCTACGTGTCGCCCCATATAATATCTCGTCGAGGAAGAACTCTCTCTTATATTTTCTTATAATTCAGAAAATTAACTCCCACAGTTTGCTTTATGCGTATTCATTTTTGCGGATGAATTAATTACATTACAAAGATACGTTTCGATTATTCTTATCCAATTATATTTATTCGAATTGAGAAGGGATGTTATTATTATTTTCTTTTTTTTTTTTTTTTTTCTTTTACACCCCTTAATCGAATTAATCTTCGTTCGATAAAAGAGAAGAATCGGTAATTTTTATATAATCCTAAAATTACCGAATACAGGCATAGGTATATAAGTTCGCAACTCTTGTTGCGGAATCTCGCCACGACGCGTTTTTTTTTTTTTTTTTTTTTTTTTTATCGGGATAGACAGGTTATCGAATCACGTTTTACCACTTTATTGGGGTTTCGAACCCTGGCGCTGACCCCGTCAAAAAGTTTTCATGTCAGACATAGACGAGACTTGATCACCGTGTCCTTTCAAATTCATTTTATATATCGCTTGGTTTTCGATCAATACATGCATACATGTAAAAAAAACAAAAAAACTTTGGGAAATTGTTTTGACAAAAAATAAAAAAATCACTAAATTCTTCGATTTTTTTTTTTTTTTTTTTTTGTTCCAACAGAATCTAAAATCTTACCTTGAAGCCCGAAGCAGTCCAATCGCCTCCTCGAACTCATTCCTACGAAGGAATCTCTGTATCCGTTTCATAGCGTCAGCCCTTTCGAACAGAAAAATTAGAAAAAAAATTAAGAAATAAAAAAAAAAGAAACGATTCCTCGTAAAATTACATCAGAACGAAAAATCGAATTCGAGAAAATGAATTTGAACAAAATTCCTCACTTCTGATCATCGATTGGTGTATCCAGGGTCGCATCAAATGGGACGATCTCAGGAATCGTGGAGCTCTGCATAACAGCAGAGAGCTGTAAGCTAGCCTCGTCCCATTGCTGCTCTAGATTAATCGGCGCAGGCTCTTCTTTGTTGGTTTTCGCCTCTGAAATTGGCATGAAAAAACAGAAAAAAAAAAACAGTTTCTTTTTTTTCTAATTATATGAAATTATAATTGGGAAGAGAGCCAGTCGATGAAACAATGGACTCACTCTTCTTAGCCTTGCGTCGTTGCTTAGACTTGATCCTTTGCACAATCATGGCTCTTCCTTGGGCGCAAAATGCCTCTAACATCTTGAGAAATATGTGTACCGTCTCGACGAGATCCGTCAGATAAGATCTACGAGAATTAAATAAAATGGTATCATAATAGGCCGGATGCAGGGATGATTTCGATTCGACTATTATACTGCAGATGTGAAAAAATCGGCATAACGTTATGTATTATGCTCGTAGATATAGGGGTACAGACAAAGCATCGCGGAATTGTGTACCCATACGAGGTGAAATATAGAAACCATGTCAACGTCAAAAAGTTAGGAAATAGAAGTGATCGCACCACGGTTTTCATCTCCGGAAGATCGATAGGTAACCGTTGTTTATTTCAAGGAAAATAGAGAGGAATATAGAAGTCAGAGAATGCAGACTGTCTGCAGTGGCAGATAAAAGTTTCAGCAAACACTCGCCCCCGCGACTGACAAGTCCAATAGAACAAACTGCACGAACGAGAATCAGCAGCCCCGGCTTATTTTATACAGGTAATCAATTTGAGTAATACTGATGTTAGTATGCGAAAGATGAAAATTTATTCAAATTTTTTTTGTATAGAAAAGTACATACGGAATTATGAAAAACCAAAACCGAAACAAAAAAGAAAAGAAAAGAAACGAAACGAACCTCGACATCGTAAGTTCGTTGTAACACAGCATTTGGTTCAAAAGCGTTTCCCGATATTCAGGAACGTAGAAAACGTTGCTCTTCATCACTTTGCTAGACTCTCGCACTGCTTTCTCATTGCATTTGTCCATTGCCATCAAAGTGTGCAAAAGTTCCTAAAAAAAAAAAAAAAAAAAAATCATTAAATTCGCGAGTTTGGAATGAAATTCAATGAATTATTGCGAATAAAAAAACACGATCTAAGCTCTCCCTTACCCGATAGGCTTTCAGGGCTAAATGAAGCCTTCGCGACCACAAGGGTATCTTCTTCTTATCCGTAACCATCATTTCGTAATAATGTTCTAGCTGTCTTTGTACGAGGTGAAATATCTCGGTGGATATAGTCTCGCTGATGAATAATAAATAATTGCGTTAAAAAATTAGGTGAATTTTATCCAATTTTGGATTTCCATTTCTTTTTTTTTTTTTGTTTTTTTTTTTTTTTATTTTTCATTAATTTTTGCATCATCACCTGACGTATTTTACTTGGAATTTGTAATTCCGATTGAATTCCATGAAAAATCTCAACGCCCATAGGTAATAGCTTTCGTCGTTTGCCTGTGCCCGATTTCCTCCCGTTATACAAGACCTAGCGAATCTCATCACTGGGTTGTAAGCCCCGTTCAGAAACTCGACGCAAAACTCTTTTAAAAAGAGTCTTACGCTCAGGGCGGACCTTCGTTCGGGATTTTCATCCTGTATCCCCAATTTGTCTTTCCGTCGTTTAACTCTTGCCTGTTTTATTTTATTTATTTATTTATTTTTTTTTTTTTAATTTATTTCCAAATAAACGAAAGGAAGACAGAAAAAAGGAAGGAAAAAAAAAAAAAAGAAGAAATCACACTAACGCCAGCTTAATAATTTTTATATTTTATGCGCACTCTCGACGACTGTCTATAGTTAATTAATTTCTTCTTTTTTTTGTTCATATGTTAACATCGTGAAAAAATTTGATTAATTAAATAACTTGATCCAACATACGAGTGAGTTTATGAATAAATAATTACACATATGCGGAATGAAATATGAACAACTTTCGCGCCGAGTTAAATTACGCGAAAACTGTACTTTTCATTATTAATTCTCCTTTACTAATGAACGGTGGAAAAACAGGTGGATAACGAATGGTAGTAAAACAGTTTATCGAATAATTAGGTCCGAGAGAAAAAATTTCGCTCACCTTTTGTTGGCCGATTTTCAGATCTTCGAGTTTGTCGAAAGGCTTGTTGCAGATGAATTCTCTATCGCCAATAGCCTTCAGATTTTTAACGACAAATGTACCGCCGAAACGTGAATGTCTGAAAACCAATTCATTAAAATCCTTTCCTAAAAATCGTTAATTAATTAATAATATAATTACTCAACTTTATACTCTCTGCAGTTTAAAACTTTCCTAATGAGGGAAGGAAATATACAAAAGGATAAACACAACATTGAATAATAATAAGCCATACAGTTGTAAAAAACGAAATTATATTATGATTAAAAAAAAAAAAAAAAAAAAATGCCAACTTCCAAAATTTGTTAAAATCTGGGTGCAGAGGCAGTCGAGAAAGGCATAGGCAATGCAGGGTGGTTGATTTCCACGTGGAAGAGTGCTAGCCTACCGCTCCCCCACGTCATTTAGCAGACTATCTGCGAGTGACAGGTGCCTTCGATTGCATTGATTGGATTTTCAGGAGGTATGGGTAAAATTGGATTTGGATTATCTGTTCAAGTTGGAAAGAAACGTTCCTATATATCTATATATACCCCTATACCCGAGTCTCCGCGGCGGTCCGATCAAACTTATTGTCAGTTAAGAGAAACTAGTATAGGATTCGATTATTTAGGTCGTATTTTTACCCGATGAAAATCGTTTTAGAAAATATTTTCTGTATAAGTACTACACGCAAAAAAAAAAAAAATCGCTTTGCTATTGGCATCGGTTAATAACTGCAGACGGCTGCTGTTGAGGTATTACCTATACGAGGAAGAAATAAGAACGAACATTTTTTGGCAGGTATAATAATAAAGTGGGTTCAAAATGAACGGGGGAAAAAAAAAAAAAAAAATCCCAGTGAAATTACGCGCAAACCTTTTAATTAAAAACGTGTTCTTGCCCCTGTCTTCGCCAGTCTTTATCCTGGCCTCGACACAACGTTGGACAAGACGAGGATAAAAATTACTCCTCACTGTTTCGCTTGGGTACCTAGTAGGTATATTGCGGTGTTAGACTTTTGGTTGAAAATAATAAAGAGAGAGGATAAATGTATGAAAATAAAATTCGCACTGATAACATGTCTGAGAAAAAAATAAATAAAATAAAATAAAATGTAAGATACGAGAAAATGTAATAAGGGAATGAAAAGGAGAAAAATTCTGTCGCTGCATAGCGTTGATGAATACCATTCGTTACAGGATAATATAACTCGCTGCTATCGCTAAGTATATATTTTTGACGAGGGAGTAAAAACTTCTATTCATATCCACCTGCACTAGGATCTCCACCTGTCTTATCGTTATAAAATAGGTCATATTCGTTAGGTTTTTACCGCGGTTCGTGTATGCACTACTACGAGACTCCAAGATGCACTTGACGATTTACTGCGCAGTCTATATTCGTATAGACGTATGAATGCAGGGGTAGGTATATACTTTATATGGTGTTAACGGGCATCGCCTTTATTCCCAGATGTAGGTAAAGTCCCGTGGATACATACGTAAATACATACATACATGTCACATATATATATATATATATATATATATATATATATATACAGAAATTACACACGTAAAGATATAGGTATTGAAATAGAAAATAAAAATATCCTTCCTCCCGCCCTTGCAGAACGTGCGAATTGCACACTCACCTCGATTTATGGATCCGCGTAATAAAAGTTATGATTATGCGACCTGGGTCGCCCGTGCGCGACAACCGGAAGTGAGACTTGAGGGACACTTAAGAACAAAATTTTTCCCCTAAATGTCGGTGATAAAAAAAATACTTTTTCTCAAAAAAATTGTAACTCTTTGTAAAATTCTTGAAAGCGCATGCCACTCGCATACAAATGTGAAACCTATGTGTGTAATTTAATGAGCCCATTCATCAATTTGTAATTTGTAATCTAATAAACTTACGTATAATACAGTATTTTGGTCATTTTTTAAACTCTCGGAAATATCGAGTATAATTTTTCGAAATTTACCGTTCAAATTATATATAAGTTCGTCAAAAGAAATTGCTTTTATTTTCACCGCGAAATAAATTTAAGGGATAAATTCTCGTCGAGAAAAGGCGAGACATTTTTCTATCCTTGCAGCCTCTGCCGCGCACGTACACGTATACGCAGGTACACGTGAGCCACGGATGTCCAGCAGATTCTGAACGGTCATTTTTTATCATCATAATACGTTTGCCGAACCGAGGGCACCCCTTAGCTGACCCGTGCCTTTGAAAATAAACGAAGCCTTTTCCAACTGCGTTTCCCGCACTGCGGACAAAGGATTACGTATCCCAAGGCGAATTCCTTTTATTCTATTTTTTTCGAATCTATATAAATTTTCATTCGTATGTTTCCTTGGATGTTTAAAACCGGAGTCTCAAGTTGTAAATACTTTTGAGTCTTTCGGGGGAAAGATTATGCACAAAAGTATATAAACGATCGTAAATTTATGTATAGGCGTAAAAAAGCGAAAAGTGCGAAACTCACCTAAACCCAGCGTACTTTCGAGTCTTTTCTATCTTCTTGAGATTCTCTTGTTGCCGGACAGCCAAAAGCTCGGCTTCGTCTCGTTCTTTTTCAGCTGTGCTTCGCTGCAACCCTGCACTACCCAATTTACTCGCACTCTGCTCTCGCAGCATCAGCGAGACGATCTGCGATTTCCCAAAGGGAATTTCGTATGAAATGAAATGAAATGAAATGAAATGAAACGAAATGAAAGGAAATGAAATAGAATAAAATAAAATAAGATAAAATAAGATAAGATAAGATAAGATAAGATAAGATAAGATAGAGAAAGTGAAAAGGAAAGAATGTGGCTTCGAATAAAAACTGTAAATTATATAACAAACATAAAATCGCATTTAGTTTAATCCTCACCTCCAGAATATGCATCTGGTATTGCTGCTCATCTTGGTTGCTAGCAATGAATAAAAACATGTCTACCATGCCGGATGTATGAAGAGCAAATAAAACCTGCATAGTAATAATATGAATATAAATATTCAGTGAATAAAATTTTCGTGTATTTCATAATATCTGAAATGAGATTCGTATATTTTTTCACCTGATCATGAATAGTCCCTTCGCTATCAGTTCTCTTTTCACTTTCCACATCCGCCGGTACTTGCAAAACATTTCTAACAAGAATTAGTATTCTTTCAATAACAAGCCCTCTGTCTTCGGGCCGCTCATCATTGGGCTAAAAATTCATACATGAAACTAGAGATTCAGATTTCTTTCCAAATCCCAGAAAACTGTTATTTCATTTATCTATCTACTCTTTTAAAAGATTATAAAATGAAAAATCTCTCTTTCTCTAGTGTCTCTTCTTCTTTTTAGACTTATAGATCACAAGTTCTATAAGACAAGAACTAAACATAATATACAGATTTTCTGATGATGTATAAATAAATACTTTGTAAAAATTCAATTCTGATAGTTTCTAGATTCCTGGATTTACACCAATTACAGAAAACCCACTCACGATATTCAAAATCATTCCAAGCTTAGTGCACAGTGCAGACCAGAACTGTTCGTCACCTAAAGCGGCTTTGTACTCTTGCAGATGAGCTACTATTTGCAGATAATAATTGCGCTTTGTTTTATCAGTTGGAAGTTCTTCGTTGTAAAGTAGAAGCGAAGGGCTAGTCAGGTTGGCTAACAATCTATACTTTCAAAAAGATGAAAGCAAAATATATGTATAAAAATAATAAAATATATAGGAAATCAGTGAATCAATGAATCAATGAATCAATGAATCAATGAACTAAGGAGCTAACACTTGCCTTAGATTAACTTCAAACAAATCTTCTTTATCGCAATGAGAGATCAGGATTTTCACCAGATCTGTTTGAACCAGTTTAGTCTGACCGAGATACCGACGAATGGTGTGATTCTCATCGTCTCTTCTCAGGTATCTAATAAGGTCCTTTAAAGTTTCTGGAAATGATAATAAAGAGACCAAATCTAGTAGATATCGAACCATAAAGTGATATGCCGTAGCGAAGCGAAACGCAGTCACATTGACATGCTTTTCTTATATTTTTCAATGAAAGTATGCACACACACTCCTAAGACAGCATGTTGATGAAAACTTCGTTTCGCTTTGCTTCGGCATAGTGCGCGTTGAACTTAAGACTTCAAAAAGAGTCAAATGAATGATGAATCTGGGTTTCGGGCAAAATCCCATGACTTTTTACGCTGTAAACAATACTAAGCAGATTTAACTCACCGACGCAGTCTTTTTCGAGGTGATAAGTCCTGCCGTCGTAATAGCCAAGAGCTCCGCAGGTAGCTGCGATCTCAGCTGAAAGATAAGCTGACATTTCGAAGCGATGTTTATTCTTATTTCACTAGTTTTTTTTGTTTTTTTTTTACTTTTAGGAAAGAAATTTATAGAAGTTAGGTTAGGTTTATAGGTTATGTTTGTAGATGAATGAGGCGAGGTGAGACTTCGCTCATAAATTCGACACCGTTTAAATAAAATCGACACGTTTAACGAACCAACTATTTGATTCACATTTTTGATCACTTTATAAATCAACTATAACACCGCTGAGTGTATGACTGTCTAGCTGTCAAACGTGTAAAGCAACAAGTGATGAAAAGCGCGCGAAGTGTCACGTGACATGAGTGGAATATAGCCGGCGCTGTGATGGTTGGTTGATAGAAACAGCAGACGACACGCGGGGATTCGAGTCCTGTTTGAATTCAAATAATGATAAATGATCGACGGTGAGATTTTTTACAGTTTTCTTGTTAGTTAATGCTGCGAAATAGTCGTTTAGGATATTTTATACATACGTTTTATTCTCTCTTAAGGCTCGAGTGTTGAAGAACAGACTGTACAGACTATCGCGTATGGAACAATCATTAGATAGACAATAGGGAGAATTAATTGAGGGTGTACGGATAGATATGTATAACGAGCTCGTTGTCCATTCGCTGCGCGCAGTATGGTAAATCGATAACGGAGTTCTAATCCATTGAACATTTTCCGCTAGGTAGGTACGCAGAGTAATCTATATAACAGGTATATCTGTATCGGTTTACGTTATATAGATATACTCTATACGTATGCGGTATAAATCTGCAGCGAAAAACCACGCAATTATCGAATTCAGTTGAAATTACTGCAGCTTTGTAATACTGAAAATATATCCAATGAAATATATCGCGTTTTCTTTAACACGTATACGTAACATATGCCGAGTGTAAATAATAACTAAACATGTTTCTTTCTGAAACATGTAATTTTTCGTGATATAAATAAGAATAGAATGAATTCGGTACACGTCATGTACTAAATCTTTGATTTAAAAAAGAAATAAAAAATAGATTATATACCTAAATACCTAAATTTCTGTCGCTATATATACGTACCGAATAAGGTATTATACCTTCCGCAGCCAACAGCAGCATCGTATTATAGCAGCGACTGAACGTGTCCTCAATGGTGAATTAAATTTCAAGCAAAATCCGTAGAAAACCAAAAGGATTTTGGGTTGGCGCTCGGAGGATCTAGAGTTAAGTAAATGTAGTCATTGAATCTGAAATGGGTAGGACTTTGTCGGGCTTTGCTGCAGGAGCTGATGGTATACCTATAATAGAGAGTCTGCAGTGCAATCTTATTTTATAGACTCATAAACTTGTCGATCATTCTACTATATATATATGTAGGTATACGTGATCGAGGTGAAACGTAGGAAAACGAAATTGTTTTTTATTCCTTTCAACGAAAAATTGAATGTATGAATTATAGTTTTCAATCTAATAAAATGTCAACAATACAATAATATATACAGGGTGATTCAGAATTCGTGACGAATCTCTTGAGGAGTTAATCCTTGTCAAAATTGGGATCCAGAGTTCCTCAGCTATGTTTTCGAAAAATGACTTTTTTCCTTCGAAATTTTTTTTTCCGACTAACCATTTTCTTCCAACAACTTTTTGTTTTTTTATTATACATCATTTGTCGATTTTTAAGAATCTCAAATGATGCCAATGAGCTGTTTTTTTTTTTTTTTTTTTTTTTTTTTTTTTTTTTTTTTTTTTTTTTTTTTTTCAATATTAGAGAGATTTCTCGGTGAGAGTTTCTTATTTGGTGGAAATTTTTGATTCAATTTTTTTATATAGATTACTCAAGAGATTTCTCACGAATTTTGAATCACCCTGTATACCTATTAAATTCATGGTATATTTTCCTGTTTTATCGAAAATCCAACTGTCTGATTCGTTGCTGGAGGCAAGCGTTGCAATGACCACATCAAGGGTATAGCATATAGTCGTTAGTCGCTGGTACTATATATGCATGCATGTAAACCGAGGCGAGTACCACACTGCAGCAGTATGGCCTCTGATAAAGAGCAGAAAAATAAACCCCAGCGCTAATGAGTCGCGAGGTTCGTTGCGGCAGAGCGAATATATACTATCAGTAGGTATATATACGGCGTTACTTTACGGTGTATCGTGTGTACTGCAGTCTGCGTAAATATATATATATTATGCAATATATGCACCCGATGTCAATTACGTGCATACCAGTCTTATATGCACATTTATATACGAGTATCTACTATTAAGCGTCACCGCAGCTATGTACACGAAATCGTGTGTAGAAACGCTATCTGCACAGCCCCGCAGCTTCAGAGTTAATGTGCGATTAGGAAAAATGAATCGTTCCCAATTACTGCGTTATTAACAAATGAATTTATTGAAAAATATGATGGTCTGATAATATGTAATTAGAAGAGATACCTATCGCATATCGGTGTGGAAAATATTTTTTAAATATGTTAACTGAAATGATGTGATTAGAAACCCGGTAGCATCATTAAATTTGAATAAGTAAAATAATTAATTTTCAAATCATATAGAATTTTCGTCGAATTGATGCAGCATATTTATGAAAAAGATTAATTCACAGAAGATAAATATATCTATATATATTAAGAGGAGAGCTGACAATAGTCGTAAATCGTATGTCACGATCGTACGTTGTCGTTGACGATAAAAAGGTAAAAAAAGAATATAAAATGATATAAAAATAGAAGAAAAAAAGCGAAGACGGTATAAAGGAAGAAACACAAGGAACTGGTGCAGTTCTGGGTTTAACGACACCCTCCCCGGCTCAGCCCACGTACCAGGATGTCGTTTGGCGCGTATAAGCATTCGTTCGCGGGATTGTAAACTATAAAGTTTGAATGTCTTCCTCTCCACTTTTGGTGTAGGTACCTATATATGTATATGCGCATATACATACGGAGATACATGCCGATGTATGCACTACGTGATTCTGGTTAAACCTCTACGGACGTTACCAGACCAGTCAAGAGCTGCTGCAGCTGAATCGACATGGGCTTCAGACTTTGACCGGATATCCCAGATTTCACGCTTGCCTTAGCGCCGATATTATACATACATTATATCATCCAGGCCAGATATATACTTATATATATATATATATATATATACATATATTTATATTATATTATATAATCTATATACATATATATAGATATACGCGTTTGTAATATGCTGTGGATAAAACTGGGTCGAGATACTCGCAGCATCGGAAAATAGAACTACGAACTGCTAAGAGCTGCGGCTGGTTCAATATCTCGGCTGCAGTGCATAGAGCTTGTTTTCAAAAGTTGAATAGCTTTTTATTTTATTTAACTTTTCTGTTTATATTATATGTATGGTTTTCTTCTATTAATTCCTTTTTCCTAATCAGGGATTCCATAGAAATGTGTGCTATACAGCCATACAGGCTCGACGAGAACGTCGCAATTTCCTGTCGGACTCAACTGCACTATACTATTCACGAGAATCACACGATTCATAAATATTTAAACAAGTCTTGCTGCAGCAGCGGAAAATCTCGAAAATCTCGATTAATATGGTAATGTATTATTTATTTCTATACAACTTTCGTCAATCTTTCTTCAATACTCAATTTGATACGAATTGGTATTTGGATTTCACCTAAATCATTATGGCCTCATGTTTTCGATACGACGATGCAGCCCGAGTTATCAAACACTGAATAAATACATGCGTGAATTTCAAGTTTCGGTGACTTTGCCTTTCGGATCTTTAGCTTTCGGAATTTCGAATCCCCGGTGTTTTTCGTTTCAAAGTTTTTTCCAATCGGCTATGTAGACTTCCGGAGCAAATACCCTTCCTAGAAACTGTGTAAGTCGATGATATTTAAATTCGGAACTTTGTATTCCCGCGGCAGCTCATTTACACTCGTAAATCTAGATAATGTTCGGAGATTTGTTAAGTCGAGATACTATCGTCGAATTTTCTTGCCTGTACAATAACATCAATTAACTGTATCAAACGTCCCATGGTTAGAAAATCGCCTCTTTAACTATAGGTAATTTAGTCCTCAAATTTCTACACAAAAACCTATATAATCGGCACAGAGAAGAGATATAGAGACGGGCTGAGGGAACCTGCAGCCTAGGCGACAGAGTTTGTAGCGCGAAATTAAGTGAACTTGAAACAAAGCGATTGTTTTCCAGGCTATAAACCCTGAAACCCAAAGTTCCGTATTTACTTGAACAGCGATTTTCAGCCCTTATCTCTTCGGCTGGAAATCGTTAATACCAAAGCACATATCTGCACGCTTTTTAGCCAGTTCTACCACCCCGTCTTTGTTTTATGAATCGCAGAAGATATTATTCACTGCCCGAGGATTTCATTGTCTGTGCAGAAAAGTGATTAAAACCTGATGTATATAGGTATAACGCTGAGTTTGGATTACCGCCTAACTAAATTATATGATCTTATACAGATCATCCCTAAATTTAATTTCTTCTAATAAATTTCTTCCTCTACTTATATCATTTTCCCAAACGAGCTGCAGCGTAGAGATCATTTAATGGCGGTTCATAAAGGTTTTTCGTTCATTGGTAGGTTTTTATACGCGGGGTTCGTTGGTCTTTTTTTTTCTATTTCGTTTATATATTTTTTCTGTTTTCTCTTTTTCATTAGCTGCGTAAATTTAAAGCTTTGTCGACGTTTCGTCGGGGCCACGACAGCTGAACAAACTTTAATTAAATGCAATCAAAGTTGACGCGTGTTTGCGCTTGTTTCACGTCGACGTGTATACGGGAAGCCGGGATTTGATCGTTGGTGAAAATAATAGGTAACAAACTCGGTTGGCCCAGGTAAATCGAAGGTAACTTTTAATCCTAACAATATATAGAAGATATATAAAAACAAATTCCCAATGGTTTATGTTTCCTTCGAGGATTAGGTTCTAAAAATATCGTAAAACCCACGTCATTATAATACTTTCACGAACATTTCAATTCCCGAAATAAACCCTTATCTTCAAATTTCATTTCCAATCGTCTGGTCAGCTCCGTGTTTTCATATCATCCATCGAAAAAAGAACAAAGAACGATGAGGGTATATAGAAAATAGAAAAGGGAAATAAAAATGTCAGGTAAAAGTCGCGTGGCAACGTTTACATACGACTATGCAGCACGTTCCGAACTCTACTTCCTTTGACCACTTAACTCTTTGACCCTTCCTCGCCGGGGATCAAAAGAAATTCGAAGACAATTTTGCATGAATTTTTCCTAGTCTATAGAAAATTTTCTGTTCAACTATTTGTTCACGTTTGTCGTCTGGAGCGTTTTTTCGTAATGTTTTGTGGTAAGTAATAGGTGAATCACATTTTCTAGAAGATAAATGTGTGAAATAATGCATGGAGATAGATATAAACGGGATTGTTCAACTCCATCGTTTGGTAGAGACCAAAAACCGGTGACCTGAGAGCTGAGATAAACTCGGTTTGGAAGAGGGGTGGTGTTCGTTGATTCAACTGCATTTCAAAAAGCTGCGAGCTTTGTTCAGTAGCGCTTTATTATTCCGAGATAAAAATACGCGGACCGTTCTCGTAAATCAAAAACTGTTTTAAAACTTTCGAGAGGACGGTGATGTTTCACATTGCTCCAAGCCCCGCGCGAACTCTGATCGATTCACCCAGTATAAATACTTCGGAAGTTATATTATAGACTTCATATTTAATTCACGATAAGATTACAGCCTTGTGAAAATATTTCAAACACCACGTTTATATATATATATACCTAAGCCTGTGCAGATTTCCTTCCTTTCACGTTATTTTATCTTTATACCTATAGACTCCGCGCCACCCCGGCAACTTCCGCTCTGATAACTTCGAAAGTAGATTATTATTTGCGAATATTTCAGTCCTGAGATAATCTCCATCTACATAATAATACGAAAGGCGTCGTTTAGCTTACGACTAGCTGCTGCTGCTGCATTATAATAAATATAAAAAATAAAAAAGACAAATGAAATTTTCAGCAATCTTTTTCTCCACATCATAAAATCAAATCCTCTATCCTAAACTGACTGCTGACTCATTTATCTACGAAGATATAAGAATAGTGCAGTATAAATCATCGCGGTTGAATATCCAATCTCGTATACATCGTATATATCGTAGCATCCAGGGCGTGAGTTGCAGCCAGGTACTAGATTTCGTATTCTTATTTTCGTCATTCTCGGTGCTGCAGGTAGCAACATCTTGTTTCCCTGATTCAGCGAACGGTGGTCCATTTATCTCCCCCACGTCCGGATATCAGAGTTTCACCTTACTAGACTTAGTTTATCGAGATTGGCTGCTGAAGAGAAGAGAAGAGAAGAGAAGAGAAGAGAAGAGAAGAGAAGAGAAGAGAAGAAAAGAAAAGAAAAGAAAAGAGCGAGCCAACTATTCTCTTCTCTTCTCTTCTCTTTTCTTTGCTACCACGTTAAGCCATCCATCCCGCAAGTTCACAAAATGTTATCCGAGTAAGGATCGCCCACGCGACTCTCATCCCTGCAGTCGAGCAGCATCTCGCTTCACCACGTCCCTCAGAGTAGGTATCAGTTAATTATGTTTTATTGATTGGTTTTATCACCCCCTATATCCGTATATACTCGTGTCCGTTATTATTCTTAATTCTCTGCAGGTTGTTCACTACGTGTGTCATCTATGATCAAATTTTCAAGCTAAATTGTAAAATTAATTTTTTTTTTCTTTTTTCTTTTTTTACAACGCCAGGCATTATATAGATATATATATATATATATACAGCTAGGTATAGAAAATATCCTCATACCAATCCGAACCCTCTGAGCCGGAAAGTTGGAGACGAGTAGAATGGAGATACGAAAAATATGGCGTTTCTTTATCGCTAAGCTCATCGGATCAGTTTAAATTGAATAAGTTTTAATTAAACGAGTTTAAGCCATCGATTATCGTGCCCAGGACTCTTCTCTTCTCTACTCTTCACTTCTCTTCTCTACTCTTCTCTTCTCTTCTCTCCATTTTGATTCATATTCATATTCACTATGCAATATCGGAAATTTTCACCCAAACGATAAAATCTAACTATAATATGTTTGTACCTATACTACCGCATTCATCGATCTAATATCACTCATCCTCACAACGCGTGTTCCGAGTTATTTTTCGCCGACAAATTTGATCAACTGCATTTTATGAATATTTTCGAATGGCAGATTAGAAGTCTAATAAAAAAATCCTTCTCTCCTAAAAGAATCCTGGAGCGATTACACGGACCAAAGCTTGCAAATCCCTATATAGAATATAAGGGACAGATATCTGTTTTCCTCGTCAAGAGTTGAGCTCAGGGTATAACAAGCTCGTATAAATAAACGGAAATAATAGAATTGGCGCTCGTTGCACAATGTGAATATCGAAGAGCTTAATTTATTCCACCCTGTCATTGTTAAGCTGCATTTTGCATGTCCAGCTGCAGATCCAACGTAGAGGAAGGACGCGGATTATTAATGATCAATTGGTTTTCTATATCCGTTCATATGGAACTGCGAGTATATACTGATCAATTTTAAGGGTGAATAGAATTTAATAATTTCGCCAAAAGCTCCGCGGCTTTTAGTATACCGATCGATATTCTCATACCTCGAGCTATTCGGACGAGCAAATAACAGTTTGATTTTCTTATATATATACGTTTGAGGGAAATTTTCCTCCCTCTATCCTCTCGAATCAGATCTAAATTTCCATGAAAATAAAAGAATTCATTGATCCGTATAGTTATTTCTTATTCGCTGTGTGCAGAAAACCAAGTAGCGCCGCGGCCGGCTGAGTTCAGCATGTCTTGCTGGACTAGCTGGCATTTTTTTTAGGTGAGCGAGATTTTAATTGCGTTGAAAAAAAATCATATTGACAAGCATTTCAAAATGAGCCTTGTCATACGGACGGGGTTTGGACATATCACTCATGATATTGAGTTCAATCCTAGTGTAATTCCAAAAGGGAAAGCTCTAGCTGTTTCTCATGTGGTTCGCGTTGAAGAATTGCAGAGTGAAACCATCAGCGAATTAATAAGGTGCAGTGTAATACCACAAACGTCAGTCAATGCCACTACGCGAGTCCAGCAAAATTCGCACATTTTCGCCACCATGGGCGCTCTATGTCGTTCTCCACCGCTATAGTATGGTACTGCACACAGCGAATAATAAGGGGATCAAACGACTGCAGGGAAGAAGCGATTTATCTTGCCTCGTAATAAGCTCTATTTGTTTATATCTCTTTGTTTTCTACAGCTATACCAGAGCCACTATGCCATCTTTAGAACCCGAGACAAAGATCTAAGGAAATATCTTCTATTGCTGCAGATCTGAAATTAAATGTGATTAAACGCTAGTTGATCAATAATTGAAAATATAACAATAAAATGAAGGAACTAATTAATCGATTTGTTCGTCTGTTTCCTTATTGGTGCTTTACATTTTATGCTTTATGCTTTATGATTTGTTGTTCTACAAATTTTCATATTACAAGTTTTCAGATTTTTTTTTTTTTTTACAAGGAGAATTTCTCCAGTTTGTAGGTAGGTATACATGTATATTGCGAGTCCTTTTTCTTCTGGTATACTAAAAGGATCGCGGCTAAGACCGCGTCTTTGAGAAAATCTTGAATTCTAAATATTTCGAAAAGCTTTCCGGAGCCCGCCTTATACAGTTCGTATAAATTACTCCCTCGAATCCAACTGGCTATATCCATAAAAGTAGAGAAAAAATAAAATAAAATAAAATAGAATAGAATAAAAAATATAACGTAGAATGTATAGCCGCGCTAGTCGATCTATCTGACTTCGAGAAACGTTATAGCCACCTATAATTTTTCGCAAAGGTTACAAGGACACGTACCAGTCTTCGTTTATACACACACCCCGCGGTATAGAGAAATCGATAGAAATAAATAGAAAAAAGACATGCGGTCATAAAATACTGTCACAAAGTGAGGAACGATTTGAAGATTTGAACAGACCAGTGGATCGAGTTGGTGGCCTAGTTTCAATCGGGAAATATAATTCACTATCGTGGCTGGTAGAAGTTTTAACGTTAAGGTATACCTATGTATTATTATGGTACGACCAATTTCACGAGAAGGTTTGATGTGTCTAATTCCCGGTTAAAATAACCCCATCCATTTTTTTTTTTCTTGATTAAAAATTTGGAAAATTAATCAAGGGTAGGTACTTTGAACCAGCACATCTCTGACCCATGTTAATCATACCACGCGAATGAATAGCCTGGTGCCTGATGGTGGTGGTCAAAATGCAGCAGGAAATGTAAACGGCAGACGTATAGATGTAGGTATACGTGTGTCCTGGGCATTCAGAGATCTGGAATAACCGAGTCAAAGAGATCAAAATCTCTTTCGAGCTTCTCTCTTCAGTAATACCGACAGCGACTTGCGACTTATTTTTCGTTCTTGCAGCAGAATCGGGGCTTTTGTTTATAGAAGGACTCGAGAGCTGATGTAATCGTAAGATAATATTTATTCACTCTCTACTCGGCGCGGGCGGGGTTCAACCTTTCGGATTAAATTCTCGTACGTGTTATTCGAACTGCTCACCTATAGGTGAAATAACATACCAAGGAATAAGGATATAGAACCGCGGTATAGGAGATCAAACCTGCGGTTGAAGTAGGAGAACATAATTCAATGATTTTACGTGTTTATTCACATCTAGCTGAGATATTTTTCACAGAAGGTATTGAGCTCCTATATTATAACGATACCCACAATCCCGCGGTCGAAAGTTCCAAGTTTAACTTCAGTCACATAAAAGATATATAGGCTCGGGGTGCGGCGCGGTGCAGGGGGTGGTTTTAGTCTATAGCTACCACTTTCTGTATCTATCACCCGAAGGATTTATGTAACGACACCCCGTTGCCAAGTTAGCTTTCGGAACAGTTCTTTCAATAACCATAAACCTAAGAGATAAAACTCAATTTTAAACCGAACCCCCAGACAAAGGGTGCGGAAGAAACGCGAGGATTTCTTCCACAGAACCCGGGTCACCGGTATATATATACATGTATTACCTATATACACCTGCGTAATACGTATAATATATATATAGACGGATAAAAAATATTTACTTTGTTATTACGCAGGTGGACATACAAAAATATTAATATATACAGGTAAATATATTGAATAGGGAATTTCAGCCCTTATTTCCGGTCAGAATATGTACATGTATTTTTCTTAAAAATTAATATACCCATCTGGAGATAACAGACATATGGCTATGCAGCTACAGAATATTCTTAAGGGAGAAATAAATTTTATCTCACCGTCGTTTTCGAGGAGTCGTAATTCGGAGCATAGGTGCCAGTAGGGTTGGTTTTTTTTTTTTCTTTCAGATGCGGGGACGATGGGAGTTTGTGAAATCGAGGTGAAACTGGGATACGAAAGGGGTTATTTATTTAGGCCTTACGCTCGCATGAGGATATCGTGTCGCGATATTCGACTGCGCGATATTGCCGCCTACGGAGGTAGTTTTTATAGCTAACAAATTTCATATTTCGATATTTTAATGTCTTCGATATATAGTGTCGCTGTATTCTATACGACAGCTATAGCTATCATATTTTTTTACCTCTACAAGCCCGACGCGGATCTCTCCTACAGAAAACAGACGAAAAATAAAAAAAAATAAAGGAGCATAATATACGTAACACATCGAAATCGTAAGAATATTATGGAAAAATCTCTGCAGCCCTGCGAGTTTCGCTACGATTTTTAAGGTGCTTTTCCAAGATCGAAGTAAAAAGCGGGTCATACCAAAAGCCTTCTTCGAGTAGGCGTGCGAGTTTCGCATGTAAATATCAATATTATGCGAAACGCAACCCCCAGGTCTCATTTTATTATTTTTATTACTTTTACCTTCGTGCCTAGGCAGATGTCGTTTTTCGGTACTATATCCGATTTACTTAATTTCGTGTTAAAAAAAAAAAATCTTTCGTAGTAATCTGCGTATTATTCTATAAAAAAAAAAAAAAACAATGAAAAAAAGGAAACAAAAAAAAAAGAAAAAAAAAAGAAATACGCTAATCCGTAACAGACGATGCGATAATATATGATGCTGCAAGCTCGGGTACATGCTGCCCGGAATAGGACTAGTCTGTATATTATTGGCACTCGAAAGGCGCGATGGTTGAGGGTGAAAGCACCGGCAGCAGGCGACTACAATGATCGCGAATAAGTGTCGGTTAAGTGACCTCGGCCTTTCCGCAAATACGTATGGAATTCCCAACCCCGTAGGGTCGCGACACTATACGATAACGCTCACGAGGGACCACGCGCCTATTTCTCCTTTTCGCGTGTATAGCTATACATGTAATATATCTACAGGGCTATTTTACCCTCTCGAATACCAATTGTGCAAAATTTCATAGTAAATGTAGTCAATAAATAAATAAATGAATAAATGAATAAATGAATGAATGAATGAATGAATGAATGAATGAATGAATGAATCTATAGTCTTGGACCAAAGACAGACTGTTAACTTGAAGCGAAGGGATGTTTTGAACTCGACGAAGCTAAGGCGAAACTAGGGGTTCAGGCAGTAGCTGTGCGTGCTCGCGGGCCGCGATATTACCTTCTTAATAGCATTCCTCGAAGATGCGAAGAGGTGGAGTTGGACCAGCTAGGAGGAAAGAGGATGGCCAGATGTCCAGTGATACAAGAAGGAATTTCATTTGCTATCTACGCACAACCATGTGGCTCTGACATTCGGCGAAAAATAAAGGAGAATTATTATTTCAGGAGAACTTGCAACAGAATTAATAAAACGAAGAAGATCTGCAGGGAAGAGAGAAGGTATAGAAAAATAATTAAATTTTCAATACATATGTGATTCGAAGACCTGGACCTATATCTGGCGGTGGTTTTCAGAGACTTTTCAAGAGACTCGAGAGGGTGGCAGATATGGGATAAAGGAAGTGAAAGAATAGGTAAGCGAGGGAGCAGAGGCGTACATAACAAGCGTATAACGAAGGTTACCCGAAAGATTGCAAGCAGATTTTTCTCGCTTCTGTTTGATATTTGTTCAGTGATCGTATATGAAATCTTTCTAGCGGTACATATATATATATATATATATATATATATATATATATATATATAGATAGCTGCGGTTGATTCGTATTACGCAAACAATAAACGCGGCGGCGCCCGGAAACAGTGAAGGATTTGATTTTATATACCGTTTTATTCCGTTTCATTTCACCATATATATATAGCTTTTCCTGTCGCTGTATCGGATATCTCGAAGAAAATTTATCCCCCGTCGATATCGGAAATAAATTCCGGGAGATTTTTCCAATATTTTATTGGCATTTTAATTCCGTAGATTTTTTTTTTCTAAAAATCTATTCGAAATCATGCGGGATATACTATGCACATTCCGTGCAAAGTGTAAGCCGTAAGATTTTATGCGGGGGAGTTTTGAACTGCGCTGGGCTTTTAGCTCCTGAGTGACGATTTTTCATTTTCGCATTCAGTTAAACATATAGGTATACCCTCGGATTCCGAATTCTAAGCGTTATTGTTCTTTGACAGTAAACACAACGACATGCAGAGTGCAGAGAGTTATACGTTTCACTGGGTGAATACGCGCACCATCCACAGCTCTCGGTGAAACTTTACACACAAACATACATTACTGCAGCGTCCTGTGGTTAGAGCGTTTATTAGCAGATGTGAAACACCGGTGTGTATATATTCGGTGGAAGATAAATATTGAAAATTTCAAAAAGCTTTTCAAATAACTTTTACCTTCTATTATATTTGAGTTGGAATCATTTTTTGCAACTCGATTACCTATATCGCGCGAACATTTTTAACAAAGTAAAAAATTAGCTCCGCATATATATTCATATGTCATATTATAGTGATCCTTAATTCGGTCATATTCGAATTTCAATGCAGTTTGTTGGGAGGAAAAAAAATCAACCGCGAAATGTCACAAATCGTGTTTCTTTCAAATATGGAAAAATTAGAAGGCTTTGGACGCGGTACTTAGAGTTGAGATACAAACCTGGGGTTTCGGCTTAATTTTTTTTTTTTTTTTTTTGCATTATGGAATTAAAAAATGATGAAATTAAGCACCACCCTAATTATGTCTATTATATATATGCCTATACTGCGATAGTTTCTCATGCAATAATTCCGACGGTCTGGATTGCAAACGTATGTGATTCCATAATTGCTAATTAAGGCCTACAGAAACGTGAGGGAAAATCTGCCATAATTAGGGAACGGGACGAGCGAGCGAGCGGCAGGCTGGTTTCGTCGTTAGCAGCATTAATATGTAACCAAGTTTTGTGGTTACCAGCCATACTGCAGGGTAACAGCTGCAAATGTGATTTAATTAAGATTTAAGATGTCCCTTAATTTAAATAAAATTATTAATCTGGATATAATTAGCATAATATCATTATTTTAATCACCGATTATGGAGGAATTAATATATCCATATCCTCTCTATATACTCTATACGATTTGTCAACTGCAATACAATTATATTATGTTCTATATTCACTTATTCAAAAGAGTTATCTCAAGTATAATTTACCATAATTTATTGTCTCTATAGAAAATCTATAGCATATCTCTTAACAATAAATCAAAATTTCTATAGTGAGGTAATAATATAATTTGAATTTATAATTCAAAAATGACAAAATTAACATATCACAGGATGATATTATATTCGACGGTGGGATATAGCGGGTGCAGAAAGCTTTTTACGGTAAGTCTTTAAAAAAATAAAATAAATAAGGAACGCGTTGCTTTTAACGTATTTTTCATTTTTATTAACAAAAGATTCGTTAATTTGAATTAATTCTCGTAGCAATACATTGTAATTAAAAGAGAGGCTAAGTTATGTGCATTTATAACTAGGTAGGCGTGCACCGAGCCCCGCGGGTCGGTAGGCACAAACAAATTTATATTCCTTCATCACGGGACGAAAGACAAAGAATAATTAGGAATTAATTAAGCCGACTCATAATTTCTTTCTTCGTCTTCGAAGTGAAAATTTATTTTAGATCCGAAGCATGAAAAAAAAATATACATAGAAAATTCGCTCAAGCTTCGAGTGACCTTTTTTTGTTTTTTTTTTTCTTCTACTACTGATTACGAAACACAAAACATATCAGACCTTTTTCAAAAAAAGTTTGAAAAATAAAATGACTAGCTTATCGATCCCGCCGCTGCTCTCTTTACGCGAAAAGAAAAGAAAAATTTTCACATGCATGTCTGGCATGAAAATTTTCACCACAATGAAAACGCGTCGTGAAAAAGCTCCACCTTCCCTTCAGGAGTTAATAAATCCCGTACCCTACACGTGAGAATTTTTTTTTTTTTTTTTTTTTTTCTTCACCCCTTCGTACACCTACACCACGCATTCTCCTTTGTACATTACAGCTACCCCTTTGTTTGTCCAGCGTTAGCACGTTAGCGCATTGGCTTATACACAACCCGGTGCAACAGCTTAGCGGAAGTGACGGTGGTAGAGAATAGGCGAGGTGGTGAATGGCGGAGGATGTTTGCCTCTTCCCATTCCTACAGAGTAAATACCTACACCGCAAGGTAGAACCTACTAGGTCCGCGTATATAAGTGATTAAGTTTCACCTACGAAAGGATCAGTGGTTCAAAGACACGCGTGAATTTTGGAGATGCTATCATATAAGACGAGCCTTCGCCTATATAGTTATAAATTCATTTTCTCACGCGCATAATATGTGCGTGTCAGCAGAACCAGAACGAGATTCTCTTGAAAAAGGTTCGGCATGGATATCAGTTTCGAGAATATCGGAGTCAAAGTGGTTTCCTATTTGCCTTTCAGAACGGGGTTTTACTGGCCCGATAAACCCAGCGTCGTATTGTTGTTACGGCTTATATCTCCCTCGATATTTGCGGCCGAAATATGAAAGACGGACATTGTCCAAACACCAGTTTCCGTAACGGGTTGCGGGAAAGGCTGAAATCTCAGTTTCTTATTTTTCTTTCTCAATTAGCGAAAGTTTGTCTTCATCAACGACGACAGCTAGTCCTTTTTCTCTTCTCGTCCATTTTGCCGTCAATTTATTACCACAGGAGTATTTCAGTGCAGCCAATTAAACCTCGGGCGCAGGTTGAGTATCCAGAAACGAGTATGGGGTAGGTATCGATTCCGTACTAGCTATCAGGAAGTCGAGTTTCATTCCGGATCTTGAGCCAGCGACAACCCGAGGACATAAAAAGAATGAGAAAATAAAAAAAGAGGTAGTTATACGGCTGGCAAACGGATGTAATAAATATACAAGCGCATTGCACGACCTCCTGAAATCTCGAGAGCATAGGCCATAGATCAACGAGATTCCCAAGCAAAATATCTATCAAAAAACCCCTCACGCATTGAGCCAACTCCGCCCGTTTGTCCCGTTTCGCTTTTTTACGAGTCTGCTAGCTGCTGCGCAGATACCCACCCCGAACTAAATCCATTATATGCCAAATCTCGCGAACATACATATGTACCGGAATACTCAGTGCAGAAAGACGGGAAGGACGTAGTACACGATTTCTGAACTTCCATTATATGCCTGCAGTTATAGCATTGAGTCGGACATTGCAGAACTTTCTGGATGACGCATACGTTAAATTTTTTTAGAAACTTATCCGCTTGTGTAATTTTACAAAAGTTATCACATCGGAGTGGAAGATTTTAGGAATAGGTCCTACTGGACTGCAACGAGTGATAAAAAATGTGGCGGAGCGAAACTATGCAGTATATGTATAGCTATAGGTATGCCATATCATAGAACGTGGTTTTCTATATCTATACAGTTATGTATTGACAGTTGTATCTAATCTCGTTACATTAGCGAGCCAACTGCCCGCGTAAATCTGGTTCACTATAACTCGCTGTAACTGCATCGGGGATTGTCCAACTATCGACATTCGAGCCCGGAACCATTACCCGGAGGTAACCTGAAACTATACAGCAGAATATCGGCGTTATGTAGTGAATTTTTCTACACCGTATATAATCTTCAGTTAACTTACGATGTCATAAAGTCAAATGAACATATACGTATCATATATCCCTCCTTGGGTATGTGAGGTGAGAATTTAGGAAATTTTTAACGCTAATAGTATTACCGTTGACTACACAGGCTTTCATTACTCGAACCAATAGGCGGTGAACAAGGGTAACAATGGAGTTAAGATTCCCGAAGCACTCGCATTCGAAGGGTGATAAAGTTAG
Source organism: Tenthredo mesomela (assembly GCA_943736025.1). NCBI lineage: Eukaryota > Metazoa > Arthropoda > Insecta > Hymenoptera > Tenthredinidae > Tenthredo > Tenthredo mesomela. Next base: position 27,911,522 of record OX031020.1, read on the forward strand.
TACAGGGTGGCAGTAAATCCAGTGAGGCGTCGCAGCGCCCATCCGCCCCTTTTAGCCCCATAGCCTTACCCTTAGCTTCCCGACGCGACGCGACGCGTCCTCTTCGTGTCAATAAAGCCCGGAGTAGGAAGTGCAGGGTCGCTGGAAACTACCCTGGTCCAAGTTTACAACGGGAGAAGCAAGATGTCGCACCGCGATCAAGAGGAGTTCAGCGGACATCCAGATACTATAACTCGAGCCAGGAAACGACGACGCGGTCCCTCCGATTAATGACTATCTCACGTCCTACGAGTCGGATACGGTTCGGGATCCACGTTCAACAAATTATCGATAATCGTTTGGACACGTCTGCCTGCTTCCGAGAATTAGCAATTAGAAAGCTATCGAGGCTGCGAAATTCTTGTCGGTCAACGAGATATAAGATATTTGCAAAGTTTTAGGATACGGTCTGATTATCGCAACCCTGTACGTTAGTACCTTATACTCGGACCGTGTCTATTTTAATAATAAAATCTAGGCCGAAAAATAAAGTACAAGTTGAAACTTAGTACAGGTATACCTATACAGTTATACACAAAGGCATCCCATCTATTCGTGCTCTATACCTCCACAACGAGTCGTAGTCACGAGAGTCACCGAGCCCCAGTTCTCCAGCATCAGCGCACTGCACATAGTTCTCAACGAAAGCTTTTCGCTTTGACGAAGATGATGATGGCTGAAAGACGTAGCGCACCAAGGATTCCCGAGTACCTCCACCTTCGCTATGGATATACATATCTGTATACTTTACGGTACATAATAAATACTCCCCTGTTCTTTATCCACGTGCGTTTAATCCATTTATACCTGGTGTTTGCGAACGGTAGATTTATGTGAATTTCGAAATACGCGGTGGAAACAGCATTTCGAAATTTTCTCGAAAGAGACCGGAACTAGGTACCAGGTTCGCCGCGCATATTGCAAAGGTTACATGCTACACGGTGTCGAAACGACCTTAGAGGTTTTCCTGTCCAAGTTGTATGTTGAAAGGGAGGGCTTTTGAGGACCGCGAATTGCTGCTTACATTGGCAGAGTCGCATTCGCAGCAACGTGACGCGAGAAGAGTACCGGAGTATTTGCTGAGGGTGAGGAGATCCAGATGGTACAAGGAAAAGCAATGCAGGTCACCCGGTGTTCTTTGTATACCTTGTCCTGGTAAGTTTTTTTTTTTTTTTTTTTTTTTTCATTTCGTACTCTGCCATCGCTGAACCATATTTTCAACTGACTTAGTTAAGAATGCAATAATTTTTCGAAGGTATATTTTCGCAATAAATTGACGAGGAAAGAGACGAGTGAAAGAGGGAAGGATCGAGTTATCTTGATGGAAAATTGTTTCTGATCTCTTCCCCCCTCTCCAACCAGGTTGAGGGAAAATTGAAAGCCGATATACCCAGAGGCGTAGGGTATGTGTACACATACGTGAATACACCTTAGCTACCCTCGATTTTCTTATTCTCTTGTTACGAGCGCAAGCGATTCAATAAAGACTTGGTAAGAAATGGGACGTAAATCACGACAAAAGTGCCGCTCGAAAACACGTATATAAATTCGAGATTTATCATTGTTCCGTTATTTCCAATTTCGCTTCCATCGCGTAATACGAGCGTAATATCTCACACGTATAATATATTCTATCAGATTTCGATATATTTCCTGGTATATACAGTATCAAACTTAAAGAGGAAACGCTCTGGATCATATCGACGTATCAATTTCAAAGGCTTACCGAATAAAATAGTCGTAAAAAGCGATAGAAAAATTTCGTATAGAGTCAACTGGACCGAATCATTTTCACTCGAGAAAATCATACTCAACGTGCTATACCTATATTATATATGTATGTATATATATACTACGTTCTGAAATACTCCGCTAGCTATTTCAATTCTTCATCGATGCATTCCAAATTTTCACTCATCGTCCAGAAGTAGTCAGGTACTACCTACTCATCGATTTACAAATAGATTTTGACGTCTACTTTTACGGAAGCGAAAAATTTTAAAAGACACGAAAGCGTGCTGACGGCATAAAAGCTTTCAAATCTAGTGTCTCGTCGACTGGTGGTAGCTAGTAGCTCCCTAGCTGCCAGAATATATATACCTAATATAAAACGCAGAAAGTACTCGAAGCAGACCGCTGCAGTGAGTTTTAGATAGATTCAATTTACGACAGCCAAACTCTGATATTATCAATTTTTCTTCGTTTTTATTTTCCTTCCTCTTCACTTTTTCGTTTCGTATTTCGGCATATACGATCTTCGTTCGCAATTTGTTTGCCAATTTTTTCCGAGCCACCGAACTCGGCCTCGATTTCTTTCGCCTTTATTCAAACTGCGGGCAAAACCGAACTGGACTGAACTGCATGACGTATTCCACAGATGTTATACATATGTGGGATAGATTTTAGACGAAACCACGAGGACTGTATAGGTGTGTAACGTTATTTATTGAAGTTGAAAATTTAATTAACGTTACCCGCCGTTCGACGGACGATTTTGGTTCAATTTTGTGATTAAATTCAAATTCCGAAAGCCCCGATCGCTCTTGTGTGTTGAAAATTTTTTTCTGTGTATCGGTTGATTGACGTTCACCTACACATACGACCAACTTTCAGAGCTAATAATAAAACAGTTCGAACTGCAGCACTAAATTTATATGAAATTTTCAGCAGCCGACCTAATACGGTGAGTGGAGTCAAATTGCAATAAAGAAGGAAATTCATCCATACGCTTTTTTCAGTCCACTACGTAATACCTAACTCCTGGCTGCAGTTGTATACAAATCTCTATACTTATCTGAAGTCTGGACCTTCGACCGACGCCAAGCGTCGATAGAAAGCCAGGCCGCAGGAAGCTGACAAAGAGAAGCTACCGCCACGTCAGCGGATTCCAAATATTGCAGCCCCCTTAACGGCCATGCGAACCATCCGCGTGGAAACGCGAAATACTTATGCACAATGGAACGATACTACGATCTATGTCCACTACGTGCACGTCGGACCTGACGCTGACTCACCGAAGTTAGAGGCACCCGGTGCTGCTGACACAAAAGTAGAATTCTTTCCCTTACTGTCACATTACCGAGATAATGAAACGAAAATTTCCAAAGGCGAAGAATTTTTCGGACAATAACAAATTCTCGAATTTTCAATTTTCTCTTCTGAAATTTTTGCTGCATGCTTTCACATTTTTCATAAATCGTTAATCGAATGCAGCCCCATATGGAACTGATTGTGAGACTTTCTCATCCCTTAGCAGCGATCTCTGATTCTCCGTTGAAAAAATATATTATATACACACATATACTAATATATACTATAAGATGGAGGAAAAAATTTATTCTCAAGCTTGAAGTGTTTACCGTAGATAGGTGAGTACTTCCATTTCCATCGTCGAAAAGCAAAAACTTTTTCCATCAAACTAGACTTTATATGAAATATATTTTGTAAAGTGGTATCTGTAATAACACTCTTCTTCCTACTTCGAAACTTTTGAACATCCCTCTTCCTCTCATATCCTCTCGTTCCTTCGTTCTCACTCTCTATATAGGAATTACGGTATATTCTATATAAACTTTCGATCTATATCATTTCAACGTTTGTTTATCTCGACGAATTGAACTTTATTCCTTATCTATTATCCGTCAACCTACCGATATGCCTGTCCAACATCTTTCGCGGCTAGTTTAATCGAGAAGTTCATCAACCTTTGTCCGAAAGGCAATTTGTATCCAATTTTTTCCTCCACGTCTGAATATTAGCCTGGGTTACTCTAGTCGAGTAAATATCCAACAATAAGGCTATACGTATGAAACCGTGCGACCCAGGTGCCCGCAGTATAAGGTCCTTTGACAAATTTAGGTACTTTCCCTCAGCTACAGCTACAGGAAATAAAAATTCCGAACTTGAATTCCCCCTGAATCGAGTCTTTCGAAAGTTTGCATTATTCGCGAATTTCATATAAAAAAAAAAGACGAAGCCGGGTTATGGAAAGTGAATTTGAAATTCAATAAACTATAGGTGTAGCAGTCGGTGTAGGTGTGCCGTGCAGGAAGACGCCGACATAAGACGAGAAAAATGACAGAAAGACGGAGCTGATATTGTTCCGGGACTCTCATTGACTCCAAGTTCTCTTCTTTTTCGTTTTTTTTTTTTTTTTTTTTACATTTTCATTTCCATTACCATTTCTGAACCCCAATTCCTACGTCTCAGCTAAAAAACACTTTGTCTCATACAACTTCCATCGTTATTTTCGCACAGCATCCATCTCCGATACAATCGCAGAGCAAAATATCTCAGATACGGAGTATAGCGAGACACAGCAATTAGTAAACGCACAAGATATTGGTACCTGTGATTCAATTATCTTGGACAGAGCTTACGGCTTGTGGTCGGCCCGCGCATTCTGTCTCTGTAGTACAATGCCAATTACCTAATTGAAGCGCATCCAAGCCCGGAGACAACACGGGACATCTGCATTAAGTGGCTCTAGCCCGCTGCGCTGGCGCTACTATACGTATATGGGTATATGTACAATTGTACCCAGATCTCGGCAAAGCCCAGTTACAGCGTTAAATATATTACCATCCCTACACGTATTGCGTATACACATGCCTCTAGATGTATTCACAGAAATTCGTGTACAGGGTGGGTCAAAGAACGGACAATTTCAAAACTTGTGATGAAAACCCGAACGTGAGAAGTAGTTTTCCTGTCAGAACTGTACGAAAAAAAAGACTTCGCCCTATAGCGTATTGGGATTGAAGAAGTTTTTCTTGATCAAGGGAGAAAAAAAATTCGCGGTAAATTCGGTGCGCAGTAAAAATTTGCCAGTGACACAAAATTTTCAGCTTCTATTGTTTTTTTCTCGAATTCAAAAGAGCCGAATGAAAGGAATATCCTTCCAGTTTCTTAAGGATTCCTTTATTGTTCAGCCACCCTTTAGACGCGACCACAATACTGAGATTACAGTCTCTGTGCAGGGTATGCCTAGATGCAGAGGGTCGTTTGACACGGGGCAGATGGCCTCTACGGGCTATAGCGCATCGTTTCGAATGGTTCATGCCGATTGCTTGCTGGCAATAAGTGCAGGCTATGCGGTAATAGTGTAGAAATTGGTTCGCCTCAAGGCTTTCCAAACAGTCAACCAAATGATGAAATTCTACCTGCATGGGTGGTTCGACTATGTGCCCTGAATACATCGAGGCACGTGTATATTTTCGCGAATTATAACACATGGCGGGATATACCTACAACATACACCGCAATAATTATTGACGATGCGGAATGGAAGTTTCGTTTATTTCCCCATCTATAAATTAATCAGCAGCCGATACTCGCCCGAGTGCAGTGGAACTTGTCTTATTTATTATTCACGTTTGAACCGAAACGTGAACTGGATAACGTTCGAAATTGTTGGAGTTATTCAGATCGACGATTACTACACCGGCGATATTTTTCCTCAAAAAACAGACGTTCGATTTTCATATTTTCGAGTAAAATAAGAGAAAAAAAAAAAAATGTACGACATTCAGTCGTTATTGTTATTCCATGAATATTTTATCGGAAGGATTTTACACGCTTGGTTAACGTAACAGGGCCTCGAATTAAACGGACAATGAATAAATGAATTTTAAACATTTTTAACTCGACAAACGATCAAAACAGAGTCTGATGTATTGGATTAGATCCTCCCGGTAGGAAGGGAGGCAAATATTTCAGGTAGGTACCATACATCACAAGTCAAACACAGAGCACGATCATTCGCAACCTAATTCTCATCTGAAAGGGCAAACAGCACTTTGTCGCACCCGAATAATTCGGAAAGTAAAATATTTACCACATTACTTGGTCCAGAGTCTCTCCATTATCCAGTAAAAGCTCGATCAATTAATCACGCACTTCGAACCAATGATGTTAATTCTATTCAACATTTCGACTAGTTCACAGTTATATATGTACATATATATATATACATGTTCTCTATATCAATACTGTAACTCGATACTAATTAATATTACCACTTACCAGTACCGCTTCCCCACCTCTCTGAGAACATACGAGACCTTAAAACTATCCATGATGGTGTTCATCCCTGTGATCAGAGCCCAGAGGATGAATGAAATGAATTTCACTGAGAATGCATACCACCATGAACATGAAATAAACACTGTACAACATCAGACCGTACGATCTTCGTGCCAGGTAACCAGTCGTGACAAGGTAACAAGCTGAAGCTGTTAGTGAACAGAGAAGAAATGCAACGCATCCAGGACCCATGGCACTTGCCCTTACATGAGCAGTCCAATTATCCTTTTTTACTGCAGCTAGGCTGTAAGTTAGGCCCATGCCGAGGAGGGTGTTGAACAATGGTCCTCCGAAACAGGCGGCAAATCCCATGCGTGGATATCCTCGCCTTGCTATGGCGATGTTTGATACAAGGTCTGAAAAATTATTGAAATAATGAAAAGTTTAAGAGATATTCGATTTGTTGGTAGATCGGTTCAACACTGAGAGTCGATGGAGTCTGTTTTTTGGTATTAACTCGTAGTAGTTTTGATATGTTCTCTAATTTGGTCCGTTAAAGTTGCGCAGTATGCAGAACCAACTCGTTAGTAAATAGAGAATTACTCCGTCGAGTTGAAATTACTTCATGGCTTATTATACCTGTTTTGCGCGTTGCAGTGTAGTTAACATCCTAGTTTGATAAAATGAGTACCTCGTTGCGGTCGGAATTACGGCTAGACTGTAATTCGCCGTGCGAATAAATCAGCGAATTTTTAACGAGTTAAAATTTTGTTTCGTTTTTTTTTTTTTTCCTTCATTCGGTTGAAAATTAACGTACGACGTTCATCGATACTCACCGCCGATGCTGTTTCCCCAGGCGAGAAACATCATACCCAAAGTTCCATCGGATATGGATAATGCTATGCCGATCGTACCCAGAACTGCATACACTTGCTCAGCGATGAAATATACTACTGCCATTGCGGAGAGAAATCCCATGAACGCAAACGCCTGGAAATTGATCAGGGAGTCTAACTTGTAGTTAGTATTTCATTCCTGCTAATTAATCGGCAAGTTTTACTAGCAAAACCCGGCTTGCCTTACGTTGTGATACATGGGAACAGTCTCGGAATTAGTTATCACGAATACGATTACTCCCGCTGTAGCTCCGATGGCGAATATCAGTGCGCAGATGGGAATAGGCCCGATGCTCTGGTTCCAGACTAAAAACCTCAAAATAATATAGAAAAACGAAGAAAACATCAAATTCAAACCTCGAGGAAATGCCTGCAGAGAGAATCTCATACCGTTCAAAATAAAGGTTGCGCACAATGGTGTGATGCAGAGTTGAATACAATTCAAGAGCTTAGACCAGCCCCGTTTCTCAGCGGTCTGATTAACTACGGGGATCAGAATCTGCAGAAAGAACATTGGCACTGCTCGAATAACTAAGAAAATTCGGGTCAGTCCACGAGCCTCGGACCAGTCGTCCCTGTTCATGGGCGAGATATCAAAGAGAAATTCACGGAAGAGCCCACTGGGACGGCTTGATGCAGCATCAGCAAGACTCGGATCCTCCATCACCCCGTCTTTAGTCATAGCATTTTTTCGTTCCACGTCCAACGCGATGTCTATAGACAGATTTTCAGGGACCTTAGTCCGTCAATTTTTGTCTTCCTGCTCTTATCTTTGACCCAAGGTCGGAAAAAACCGAAAGTGGACATCGGGTCTTAGGATTTTACTAAACTCTACTCAACTAAACCGACAAGCGTAGAAAGCTTTGCGGATAAACCTTACCAAGTTTTGTTCGTAATCCGACAGCTCGAGAGCGTATGGGCAGTTGCGGGATGACAGTTTCATCCCGGTTAACTAAGTAAGTTTTCAGAACGGTCCGGTCGTGGAGACTTGGTATCCTGTCTGGAATCAGAATTAAACGTTAGCAAAGTTTAATTTCGGTACATCACATTCAACATCACATCGTTCAACCAGACGACCGATGTGTGTACTTTACTCTTGTAACAACTTCCAGACGGGGCCGGGCTGTAGTGCGGAATTTTGAAAGTTCCCGAACGGTGGAGGATCCGATTTAGAATTTGCAAAGACGTTAAAGTTGAGAAATTTGAAATTTGGAATGCAGACAAGTGAAAACTCTAAAAGTCCAGAACCCCAAGGGCCCAAAAATCCGAAAATTTCGATCTATTTCTTATGATGTCAAGACATAAAATAGTTCATTTTGATCGAGACCCTCTTTACGGCAACCCATTTCATCTACTTCAATCGATAACTTCATGATGTCACAAATAATTAATAAAATTTTGAAACTCTTTTTCCGAAAAGTAAATATTGGTTTCGATACGATCGATAAACCCCGAGTTATTAAACACTGAGTGAGCACATGCGTGAATTTTAAGTCTCGGAGGTTTGGCCTTTCGGAATTTTGAACCGTCAGTGTTCTTCGTCTCAAAGCTTTTCAAATCGGCTATATAAACTTCCGGCGAAACACCCTTTTTGAAAACTGTAAGTCGCTAATATAAAAATTCGGAACTTCGACCCGGCCCCTTTCAGATGCGGTTCTACTTGCCTTCCATAAGGTTTTTCTTGTTGTCTATGATTTGCCCTATAACAACGACCACGATGAAGGCAACATAGATTAAAATTAGACCTAAAACCGCGTCAAAACCATAAAATTAAATGCCAAATCGAATGATATGTCTTCTACAACTCACTAAGGGCTTCCCACAAGTGGACCTCCTCTTTGTTGACGATATATGCTATCCAGCATACAGCACCGATATAAAATATCGTGTCGCGTACATAAGGGCGAAATTTTACGCGGAAAGGCTTAACGACTGTTATTGAACCAGCTATGACCGTAGTCACGAAAACCCCGGCTCCAATCAGCTCGTTGAACATGACAACGGTGCCTTTAGCGGGAGCAACAATCGCGGTGAAGATGTCTGGAGCACCGTTTCCAAAGGCGAGAATCGTCACCCCGGCAATATTGTCCGAGAGATGCATTATCTCGGCGATGATACTCAGTGCGGGACAAAAGCTGTATGATGCAAAGGGTATATAGTCAGGGTTTGATGTGATAAGATTAATAAAAATTCATCAATCTCTCTGGGTTTTATAAATCGCTCGCACAAGTTATCGGCAGTAAGTCCTAGAATGAGGAACAAGTAGCAGAGCCATAATATGTAGAGGATTATTCCAAGTGCAAAAAGTGGCAGGTTATCAGTTGGAAAAGTGCAGAACAATCCAGGTATGTATTGTACAGGTGCGTCGGTCCAGCAATCAGGAGTGTTCCGAACCCATTTGCATCGTTCCGAGGCTGGGAGATGCCACAAATGGGAGCAATCCTCCTAAAATCGGGTCATTTACATCATGATCGGTTCAAGAACAGCGAATAATTTTAATCAGAGAGTGTTATCGTTCGGGACGTTATCTCACCTCGTCCACCTCGGCAACACCTATTCGAGCCACTCGATAAGGCAACTTCTCGGGCATTTTGATTAAATATTTACCTCAAATGTGCCGATAAAATTCACAACCTATAAATTCGCGGTGTAACCTGCCCTCGATCATCGCTTCAGAGACCATATTACTATACCGATAAAACAAGACACGATGATCGTGCCAGAGGCGACTACGGCGACTCTCGCCTTTTTCACCTAATTTTTGTTTTATTTCTCGTTTTTTTTTTTTTTTTCTTTTTATTTTTTTTTTTATTGAAAACGCGACATTGCACTTTTCCTTGAAGGTTCAGCCAACAACCTCTGAGCTCTATGGTCCATTCCATCCAAGCTAGGCTGGGAACACACTACACAATTGCATCTCAGGCGCTGTATCTTGGAAGTCTCTTCCAAGAGCGCGTCGAGCTTTACTCCGTTGAATTTATCGGTGAAATTCACGACAACGGTAGACCCGTAATAAAGCTCGAGTCGAGCACCCCGGCTAATTAAAAGCTTAACAGGTTTTATTGAATGGATTTGTACAGGCAATATAAGTATACATATATAACATAGTACATATAACGAATTGTATCTATACAAAATAGCGAATCTGGGATCAAGGTTTTTCGTTCATACCTATACAGGACTGTTTTATTTTACCCCAGAGAATGGTGCGGTTCGGTGCAAGTACAGCGACGTAAGGACGGAAGAGTGAGCTTCCGGTTCCTGTTTTCCCGCCGCATTATAGTAGCGCATTTATGATAAGGTATGGTGAAGATATAAGGCTAAAATATGCAAAACCTTTATTCACCCAACAACGATGATCTCGTTAAAGAAAATTATTACCTCCTCGGAAATCCTCGGGCTCATTTACTCAGTTGTGGTATATTAGTTTAGTCTCGTTGTAATTTGAAATTAACATCACTACTATCTATATGCAGTAATAAGTATTATATAATTACATATCCTCCCATCATCTTTGGTATCTAATCATCTCTCAATTCTTCTTTAGCTTTACATTTTTCGCTTCATGTTTCTGCCCGTAAAATATCGCGGCTGACAATTTCCTCAAAATCCAGAACACGACCAAGAGGATAATAAATATACCGGCTACCACGTCCAAGAGCAGATACTGGTACCATGCAAGCTCGGATGCTGCTGTTCTGAGGGCCTCTGGACCGTGGCGAAGAACGTACTCGACCCAGAAGACAGCCTCTTCTAAGGGAGCCTGCGGCCGGTCGCGAAATCTTCTTGAAGCTTCCTTGGCGCGCTCAGAGTAGCTGAAATATGATGAGAAAACTCTAATAGAATCTTGAAAATTTTCGAAAGAGAAGAAATCTCGACAAATTGAGGGCCAATTTGAATCTAGACTTATTTACTACGTCCATTTCCTTACCTGGGGTTCGTCAGCAGTTGTTTGAGTTTATCAGAAAACTCCTTGTACGATATATCGTGATATTCTATCTTTAAAGCGAAGCCCCGATCCACGCCGTGAGCTATGTTCAGGAATTGGTCCCCGAAAAGTGGCATTCCGAGTATCGGAACTCCGCAATAGACCGCCTCTTGTGTGCCCAGAAGTCCGCCGTGGCCGATGTAGACTCGAACATTTGGATGGCCTAACGGATAATAAGAATAAAACGTTTTTCAGGACTAATCATCGATGTGGAATTAAGTCGTGGGACATCTGTTGTTGGATAGTGATAGAAGCCCTTGGCAATTTCAGTTCTCTCGGTAGATTGGATCGCCGGGCGAGATCAAAGTTTGCAGATTTCTCAAAGGGTTTCTAAATCGATTGCGTTATTTGGTACGAGGGGGTGAAGCAGAGCTTACATAGAACGGAGAGCTGCGGAACCCAATTGAGGCATTTCACGTTCTTCGGTAATTGCGGCATCTTTCCTTCGTCGCATTTCCATAACACGCGTTGCGGGAGTTCGCCGAAAACTTTACGAAAAATTGCCATGTGTTTTTCCGGAAAAGTAGAAGCATTCAGCTGGGATCCTATGCTGAAGTACACCACGCCTTGGGTCGCCGAATCCAAATACTCTTTCAGATCTCTTGGGAGTTTGGGAGGACCAGAAGCTGGAATGTGTATACCTCCGACCTCCTTAACTCCAGGTGCCAAAGGTCGTGGAGTAGTGACTGTGTGATGACTGTTGATGAGAACCAAACCAACCTTTGACCGCAGGTCATCGAGGCTCGGAAGATCGGGGCCAAAAAATTCATTGGCGACCTCATAGCTGGCCGTATCCGAGTAGATTTTGTACCCGATTTTTAATCCCAATAGATAAACCGCGTTGTAAAATCTCTCCAAGTAATTCATGCGCCCAGCAGATCGAGCAAAGAAGTGTGGAATGTAACTTGGATTGTCAGGATTAGCCAGAGCGTCCGGTAACCAAGGCAGCCCTACACTAGTGGTAACCCCGATGTATGGAGATCCGAATTTGTGCACAAAACCGAGGAAGCAATCGGTGATGAATACTTCGGAGATGATGATATCGAACTTCACATCGGCCTCGAATATCTGCTTGATACTAGGATGGCTTAAAAGGGATCTACAGACATCAGGCCCGACGTGTTTCAACAAAAATTTAGCGTTACTGATAATGGTAATGTCGTCGCGAACCGGTAGCGGCATATTAGTGCTCATCATGTGGGTAAAGCTAGCCGAGACGTCGATGTCAACGAAGTTTGGGATCTTTACTTTCTGCGGATAGTTAGATACCACTGTGAGCTCGTGTCCATTTTCCGACAATCTTTTAAACAGAGGCTCGAACGGAGAATAGTGACTCCTTGCCGGGAACGGGACTATCACTAGGATCTTTGACGCGTTTGCAAAACATTGGAAGAAATTTAACACGCACAACACAGTCACGAGTAGTTTCATAATTGAAATCCGCTAGCAACTAGGCGTTGCTGGTTATCTTTAATTGATGCACTCTTGTGATCGTAGTCACAGTACATTGCTGGTTATCATGCACGTCTTATCGACATGTTATCACCGACGCCAAAATTTAATCCGAATCTCGAGAGGCTTGACTTTGGACTATGCACACTGCAAGTAGACATTGCTCAAGAACACTGACATCGTCATACGTCGTGCATATCTCAGCAACGTGGAGCTACGACTAGCGAACCACACGTACCGCCGCCAAGTGTTAAATAAATCATATCGGTGTTAGTAAAATCACACGCAGGACTGCTCGCTCACACAGTACCTCACTCAATGATGACCTAATTGCACATCGACTCGTGATAAGTAGAAAGCGATAGAGACTTACAAGAACGTTGCAGATTATTGAGGAACAGAGAAAGGCTAGTACACGGAGAGACCGTTTTGGTGATGATTGTTAAAAAATTGGTACTCATTCCTAAAAAAGTTGGTAAAGTGGTGACAATGCATGATTTCTAGTAGCGGTTTGTTCTGAACAATAGTAACGGCTCCTAGCAACGTTTCGAAATGATTAAAAGATTGGAAGCGATTAATAATACAAATATTAAAATGTTGATAACCATTGAAATATGCATATAACAGATTACTTACGAGTATAAGAATCATTCGACGTAGCAAGTTTAGATTCAAAACTACGCATTCGCGAGGAAGCAATGCAATACATAATATAACTGGTTGATCTCTGTACTAGATATGAAGCTGAACGTGGTATGGTCTCATTACTTTGACCAATTTTACAATCGGTACTTTGCATAGTGTTAGGAACTACTACCAGACAACTATTAAGGAGTGCTGTACTCGTATGGAATTGATTACCATTTCTTTTTATTACGAACTGTTACTATGCAGTTTAGGAATCATTTAAAAATTTTTTTGAAACAGTTAAAAAAAAAACATAAATTTCTAAGAATTCCGGTGTATTTCTTGGAAATTCTCAAAATTACTATACTGGTATAGTAATCATCACTAAAACGGTCTCTCCGTGTATTTTCCTGAACTTTCTAAACTTAAACTATGGTACAATTTGAAAGATAATTTTATTTTTAGAATACCTTTTATTCAAGGTGTTATACAATACATTCGAGTATTTCAAGCAATATTAATAACTCGAGACAGCTTATGCGGATACTAAATATTCTTAAAACAAGGTCGAAAATGAAGTTGTTTCTGGTAATGGGATTAACTGCGAAAAACTAGGAGGCTACATCCCTTTTGAAACGTGTCAGAAATGAGAAAAGTACGTTTAATGGTCGCCGTCACCAAAGAACTGCATACTTATGCCATTTAGTGCCAGTCATGGTTCACCCTAAGCCAAATTCTGTAAGTCCCCTTATTTTTACCCTCTGAGTCTTTCCAGCCCCTGCAGCGCGGCGTTACGTCTATATGGAGGAAAAACAACGTTCCTTACAAGTATTATTGGCAAAAGCCAGCAGAAACTACAACCCTTAGAGCTGGTGGTGGGAAGCTAGAGTAAAGTGACAGCTACTTATCGCAGAATTTACGCCGTGCACACCAATCGATATATTAATAAGAGGATCCCGGTTCGCGGGAAGACCTGATCCCGAGGCTGTTGCCACAAGATGTTTTGCGATTCGGAAAAACTTTCTTCCGCAGACCAGCTAGCGCGATGAGAACTCAGTGAAATTATTTTGCCCCACGATTTACCCTCCAGTTCATTCCCCGCCTACCCTTATCCTGATTTGAGACTCAACTCCGCAGACCATCAAGAAATAAAGTTTTGTTTGGCGCGGATTTTCTTTAGTATATATATATATTATATGGATCGCAATCTGCGTTTTTTTGTACGACTCTTATTTTGGCTTTACTTTTTTCTGGTTTTTACACACGAATGGCTGTCTGGAATTTTTTCCTATACCCATCCTGCTTATAAATGAAGCAGATCCGAAAATCAGCGGAATCCGATTTTCACACGAGTTGTGTATAGTAGTATACCCTATGTCGTTTGAGAAATAAGAGCCAGCGTCGCAAGCTTTCTCGGCTGTTAAACTTTAAGATAATATGAACCCTCGATTTTCCTCCCAGTTAATTTTCATTTCTTAAACCCGACGTGCTCTCGTTCGTATAAAAGGATAATTTTCCTCGAGTGATTCGGGTGGCGCGGGCGTTTAAACTCCCACCGACAACCAGGACCGTTTAACCCACGCCTTCGGCGTGAATATCCACGATGGTAATTAATCGTTAGGAATCCTCCTGCACGATGTCCGGGATGATACTAAAATACTAATTCGGTGGGCAAGGTCTTATGCGCTAACACGTAGGCTACGTACCTAACCGTGGTGAAAGGATGCAATTAAGCGTGGATCGGATGAAAAGGTAATCGAACTACCCCGATAAGGTATGCCCAGGTCGAAATACCGAGCACAATTCCGTACTAAATCCAGCTAATTGGCTTGGCGAACGGTATCGGTAGGCAACAACCGTTAATCCACGCACTCTCGTAGCTTGTCGACGACGATTTAACCCCCTAACAAATGGGAATTCGTTACCCGCAGTCTATTCCCTCTCTATGGAGATTTTATCTTCATGTTTATTATACCCAGTTTACCAAGTTCTCGGGAGGCTTCTACGTCATATCCGATCTCGTACAATTCTAGGGGCTCTCTCTTTCACTCCGTATACTGTGTGCGTACGTGCACCAGCTGCACAGCAGGGGTCGTTCTGAAGAACTCCCTTACACCCGGCTTCCACCCTATAGCATATATCAAGATTTCTAACAACTTTTGCTCCGAACCTTTTTCCACGGGGGACCAGCTCGTAACTAGATTCTCTCTGTAATCATGTTGTGAAAATAAAAGAGGAGCCTTGATTGGTTTCCTCGCGAAGTAGGTACCCATCCGCCAGCGACTTTCGACCTCCTTTTTCTTCTCCGGCTCCCTCTCCATCTCCTGCTTTTTCTACTTCTTCTTCTTCTTCTTCTTCTTCTTCTTCTTGGTTTTCATCTTCTTGTTATTTTTACTTGCAATTTCTCGTCAACGCTCGCGGTCAGAGAGAAGATAAGGAAGCTCATCTTTTCTTTCTTTTTCATTCCCCTCCGTATACAAGGTGATTCGTTTTAATTGACTCTAAGATTTACTCCGGAGATAACAGTAACGCCCGTGCCTGGAAGATTCTCGGAGCAAAGTTGCGGCTCCTCGATAAAGGGGACATTCGACGATTTATAGGAACATATAGAAATCTTTGATACGCACCTTATAGTAAGGCATATACATGCATATAGTATATGGGGCATTCCACGTCACTTTATCCACTAAAAAACAGAAAAAGATCCTCACAAACTTACAACAAATCGCGCTTTACATGATTCGAACAAATTCACGAGATTTCAAAATTTTTTCAAATTTTTTGTTGCCGGAACACTTGAGTTTCTTCATTTTTTATATAGTAAACAATGATATATCCCGGCAACAGTCAATCGTGATGACAATGTTCAAAAACGAAAATCCGGGGTTTTTCAAGGTCTACAAGGAAAAAAATTTATTTAGATTTAACTGAGTAATTTTGTCCCACGTTTTAGGGTTTTTTTTTTTTTCAAAGGAATGACAATCAGTGATATTAAGGCCAACATAATACCCTCGAATTCTGTATGGAAATACTAAGTTTTGAATATTTTTTTTTTTCGTGGATTTTGAATTTTTTATTTGTTGTTTTTTAGTGAAATTTTTTTTTTTTTTTTTTTTTCGTAGCTGAAATGACGCGGAATGCCCCATATAGGTACGTATATTATTTTGTTCCCTTTACGAGTAGTACTCTACCCAATTACAAGAAAGTAATGACATTGAGCTCCTATAGTTATCGCTGTTATTTCAGTAGCTAATCACCAGCTACGGAACAATTAAAACTGTTCACCCTGTATATTATTCTATTCCAACGCATATCCACAACCGACTCCTTTTGTCCCTTGTAATTTATCTTCCATTTTGACGAAACCCCGCGGCTTGGCGTGATCCAGGATCCAGGATCCAGGATCCAGACTCCAGAGTCCCGACTCGAGACTCTGTATCTCCAGGGAGTTGATCTTGAGCGCCACTCCACTCCGTTCCACTCCGGACAGGAATTGTTAAATGAAAGTGAAACAATGAAAAGCAAAGCCTCCCTCAAATTACCCGCCCCCGTCGTTCGGTCTTTGACGTGAAAGAAGAACAAAGGCTCAGTTTCGCACAATCTACGGTTCTCTATTGAGTTTAGAGCTATAGATTCAGCTCGGGCGAGTGAAAAAAATCGCCTCGCTTGTTGGTGGGAAAATTTATCGGAAATCTACCGCTCCTTTCTCTTCCTCTCATTCTTCGGGGTCGGGGGGGGGGGATATTATTTTTCATCAGACGTCCTACCCCGACAACAATGGCGTTTTCTTTGCACAAAGAGGAGAAAAAGAAAAAGTAGCATTTTAACTGAAATTCCAGTCTCCGAGCCGAGTCAGGGAAATTAGAGAATGGAGGGGAATTAAAAAGGACAAGATCTCTTGTCTCATGTCTGTCCGTAATTCTTTGGCGGTCGTTTAATTTACTTTGTTTCGTTTTCTTTTTTTTTTTTTTTTTTTGCCTTTTACGGTTCACCGGTGCAGTTCAACGGGGCCAGCTAGGCCTATGAAAAAGAAACTGGTGTAATTAAAAGAAAATTAAAACTGTCCCCAGCTCGCGTTCCACATAGTCGTAAACCGTTAAAGAGTCATAAAACAAAGTCAAGTTAAGCTCCGATGTTGGGGGTCGGGGGTCGGAGGTCAGAGGTTGGAGGCTGGAGGTTTGAACCTCGTAGTAATAAATCTACGCAAGGGGGTAAGGTGAGCTAATTTTCCGAGAGAATTTCACCGAACAAAGCTAGCAAAGTGGCCAAAGATGGTTTTATCAACATTTTCCAAGACCCCCTGTACCACCTTAACGAGTCTTATAAAACAAGCACCGCGGCATCCCATCAGAGCAATAAAGAATCCGTTAATATAAAGAAAAGAAGAAGGAAAGAAAGACAGAAAGACAGAAAGAAAGAAAGAAAGAAAGAAAGAAAGAAGAATCAAAAATCAAGAAGCGAAGAAGCGTAAAGCTACAATATTTTCCTCGTTATACTTCGACTCTGCACCTATCGTGCCATTCGCAAAACCATTTATATCATTCTCGCCGCTCGAGATTCCAAAGTGCTCTTAGCCCCTCCGAAATCCATTAACTCCCTCCTGCAGGACGCGGGCGAAGAAGACAGGTGGCAGGGAAGCACAGGGACCCCTCAGCATCCCTCGTTCGTGGACCGTTGCAAACAGAAACTTATCTGTTGTTTCAGCGTCGGAAGGGTTTGTCCATCATTAGCATTGCTTATGTATAGCGGTTGGCTATGTTGTCTTAGAACTGGGCAAGTAAGTGTCTATTGTGGAATACCACAGTCCTGAGCCTCCAGTTCAGTTTATCGAGTATTATATCCGAGCTGGAGAATCTCGGCAGAAATTATAGGTCAAAAAAGTAAATACATAATTCAAAATATTTAAATTACTAATTCCATCGAGTTTCCTTCAAGGGATTCTCCCCCCAGCTTTATGTTTCCACGAGAGCTTACTCTTACTTATATAGGTATCTATCGTGAACCTGAATAGACTTTGGGTTGAAACGGCCGAGTTCCAACGGACTCTGGTCAGCCCAACTCAAACTCAGATATGCGAACTTTGCTCGTTTGCCTGTTTGTTCGTGGTTTTCGCAAACACCGCAAACACCAATAATAACAGAGATATATCCATATATGCGTGCAGACACCGTTCTGGCTCTTGTCTTTGCTCAACGTTTCAACAACTCGGAATACGAATTCGTATCGGACTAATTTTATGAATAATATCGTTCGATTTGCGTCGACATGATGAATCGCCCTGTCTCATAATTAGGGGGATAACCTGGGGCCCGTGTGTATATATATATATATATATATATATATATATTAGACCGGTTCAAAAAAATCGACTATTCTTTTTTTTTCAATTTTCGCATTGAAATACTTTCGGGGGGCTGAAAAAAGATGCCTGTTAAAAGCGGAGCTCTTAATATTAAGATTTAGAGGTCGCTCATCGCGGATTTCTATTTTCCATTTGAATAGCATAGGAAATTTTTTTTTTTTTTTTTAATAATTTTGTAGCTCACAAACCAATGAACAAATCCAAATGACTCAAACATATTTTCATAGGAAATTGAACACTCCACAAAAAGCTTCTCTTATCATTTTTTGATAAATTGACTCCTTCCAAAGTTATTCAAGCTCAAATTTCAATTTATAGTTGAGTTAACTATTTTTTTTTTGTGATTTTTTTTCCACAATGATAGATACATTTTTTAGAGTGTTCAATCCCCTATCAAAATATGTAAGAGTCATTTGGATTTGTTCATTGGTTTGTGAGCTACGAAATTCTGAAGAAAAAAAAATAAAATTCCTATGCTATTTAAATGGAAAATAGAAATCCGCGATGAGCGACCTCTAAATCTTAATATTAAGAGCTCCGCTTTTAACAGGCATCTTTTTTCACCCCCCTGAAAGTATTTCAATGCGAAAATTGAAAAAAAAAAGAATGGTCGATTTTTTTGAACCGGTCTAATATATATGTATATGAATAATAATATATATATGTAGGTATGTACGTGAGGCGCGTGTACCATAGTATGGGAATTAGGCAAATTTGTAGAGCTTCAGGAAACTGTACAAATTTGAAGTTGGTGGATGTTTAATTTGGTAAATAAAGCTTAAATGCAAATGTCGGTGGAATGGATGAAGTACTTAACGAGATAGAGCAAGGAATACGGGGACTACAGGGTTGGCTCGAGCGGAAGACGCCGTAGAATTGAGAGGAGAGAAGCAAAGGGAAGGAAAGAGAAGAGAAGAGAAGAGAAGAGAAGAGAAGAGAAGAGAAGAGAAGAGAGGAGAGGAGGAGACGTTTAAAACGTATACTTAACTGGAAATTCTGTGAAGAGTAGAAACCACCACCACTGTGCCACGCCAGGACCAAGTCCAGAGGCAGAGCTGTTGCTAAGATAAAACTGAAAGTATTTCGCTTGGAAAATAATTCCAACTTCCGCGTTACTGCTGCCTTTGTTGTCTCTTCGTCCCCACGACCAACTTTTCCATTGAATTTTTTATTTTGTTTTATTTTATTTTTTATATTTCCTTACCTTGGCTGTATATATGATCTTCTTAATATTTGCATAAAGTCAACTGTCAGGATGCGCAGAAAACGATAAACAATATATATATATAATATATATGTATACAACACGTATGGAGATTGCTTGAGCATATAATTGATTTGATCAATACTAAAAACTTGGTATATTAGGTATTTTAATCAATTTTATTCGCGACATTAAAGCGCGAAGATTCCAGCTCATTCCTCTCATCCAACTTTGCCTAATATTTATTCACCCTTCGAATCGTAAAGTTTTATCAAATCCACCGGGAGGTGCAGGTTATATTCGACGGATTTATTAAGGACTCGTGAATTAGGACTCGGTGAAAATTCACAGCCAATAAAACAGCATCGATCAACGCCAACGGGTATTTCCGATTCTGATCATCGATCGATTATTCATTAAGTCGATTCTCATTAGCGGATAAATTCGGCAGTTAGTATAGCCGCACGCACAACCCTGTTCATCCCTGAGGTGCAGGAACGATATTCAAGGCACGCACGTTCATGTGCACCCAACTTCGTTTTGGGTCGCGTCGCGACGCCCTCGTGAATCCTGGGGGACTTTAAAGTGGGCGTATTTGTAGTTCTGACAAAGCATCGGGCGCCTCTTAAAATACCGCATTTGCGGTAAATCGCGTGCCCTAGGCATTGCCGGATCGACACTAGGAGGTAGGTAACGGCTTAGAGCTATAGGGCTGCAGGCGCTCGTCGTCGCGAATGGTTCGCTATAAACGTGGTCCACATACGAAATACGTGATTCCAACAAAACCGACGAGTGGGTATACCTACCGCGAGCAGGATCCTTTCGTTGCCAGTCACTATTTCTCAAGTCCTCAGGCCGCGACACACTTACCGCACCATAGAGAAAGGTTCCATTTCGGATGTTGTATAGCCTTTTTCAATTGGAATTTTTCACCAATAATTTATCCACCGGCATTCTTTCATAAAGTCCTAGACAATATTCAAAAAATGTCGAGATAATACCTAACTAAGAATCAATCTTGTCGCCTGCAGTAAAATTGATACATAGTGGATATATTATATAGATCTCGCGATATTTGAACGCTGAGAAGAACCGTACCTATATATATATATATATATATGATCGAAATATTACGACATTCTATACGTCGCTCAAGGTTTCAAAATTTATTCCACTACGGTATATATAAGGTTGGAAGTTAGACAGATGCATACATATGTGTGAGAATGCGACGTGGATGTATGTCACATACGCGAGTCGACGTATACTTTAGTAACACCGCACCGACGTAACATTTGCATACATAGCCCAGGGTGATATTCCTCAGGTTGTATATAGGTGGATGTGTAGCATTGTTTTATTCACCGCGCATATATATTGAAGGAAAATCCTTGTTACAGGTATACGTGCGGCTATTCTTATCCATATACCGATATTTTCCACGCTTATAATACATAATTTGCTACGGAAGTTTGAGGAGCAATAAGGAACAACGTTTCTATTCATTATACGTCTACCCGAAGCTCGCGTTTGAGCGACACAATTTTCTGTTGGAATAATTATACCCACAGGAGCCGAGTTTGTTTTTATACCTTGAATATAGTTCATCTTTTCTATTTTATACTTGCCCTCGGGCCAAATGGATAGAAAAGATTGGGTTTTCTCTGGAGGAACGCGCGAGCTGGAAGACACTCGACTCTATGTAATTTGCGATGAAATAAAACGAAAATAATTGGCAACGACGAGAAATTAAATGGGAGGTGCAGCGAGGCACAGGACAAAGTTGTGGAACGAGTCGAGAAACAATTAAACACTCCAGCTGCAGATGCTTTTTGCTATTTAATTCGCATAAAACTTCATCCGCTATAATCCATCAGCTTCCGGAACTGATTTTCGAATATTCCGAGTCAAAAATCGAGGAATAGTAAAACAGTGAAAAGCCGGAAAGATCGGAGAGTCGAATGGCGAAAATAAAACGCTGAAGGAGATCATATTTTCAAGAAATGTTCGGGCAGCTGCTCCTTTGTCCGGTGCAGGTAATGAGCACTGGGTGGTCGGTATAGGTACGGGCATGGCCATGGGCATGGACGATACTCGAGACGGACGAGAAAATCGGATAGGATCGGAGTCGGAGCTGGGCTCGATGGGAAGTAGCTAGGGGCAACGAGGAAACGAGAAAACGAGGAAACGGGAGCAGAGAGTAGAGCCGTTTAACGAGCAGTCGGCGAAACTCTAATGGGACGTGGGGATGGACGGCGTCGTTTTGCCCTGAACGCTGTTTCCCAGAGATACCAAATGAAAAGAACATTATCGGCCTCTTAATTCGCGCCAGCCACCCTTAGGTGGTATAGGAACGAGACCAGGGAGGTCATCGTCAGCTTTCTCAAACTTCTTTTCGATCGTCTCGGTTTGTCGAACGGCAATAATCGTCGGGTAAATTAAAACCCGGTTCGATATTCACAATCAGTGTTATTAACGAGATATATATACTGATAAGAGGAATATACCTAAGAGGGATGAATAGCACCGGCGCGGACGTAAAATTAATACCGGTGAAAGAAATCCTCCAGCTGTCTCGCATCCGTTTTACCAATTAACACTGATCTAATATTCATTTCAAGCCTACTCTCGTATAATTCATGATTACAGGTAGGGGTGAGCCTCGCAAATGCTATGGCACGGCTCACATCGTAATGCGATTACTCAACCATGAAAGTCTTGTTTGCTTAGGCCTCGCCCTGGGCTCACTCCTGCTGAGCAATGCTTTTAATTTAGCCGTGTCCTGAATATTTCACAAACAAATAAGCTCGAGGATTTGTACACACCTGGATATACAGAAGCGATGTTTACCTCAGCCTATACAGCTTGAGTGATCCTTGATATCTTCAGGTTCACGGTCCACCCAATAAAATTATAACGAGCCATGACGTAATTATGCAAAATTATATAATTCTGTGTAAAAAAAAAAAAAAAAAAAAAAAGAAAAAGAAAGAGAAAAAAGAATGAAAAAAAAACAAAACAAAAGACAAAACGATGCGGAAGCTGGAAGTTTTTTCATGTGGATGAACAAACTGAGGGTATAATTTATGATTGTAATCATAGGGTAGTTAGTTGGAGATTGTCGTCTCGTCATGCCTTGGTTAACATCATTTCGTATCTTGTTTCCAACTGCAGTTCGGCGCATTTGCTGCAGCAGTAGAATTTTTAAGTCGACTAGTACGCGATAGCGGCAAGAGTGCAGTCTTGGAGGAACGGAACTCTGAAACTACCCCATGCTAATTAATGCCGGGAATAAGAGCCCGCAATTACCATGGTCTCATTTAATTTTGGCCCAAGTTAAGTTTAGTTAAGGGAAATGGGTCATCGCGGTATTACCCATTAGCATAGGAACGTGTACCCATACTCCAGTATTCGTCCGACATATAGGTACATACATATACACCAAGAAAAAAGTGAACCACATCTTTGCAGTGCTGTACGTTCAGAATTTATCTATTCGCGGTTTTATTTCAGGCTCGAAATTATTCTGCAAGAAATTGAAAAATAAGAATTACAATTCTAACTTTTTAACGCTCGTACGGAATAGGAAAATAATGAGAGACAGTTCGATATTCTCTCAGGTTTTAATACCTCCGCAAGGATTAATGGTTCCTTCTTCGGCAAAAATTGCAATCGTAGATTAAACTCTGTTCTCGCGAGATTAAAGTGGTTTGTTATTAAGGAATGCACGAGGGAATACCGGGATAAAGCCGAGGGTAGAAAAGAATGAGGAGACGAAGCAGGTAACCATATTCGCGCAGGTAGCTTCTAATTTTGTTAAACCTTTGTTCTTTCCCCAACTTCGCATATCTCAGCTATACCAGCTCATGCCTCATGTGACATTTTTTTTTCCAAACTTTCGAATTTCTTGTTCTCGATAGCTCGGCAGTTCGAGTTGCACCGAACACCGAACACCAGATACAGAAGGCAAGACGTTTTCTCATAGCAAAAACCAACTGCGGACTGGTGAGTGTTTCGGACGGATTAGGGTGTTCCGGACGTCAGGGATGAAAAACGAGCTGGGTTAGTTGCTGATGACATTGTATGACGGATTCTTTGCATGCGACTCGAATCCCCGAGTTCAGAGAAGAAAGGGTAAAAAAAAAAGAGGAAAAAAACTGCAAGTCCTTGCGCAGTCGGTGGCCAACAGGGCAAACATGTCGTTCCCAAGAGCCTTGCGAATACGAAAAACGGTTCAATCTTCGTCGTGACTTGGTTATTTATTTTTATTTTTTTTCCCTCACTTTTTAGATCCCTTTTCTTTTTTTCCCCAGCTCTTGCTTCGCTTGACTTTCTTCCACAACCGCTCAGGCGATCTATCTATCAACTAAGGTAAGCGATATATTTTGGGAACGGCGTATGAAATCAGACGATTTATTCAACCTTTCATTAATTTTATTTATTTTCAAACGTATATAGGGATGAGAAAGTTGCAAAATGATATTGACCGCACAAAACTATAGTGGCGAAGTTGGTTCGAACTTGATAAAAGACTGATGGTCAAATTGATCCCGGGCTCAAACCACTTGCCGGAAGTTTAAATTCAGCTAGAAGACAGATACGCGGGTTTCCACACAAACTTCCTATTTGAAATGTAAATATTTTAATTTCATCCTCTGTGATAAGCCAACTAAACAAACTCACCGGTGAACTACTAATGTAAGTGCAAATTTTGCGACCTTTAATTACTGCTGCAAGAAACGAATTGAAAAAAGTTCTAAAAAATCTCGAAGGACATATAACGCCATATCGTTGTCTCATGAACGCTTCTTTCTATAATAGTCCTGTAAAATCCTCATTCTTACCAAAGTCTCTATTTCACGTCTCCTCCCCAAAAGTATAAATTTCGAAGCGGTTGATCCCCCCCCCCCCCCCCCCCCCCCCCCCCCCCCCCCCCCCCCGTAGAAAGTACAATGCAGCCGTATACCTATTATACCTATGTCCTATATATATAATGTATAATGTATAATATATAACAAAGCCTCGGACTTTCATTTTGGCGCTAGATTAGACGGCGGGAAAAATCATACCGGCTTTTTCGGTCCCTGGCATTCGTCCAAAAGTTGGAAAATAAGTTCGCTGTTTCCTTTACAAGGTTAGATCGTTGTTTTCCGTTGCAGTAGTAAAAGGTACCGCTTTATGTCTCGGTACGTGCCTGTTCTTCTCTATATATAAATGCTGCGATAAGCAACTGTTCAGGTTTTCTTTGGTATTTCGCATTTCCACCGTGCAAATCTTCATGTCCTTAATAGACACATCTTATGCTTGGAGCTTGGATATATACATATATATATATATGTATATCGGTAAAACCTGAGATATAATCTCACGCTATATTCCGTAGCGGGCGATTCTCTCGAAGTAAACTTTCGCCCTAAGCCAAGTCGTCATCCCAGTTCTCATTGTGCTATCGGCATCCAGCTGGGGTTGGGAAATTAAACTTTTGCGGAGACAATGCTGCCTCTTCCTACCCCCCACCCCCCCCATCCCCCAACTTCCACCCCTGGCACACGCACGCTCAAAGGGAGGCTGGAACAATGCCTCGCGAATATCTAAGTAGAGCCTCACATTAATACCACTGTCTGTTCTCATATTTCTGCATTCTCTCTTTCCCCCCTCTCTATATCCACCCTTAATACATATACCTACCTATATAGACTTTGGACGCACGCCATAACATAGCCATAACTATGGTTATACGCTTTTTGGCTCGCCTCTGCATCTCTCAGCCCCTAGCTATAGTATAGGTATAGTTCCTTGCTCTAAAATTCTTCCCAGCGCATCAGGGAGAATAAAAGAGGAAACAATGAGACGCTGTCAAAGTTTTTCTTCTCTGGACCGATGAGATAATTTACCCTGAATAGATTTCTCTCGGTGCATATATTTAGTACCACTCGCTTTGTTTCCATGCGGATGTGTATAGACGTATATGCATGTGCTAGGTTTGCTTGCGTTTCAACCCTTAGAAATGAGCCGAACTAATTGACACTCGGAAAAAGAGACGAGGATAAGGGACGAGTCCTTCACATCACCGATAAATAATGCATGCGATAAATAAGGACCCTCATGGGCTAAAACGAAGACGGAAAATACACCGTGAATAAAACACGAGTAAAACTATATATTATAGCGGTCGTCGGGCAGAGCCAGACACCAACGAACCCTGCAGCAGTAGGTACACCAGTAGACCGACAAACCGACCGACCGACAAACTACCCCCTTTGCAACCACTTCGTGGATATTGGAATAAACATTGGAGCGAGCAAATGGTGGTTTTCGACGATGAGCCGGCCGATTTTACCAGAGCATGAAAACAACCCCCTCGCTCACACCCTGCCGCGGTTTCTGCGAGTCGTACAACATTTGCAATTTCAACCTTTTGTCAGGGTCTCTTTCAACACCCGGTGCCATGATTCTTATTCAACGATTAATTAGTTGAGCTTTTTCTTACGATTGTTTTCATTACTCGACTTCGAGACATCTCCGTTATACAAAACTTGAAAAGTTTCTATGCAGCTGGGCCAAGCTCATTATATACTTTGGTTGACAAATTTCTACTGTATTCGAAAGCACAATTCTTGGCTTTAGATCTTTCCAATTATTCGTAGTATACCGAACTTTCGAATAAAAGTATCATATCCTGAGCTGCTAATCGGGGTTCTATAGACGTCGTTAAATTTGCATTATTTTTTTCTGAATTTATCGCATAAACAGGGATAAGGAAAAGCTCTTAAATTCTGAAGCGTAACCGTCTGGAAGACAGATTCGCGTAATACGAGATCGTAGATTCCCTCGTAACTATTTTCGTTATACCTACCACTATAGCTCATATATATATGAGCTGAGATATAGACGCTTTAACGTGTGCTTTCCGAGTTCTGACAACTACGTTCTTCGTCGTGTGTGTTTTTCGACGACAGATCGTGTCGCTTCGTTACACGACGATTCAACGACCGCGTCCTTCTGGACCTGGCCATGGCCCTAGGGCTGGGGTCGGGAGCCGGGAACCGGGGCTTCGCGCGATCGTTGGTGTAATGCCTCGAACCGTCGCGATGTCACGTAGAACAGTTTGTCTATCTCGTCGTCGGGCAGGACCCGGGGTATATTTTGGGACTAACGTATAAGATCCGCGGCAGCCGAGGAACGTGAAAATATCTCGCAGGGATTTATCAAGGAAATCCTTCAGCCACGTGTATTAGGTATACCTACCTACCTACCTACTGGCGAGTTCCTCGCGCGTCACGAATTCGAAAATAAGGATGTATGCGAAGATGATGTAGATTCGGCGATGAATTAGTCCGAGATTCGGAAAGCGAGAATACGCAAACAGCGTGAAAAACGAGCTTTTAATCTTTTCGGAAAGTCGCAGCAACGTTTGAAAGGCTTTTTTTTTTCTCG
Organism: Tenthredo mesomela; assembly: GCA_943736025.1. Lineage (NCBI taxonomy): Eukaryota > Metazoa > Arthropoda > Insecta > Hymenoptera > Tenthredinidae > Tenthredo > Tenthredo mesomela. The sequence goes on from OX031020.1 coordinate 27,938,551, forward strand.
CCAGTGGCTATCGGGGCGGCCTTTGCCGGGGTTTATACAACGTGAAAAATCCGGTTTCGCGTGGAACGAACACGCGATTATATTACCAGTGCGTGAAATCGTGTAACACGATTTGTACGGCTGAGAGCCTCCGTCCCAAAGCTTCTGGACACCCCAGAGGTCCCCCTGAATACGAGTTGACGGGGATGGACCAGATTTAGTCAAGCCGGACTTTCCGAGCTTAACGAGAGCAGAACCAGCGAGGCTTTATTACATCCTCGCACCGTCGATTATCATTTCGGTGATACGAGATACGGCGAAGCCTCCGAAATCTATAATCTCATACCGCATCACTACAATTAACATACCCTGATCGAACGGAGACGAGGATATTGATTAGCGTGAAAATTTGGTGACGTGAAACATCATAGTGTACGTAAGTAGTAGAACGCGGGAGCCGAATTGAAATTGGACCCGCCTAGCGTTAAAACAATCTTCCGAGCAAACGCGTTGACAAGAGGACTGAGGGGTTTGAGTAAAACGTGGGCGAACGAAATGCCTCGGCGGAATTTCAATAGGTGGCAAGTTAATTCGAACGTGTAAGGGGTTCCCTTATATCTGCTTAATTAGGTTGGGCGCCTGGGTGCCGCCCTTGTCAGGATGTTTCCCGAACGGGATAGGAATTGCGGCTTTCGTTGACGTGGACGTATTATCTACGATATGTTGTGGTTGTTTCAATTTGGCCGAAAACCCTTAACTCGACCGAAAGCCCCCGCGGAGTCTTAGTACTGCCGATTAATCGCTTCGAAGGCTTTTCAAAACCCACTAAATTCAGATCTGCGGATACCTTATAGGTACGCCGCGTATCCCAAATTCACCAAATTCACAAATCCATACGCCTCCCGCGATACTGCAGTGTGTTAGACTTCAAACATATAACGTATAATATACGGTCTTTCAAGTCAGCTTCCAATAACACAATCAACAGAGCTTACGTTTGAAATTCGACTAGCGCGGACGCCCCTCGCTCAGCTTTATTATTACGACATGGTTTCAACGACAGGTTTCACTGCTGGCAGTTAATTTCGAGTCTAGTTGTTAAATTTGTCACTGGCAGCTGTCCTCTGTCAGTGACACTGTTCTCAAAGCAATAAGACACCTCAAGTCTGTAGAACTCTTCCGCCCAATGATCCGCGATCCGGAAGCTCCCCGCCTTACTAATTTCATCCCTTATTTTTATCCAGGGCTAAAATCTTATCAATCGCATCTATAACATCATAGAGTTATCGATTGAAGTAGATGAAATGGGTTTCCGTGAAGAGGGTCTCAATTACAATGAACCAGTTTTTGTCTTTACAATTTTAGGATTTTTCTTCTTCTTGAGCTGTCTGTATTTCGTCCCTTTCGGAATTTTCAAAATGCCAAACTTCAATGTTACTAAAAATTCAAAATCGTCCTAAACGCATTCGAACCTTTTAACTCTCGAAACTTTAAAAATTCGGAGCTTCAACCCAGCCTCGTTGAAGTTTTTCGTCGCGAGATGTGGTGCAGACACAACGTGCAGACGTCCCTCAACTTGGCCAAGTTGAACCCTCGACCCCGGTCTCGTTACAACTCTAGACGCATAAATTAGAAAAGTACGAAAGTATATGGCGAAAGGAATCGGCCGCCTCCATTCGACTCGGCTGGCTGGAGCCCAGGACCGTGTCTCTGTCCCAGTCGGCTGCATGGTCTCCGGTGCAGAGGCTGATGCACACTTTGGAACATTCATTAGATGGAAGGCGTGGGCAGCATCGTATCGTAACGAAGTACTTTGGCTCCATGAAAGAGGAAAGTTGTGTAGCTATTAATGAGCTTTTCACCTTCAAAGTAGACACCGGGTCGCGCAATGGTACCACGTACTTTTTCCAGTCTCCAACCAGTCTTTGAAGAACTGGTCTTACATTCTCGGTCTTTAGCGTTTCTATAGGTATACCGCGAAGTACGTTTCCTTTTCTTCCGCGAAACGGTTTTGCCAATTAGGTTCTGGTACTCATATAAAGTCAGAAACCAAAGGCGACGTTTTAATTAGCCGCTTAATCCTGTATGAAAAACTGCACCCATCAGGTAGGTATTATAAAATGGTCCGAGCTTCAATATTCATCTGATACATAGGAAGTAACATCGCTTGCATGCACCCGCAAGTGTTGACAATGTGATATTGTTTGTAGATTTGATCATGCGACGCGGTAGCGACGTAGAGTAGGCTTAATTACTGAATTATGTGACACGGGGTGTCGAGGTTGGCTAGACCAGATAGTGGTGAGTGTAGATAGCAGAGGACATAACCAATATTTAACGGTAATTAGTGTCAAATTGAATTTATCTCATGTTCTGGGTACGCCGAACCTTTCTCGAACAGGAGCTACTGGTATAGGTACTACATAGAATCTATAGCCCGCGTCAATTTCGGACCAAATAAACATCCGAGGATTTCCGTCAGGCTATAATACACCTCGTCAATGCAACGGTGTGCCGGGTTCTTCGTCATGGCTAATTAATCGCCGTCTAGAAAATCTATACGACAATTAGTCTCTCTCTCGTGCTCGCTCGCACTCTCTCGGTGCAGGGATGTATAAATAACGAGGTCTCAGCAACGCCTCAATGACGCAACGTTCTGGCCCGTCAATTCGCGTTCCGTTAACTCCGATCTCCGAGGGCGTTGGACACGGTACCTATACCACCCTCCCACGCAATTGCCTTCTACAGGATAAAAAAGATCAATTTATCGACTCGAGTGATTAACGGGGTGTATTACACCACGTGGAATGGGAAAAATTTTTCAAACCATCGGTGTGGTGTATCTGGAAACGAATTTTTCAATAATCCAATATCTCATCAAGGACTTTGTTCACGGTCTCCAATAATTATATTCGGGAGACAAACTACGAAGCAATATTTCCAAGTATTTCTTGGTCCTTTTCGAATCTTCGAATTTTCTTATACAACACTGAACGGTATAGGGTAACGGAAGATAACTACCGCGTGAGTCAAGGAAGGGCTGCTAATCAAGAGAAACGATGGTTGATTACTAAATGGACGGCGGGCTAATTCTGAGGGGTAGAAGAGAGGCTGCAGGGAGGCAGGGTGGCCCGACGGTGTATAAGGGACGGAAAAGGGCCGTTCGGGCCGAGAGGGTAAAGGCTGAGAGGACTTACTTTCGAGAGAAACGAGATCTGATAACAAGACTGATTATCAGGAAAATTCCCTCCAGCGATCCGCCACTTTTTACGTCGTTAACTGAAATCCCTAATTCAGGTGCGCCGCGCCTCGCCTCGCCTCGCCTCGCCTCGCCTCGCCTTTCCTATCTTACAGCCGGCTACAGGCAGGAGACTTAAACTCAAAGTTACCCCTTCCTCTCATTCAAGAAAGGTTTAGAAGAATAATCTTGGATTATACCTACGCAGAGAGAGAGAGAGAGAGAGAAGGAGATCATCGGAAGCTGAAAAATGGGGAAGCAGTCGCAAGATTAAAATTCTACGATCCGTTAAATCGTTCGACGATTGTTAGAGCCGGCAATAATTTGTCGAAAAGTTTGTAAAATTTAAACGTAGGTACGTACAGCGGGAGTTTCACCAAAGGTTTGAGAGGTCTAGGTCTGCGGGAACCGAGGGTTACGTGCAGGGGGTGAAACGGTACGAAAGTTTCACCACTTTGCCTCCAACTAGTTGGCACAACTGACGGGGACGCGGACGCGAAAGCGTCGACGGATGGACGGGCCGACGTGAAACGGTCACCGCAATGTCACGCACCGGAACTCAGGATCGATGGTTCCACCGCGTCACCAAGCAGCCACCGAGCCAGGGAGGCAACCAGCGAACCAGGCGGCAGCCCTTCCGACGTGACTTGAATTAACGATCACAATTAACATTGCGTTCGTTCGTTTGTTCGTTCGCTCGTTCGTTCGTTCGTTCGTTCGTTCGTTCGTTCGTTCGTTCGTTCGTTCGTTCGTTACCCTAGGACAACCTACAGTTTTCCCTTCATACCACCGGCGAAATCCCCGTCCGCAGTCCTTCCGAGGCACCAGTTTCAAACCCCCTCAAATCCCACCCTCTGAGGCTTCCAGATGTTACGCAATGTTACAAATTTTAACACCGTTAAATATGGAACTCACGCCACGGGCTGTGAGATCCCCTCGACAAATTCAGCTCACACTACCGCCATAAATCAACACCATGGAACGAACCGGAAGTGTCTCGGAAAATACCATCCATCCAATTCCTACTCTAAACAATTATCCTCTTCTCACTGTCGCACAGATACTCCTTCCTTTTCCTTTTCCTTTTTTCATTCTTATTTTTTCTTTCGCCATGTGACTTATATATATGTAATGAGTGAACGTGGGTGAATGAAGGACCTGAAATCAGGAGACATCAGGAGATTCGAAATAATTTTATTTTACAGTCCCTGACGAAATCCCTCTGCAGACCTTACACAAGCGGAACAGTATATCCAACTTCTAATTAAAACAATGAATAATGAAACTCTTTGTTCCAAACTGAGTCCTGTCATTTACAGGTTTAATTACAAAGAGGACTGATAACTATTAATAGCGGAGGTGGGAAGGTCGTACAGTCTATGGACCGTACGTAACGGTATTCAGTATACTAATTAGTAACTTCCCGAGTGAATCTCCAGTGAATTGGGATTTATTAACGCCTACAAATTTTGGCAAAGGTTTTGGCACGATGGTTGAATACAGTAAACGTGATTGCAAATAAACTGGTCGTTACAGTCTCCATTGTTGTTTGTTTAAAACGACGAGTGATGAAGAACCATTCGTCGCACTTTGTCATTGACCGCTCTTTAATTGGGAGTCGAATTAACGAGTTCAAATATAAACGAGGAATTTTAAACCGGTACGGCTCGTAGAACTACAACGACAACCTCAATGCAATATTCATACATCATTTCGAGCACGCTTTATTAAATAATTGTTAAAATTGATGAGTTATGAAGATATGACAAACATATAATAGCCTGTGAATTTTAATGGGCAGGCATTTAATATCACTTTTCAAACAATCATCACGGTGTATTCCACATTTAGAAAATATTTCAAACTAGGTATTTATATATCAAGGAAGCTCAGAGTTTCAGATCAGAATAGGTGTATAGGTATATACTTACGTCGTAAAAAGAATAAACTCGCTTTCCACTCGGCTTCAACTCCCTCAAAGTTTTGGTGAGCTAGCAAGCATTAAAGATGCATTTCGCTCGCGTGGTGCAGCACGGGAACAAAGCTCGTATGAATCGATTGAAATGTTTCAAAAGAGTTGAGCTTTTCAAATACTATTTCAAATATAGGTATACATACACGTATAGGTATATTGCTTTAAGAACAAGAATATTGCTGTGAGGCTAGACTCTTTGATCATCGCTATTATATTATCATCATTATTATTTACCTGCGCCCGTGAATACCTGTATATGAAAGTTTCATTCGCATACTTGTCGCAGAAACTCCGGTGGAAATATTTTCCGGTAAAATGATTTTTAATCAACCGCTCAAAGCTCGTGCACAGAATCGTGTCATTCTGCACTGAACTGCATGCAGTGGAAATTTCCCTGCGCGTCCTTTGAACGTGGAATTCACGCGGTTCCACGACGGCGATTAATATTCCTATTCATTGCATTGAATGGCCTGCAGTAGGACGCATATTGATGTACCGGGCAACCTCGAAGTGCACGGTGCAATATACCTACCTACCTCCCTCCGCTGCAGAATAGATGCAAATGGCATACCGAGATCTTGCTTGCATAGGACAACCCACGCGTGCGGAACCTAGCCCAGGGGTGAACGCGGAGCTTCGTTGCCGTTGCGGTCGTGTAGTTCGCCGCGGTGCATACCGGGAAGTCACTTAGTATGCTAATTTAGTAATTTGTACTCCATTGTGCTCGTATGACATACCATATAGTTGATCAATATCTGACCGATAACAAGCGCCACATCATTGATCGACTCTCACAAAGTCACAACCGATCAGAAGATTGGAATAAATTTATTTCATCCATATAGGGTGGAAATTTTCGTATTATTAGATATACTGTATTTCAGAGGATGGAATTATGTTGCCAATGAAAGTTGCCAATTTTTAAAGTCTCAAACGGTCAGAATTCCGAATATGTAATATTAAATTACGGATTCACGCAGCTTTTGGGAAGGTACTTATAGTTCCCCCATAGGCTACATGGCCGATTTCCTATCGGAATCTTACGAAACTTTGAAAATTCGGAACTTCAATTCCCCCTGCGGCCCCCTGCTGAAGATATTGTACAATTTGTGAAAGCCTTATGGTTACAGGTGTCAGTTTCGCTGACGAGGTATGATACGCTGCGGTAACTTTCGCAGCTGGTTCATTAAGTGTAAATTATTATTTGCTATGTAACTGGGTGCAGATAGGATGAACGTGATGATATAAGGTTATTGCCTCTGTTTCACAATCAGTATTCTCGTCGCTTGGAATTTAATTTACATAAAACAGGTGCCGGGAGTTTTAAGGGAGGCAAATATTGGAAACCCAATTCGTGACCTGAAAACATAAAAAGTGAATAGCGTATCGGTGTAATATCTTGAACAGAACGGGTAATAAGAGCGTGAGAAAAATCGAGCGAGGGTAACAATGCGAGATTTGACTATATTCTATAGATATATGGCACATACTATGTATAGTATTTTTGCGTAGATATTTCCATCGGTTATGCTGAATATTCCGCGTTCGAATAAAACCACGTCTGCAATACTTATGGATAGATATTTCATTCAATTTATTCCTTATGCGCAATTTCATTTTATTCCTTCAAACCGTTCCCGACAAAGTTCTAGATGCCCACCTACATACATATACTGGTGAAATAAAGAATGCAAAAGATTTCATCTCCTTCGTATTCTTCGACAAAATAAGTATATAAATAAATCTAACAATCTATGTAGTATACCTATAGGTTCGACTGCCTCTCATTGTCGTGTGAGTTTGACATTCGACTCAAGCATAGCTATATATACATACGAGGGCTCAATTTAGAGACGAAAAGAGAAGAAAAAAAAAAAAGGAATTTGAAAACTCGAAATATCGTGATTTTACACTTCCGTGGAGTCCCATCATACTAAGGAAGATATACTGAAGTGTATTACGAGATTGCACGCGCATGGGCCCCCATCCCAACACGTCGTAAACTGTAAAGGGAAAAGTCCGATTGTGAAAATCCGGAGAAGCTGAAGTTGATTTTCTGGCGACACAGGTGAATAGGAAATCTCATTATCCGCAAAATACGAGAAAGATCGAATCCCTTGGAATTCTCATGACTCGCGTACGACTTACATCACGTGAAACACCCCTTGTTGTTATGAACCACGTCTATTAATATGAAACCGAGGGCAGAGCTATTGCTGTATTTCATAGCTTCGGCAATGGACTGATAGCAAAATTCCAAATTTCTAAGTCCCATTGCGGATTTTGTGCTGAATCGCAATGAATAACATAGTTCATCGAAAAACTAAATGAGCAACATTTTTATTCCAAATTCGCAAATTTCCGAGTCTCAGTACCCCAGTTCGCCCAGGAAGGAAGTTATGAAGAAACTCGATCGAACTGTATAACATGTATAACTGTATTATTAGTACTCTATGATTGCTTCCTAAATAAATAAATTCTCATTAGATCGACATGAATAATAATCAACTGCTTCATAAAAAGAGCGTTAGGATAAAATAATGGGAGGGCTAGAAATCAGAATGAATGCATTTTCAACTACATATGCGTAGACAGTAGCATGTAGGTTTGTTATTCTTCCTTCCATCGGTTCTAAATATATATAGGAATCGATTCCCACCTGACCAATTCCCAGATGCCTAAATCTCAGTTCCCGAAATCTCAGTTACCCAAGTTTCAGTTCCCTAAATCTCATTTGGCCAAGTCTCAGTTCCCCAATCTGAAGACCGTCCCATCTGGCCGAAAGTAGAAGTGGGAATTGGTGGAAAAAAAATTCGACTAGGCAAGTGGGAATTTTTCTAGACCGAGCCAGGCGGAATTGGTAAAAACAAGTCGGCTGATCCTCTCGGGCGAGTTGGGAGACGGAGCGGTTCGCCTTATTACACGCAACCCGCGAGTCACCGCGGTGATCATCAACAAGTGCAGAAGTTCGCGTCGTCTAGTGACCATTGAACGAACTACTTTTGCCGCAAATCACGGCGCGGGTTATTATGGATTCCCCGTAGCGCGGAATCGATCACTACTACCTATTGCTGTAAAATAACAAACTATATGATTTACAGAGACAATTAGAAAACTGTAATGAAATCGCGAGACTAGCACTAATAGTTCTATTTACTCCGAAATAAGTAAATTACATTTGAATTAATATTGTTGGAAGAACAGGCAAGCGAGGTATGACGAATACAGATATGTTAGAGAAGACTCGTGAAAGGTGATCGACGTGCATTAATGTATTTAAAGAAATGTATATTATTATGTATGTACGATGTAACTTGATATTTTAATGTTTTATTAACTTATTTTCACATACAATAGTATTATGCGTGAATGATCAAACATTGTATAAACAAAATTTACAAAATAAAGTATAAGTCTTTACGACTAAAAGCTACTAATAGATCACATAGCTTCATATTTTTTTTTTTTTTTTTTTTTTTTTTTTTTCTTGTTATTTTTATTTTAATTTTTTATTTTTTTCTTCAAACGGAGTACTTTCCTTTACCCTCGTCTATATTTTAGTATATTTCATCTCATTTTTACTTTACGCTCTATATCTCTTATATATGTATAAATATTATGCCAAATATTAAATAAGATAGCTTTACTACTAATTCACCTAGTACAGGTAGTTTCCATAGTACAGTAGTATATTTATTATTATACACTCATAGATTTAAAGTTCTATATGTAAATATAAAATTATCATCTTTTATTTTTCATTATACCACTGATAGTTGATATTATATAATATATATATAATGTGTTCTTTTTTTTTTTTTTTTTTCTTTCTTTTTTTTTTTTTCTTTTACTTTTTATTTCATTTTATTCCTCTTCTTCTTCTTCTTCTTCACCTTCAATTTTATTTACGTCTTTACACTAGAGCGCGCTCGTTACAATAATAATAATTCTATAAAGCGATCGTGGAGAGTTACGAGTACACCGGGCGCTATTGATTAATTAAATTCCATTCGAATTGTTACCGGTTATCAAAGCATGGTAGATTCCTTTGATCATATAATAATATAATATATCGTTTTATTATAATATATTCTATTTACGACAGCACCTCCCGAAAGTTGGGCCAAAAATTACGATATATATATATATATATCGCATTTATTACTTCAATTTTTACTTTTTTTCTCTTACTTATTTGTTATTTATTTATTCATTTATTTTTTAATTTATATATCTTTCATTACAATTTAATTTATTAAGTAAATTACTTTATATCTCCATTACTCGCCTATAATTTCTAAAAAATTTCACTATTTAAATCGCTCTCATCAATTCTCTTTTGATACAAACTGAAGTCTGATGACCGATAACACTGATTCTTTCTCTGTCCAAGGAAACTAGCTTTTTCTTTTTTTTTTTTTTTTTTCTTTTTTTTCTTCATTTTTTCATTTTTTTCATTTTTTTTTTTTTTTTTTTTTTTTTTTTTTCATTTTTGTCAATATAATAATAACATGTACATACTCTGATTCTACCATAATGCATGCGCTTCTCCGTACACGTCGAATACAAATTTTCTTTTTATTTTATATACAACTGCAGTCATTTTCGGCCGACTATCTCTTCTGAGTATATAATATACCTATAATATATGTATATGTATAATCTCTGCGCATATATTCAGATATATATATATATATAATATATATGTATTCACGTATAAACACAACAGTTATACGTTCATAATATATAGTTTTAGGTATATTATTATTTAGTATATAGTATGTATAGTACAGTCATTATAATAATAATATAATTGTTATGTATAATTATATACAATAAATAACATTTACAATAATCACGAGAGTATATATAATACAATATTATGTTTATATTTATATATATAATTATTTATTTATGTATGTGTGTATGTATGTATCTATGTATCTATGTATCTATGTACTTGAAAAAGATGTTTGATTTGTGTAGCTGTCACTGAGGTAAGTGTTACTGCTTCCTTTTATTTCATATACATATACCACGATACTTCAAACATATTTATTCATTTACGTTTTGTGTCTTGGTTGTTTTTATTTTATTTTATGTATTTATTTATTTATTTATTTTTTTTTTTTTTCATCTTGATAGAGAGAATTATCATTTACTAATTTCTTATTACCCGCGACGTGAACTTCGTTTTTAAAATCAAATAATTCATAGTCAGACATACAATATAATTATATGATTTACGATATATTTTATCATACCTACGTAGGGTTTCAGTAGAGAAGAATATAATAGAAAGTGAAGGAGTAGCCTTTTTAAAATACAATAAAAACGTTTGTTTTTTCTTTTCTTTTTTTTTTTTTTCTTCAGATTTTCTTCAGATTTTCTTTTTCTAATTAAATTTTACAACCGATCGAAAAATTCAGTATTAGTCAAGTTACCGTGAAATTGAAAACGAAAATATGAAAATATATAGGAGCGAAAATACCGTGAATGTGTCCCGCCTCGAAAATGCATTGGGACGATTAAACGTGAGTTAAGGCTGTCCCATGGTATCTTGTGAACATTGTTTAGAATATTTTTGCGAATAATACAAATGTTGGACCACTTTTTTCTTTTTCTTCTTCTTCTTCGTTTTCACAAGACATATCATTCGTTAATTATATACTTAATTGATTAATCACTAAATAATCGTATGAATTCTTACAAACATTTGTCGCCTGCGTCGGGAACCAAATGATAAATATCTTGCTTCTATCATTATTTATTGATTATAATTAATCTGTTAAAATAGTATTTCAAACTGTTCCGGTTTGATATGTCAACGCGTTAATTATCTCACGTGTATGCGCGGCTGTAACTATTCCATAAACGAAAATCAACATATTATACTCATTGATATAGTCTATAGATATTAAATTTATTTTATTTACTTTTGAATTTCGCTTAATTTTTGATTCTCTAAGGCATTTAAGAATAAATTTAGTTTTTTTTTTTTTATGAAATATGTATTCTCACTAAAATCCAATAGGTATAGCTATCATTCATGTAAACTATGCGAGATTTATTTCGCTTCAGACGTTTTTAAAATGTGCTTTCTTTCTTTTTTTTTTTTTTTTTTTTAATTTTATTTTCTTTTTTTAAATCTTTTTTCTCTTTGCACTCATAAAAACACCCCCTGCAATATATTCTAACGATCATATCTATTTAATTAATAATACGATCTTCGCGTTTTATTAGAAATAAAATCTCGACAAATTCGTGCTCTGTCTCATGATAATCGAATGAAATCAATTTGTTTATACCAGCAAATCTAATGTATGTATAATCTTACGGAGAAGCTTACATTAGTTAGATATACATGGCTGTGTGAAGTAATCTTGTTAAATTAACAAGACATCAAACAAGAATCTATGGGTACTAGATTAATTAAATGTTAAAAACGAAAACCTTATATCGTTCAATCGTTGTTTACTTCCTTATTACAATACTGTGTTTCTTCTAAAATATATTGGTCGATAATAATTTAAACAGACACGAGCCAACTATCGAGCCAAATATGATCGTTTGCATTTATAATTAAAATCAATTTTTTTTTTTTTTTTTCTGACGCCGAAATACGCCGAAATTGGATCAGATAATTGCCTCGCGTTATTTGACACCTAACAGCTCTAGCTTAAAAAATTTACTGTAAATTCTAAAAACATGTAACATTTTTATCGGTTTAAAAAATCCGGCTAATTGGCGGCAGTGCTATAAGGAGAAATCTTCAAATAGCCCGTCTGCGATCGAAAGCTGCCAAGAAATCTCTACAAGACTATTGTAAAATAAATGGCGCACATCTGTTCGAATTATCTAACTGGTTATAGATTAGTCAGAAGGCTACTCTTCTCATATTTTTTATTTATATTAGGTTTATTTATGGCTTTTGATTTATATTAGGCTAACACAATTCTCAATATACTAACGCTTGATACATTTATGACAATCTTTTATATGTATACCCCGCATGCTGTATTCGGAAATATATTGAAACTGCAGATTATTTTACAATAACGAGAATGACGAAACTGTTAATTCGTTGTTACGTAACATATTCTGTTCTATTGGTGCCTTTTGTAGTACCTATTTATACATAATATAATATATGTAATCGTTTAATTTAATCATATCGTTATTAGGTACATATACAATATGATATATAGATGCAGATTATGTATTCCCACATCGAAAATAATACAAAATTACATACTTTGATACTTGCGTTTCATTTATTGTCTGCCAGTGTTGATATAAGCAAATATAGATTTTTAGATCAAAGGATAAATGAGACATTTTCTTAGTCGATTGATTAATCATCGGCGTTGATATGACAGGGGTTCGTTGAACGCGACTAATGTATTTTTTTTTTTTTTTTATCCACAAATTTCTAAAGTTGATCTTTGGATTGGTAGAAGGGAAAAAAAAAGTCTAAAAGAAATTCTGTATCCTACTTGTTTTGTGCCTCAATCAATAACGAGTTTCATGAATTACCTAATTAACAAGCTTGCAGAAATCATCGTGAATTCAAATTCTTGAAGATAAAAATTAATAATAATCCATATTACCTATATCACTGAAATATAGATATTTGAAAATGTTTAATTGGTCAGCTTGATGAATATGTTCAATTCTAGACACTATACTTTCTTTACTCAAGCACGAACTGCATTATTATAAGCAAATTAAAGTGAATTTACACGAGGCAGGGTTTCTATTTTAATTCAAAATGAAAAGGAAACATTATCATATTTTGAAAGGTGCAGAACAATAATTGATATCAGTCAATATCTCTTATTGCATACTGCATTCAATATTGATTTTTGACACTTTCGTCCTCTTTTGGAAATTCAAAAAAAAATAAAAATAAAAAAAAAACAGAAAATAAAAATACAGTGGTCAATAATTATAATAGATGTATTATATCACTACCATATTTCAGCAACATAGTATCATGCGTTTGATGTATAATAACTTAAGACTACTGCATTAGATGACAGTAATTAACTGATTTGCATAAAAATATTGTGTTTCATATACATAATGTTATTATATGTATAGTATATGTAATTGAATATAATAATAATAATGCTAAAATACGATTAAGTAAATACACTCTATACTCAATTGAAACTAAGTAAAATGTACATATAATTACAAAGAATTTTTCATGTTTTCATGTTTTCTTTTTTTCGTTTCTTTTCACAGGCATAATAATGTTATTACTTATAATATAAACTTAACTTTCTACACATTACATATTATATATATGAGGTATTCCACGTGAAAACAAAAGTAATTTGACTTTTGGGTTTTTGATTTCGGTCGAAATTTTTTTTCGCATCACTTTTTGCAATCTCAATCGATACCCCGAAGGGTTTTTTGATTGCAGCTGTTTATTCCGATTTATCAATTAATGAAAATATCCCAGAGTTACCATTTGACCAAGTCTTCCATTTTTTTCACCGAAACCTCGTACTCTGGGGTGAAAATGACCTAGATACAAAATGTTTGTTTTCGATCGAACTTTCCGAAAAACATTTTTTCGAACCCCCGCCATTAACGATCATAGAAGATATTCCAGTGTAAACACTAAATTTGAAATTCCAAAAAAAGGCCATTTTTGATTTTGATTTTTTTTTTTTTCAAAACTAGACAAAAAAAAAACTAAACTTTTAAGCCCCTAATCAGGATGGGACGAATTTTCCTTCTATTTTTTTCGAGGGTCTAAAGCCTGTGTTACTGGAAAAAAAAATTAATTTTCAAAATTTTTTTAGGAGTGGTCCATCGGATCGCCTAATCATTTTTTTATTTTCTGTTTTTAACGCTGAAAAAAAGTTATTGTGGAAAAAACATGGAAATTTTTTCTTCAACGAATTTTTTATTTTTGACAATCACTTTTTTTCAGCTCTGGAAACAAAAAAAAAACAAATGTTTAGGCGATCCGATAGACCACTCTTGAAAACATTTCAAAAATTACATTTTTTTGTCAGTAACACAGGCTTTAGACCCTCGAAAAAAATAGAAGGAAAATTCGTCCCATCCTGATTAGGGGCTTAAAAGTTTAGTTTTTTTTTTGTCTAGTTTTGAAAAAAAAAAAAATCAAAATCAAAAATGGCCTTTTTTTGGAATTTCAAATTTAGTGTTTACACTGGAATATCTTCTATGATCGTTAATGGCGGAGGTTCGAAAAAATGTTTTTCAGAAAGATCGATCGAAAACAAACATTTTGTATCTAGGTCATTTTCACCCCAGAGCACGAGGTTTCGGTGAAAAAAATGGAAGACTTGGTCAAATGGTAACTCTGGGATATTTTCATTAATTGATAAATCGGAATAAACAGCTGCAATCAAAAAACCCTTCGGGGTATCGATTGAGATTGCAAAAAGTGATGCGAAAAAAAATTTCGATCGAAATCAAAAACCCGAAAGTCAAATTACTTTTGTTTTCACGTGGAATACCTCATATATATATAGGTAATATATATATATAGGTATAATATATATATATACATATATATATTATATATTATATATATACATATATAAACAATGTACAAATTGAAGCGCAATCGAAGATAGCTAATTTATGGTATTTATAATTAATGTTAAAAAACTAACATAAAGAAAATCATAAAAATAAAAGAAATAAAGTATAATTTTTTTTTTTTTTTTTCTTTTCCAGAGACAAATATTTGCAGAAATCTAAATGATTCCGAGATACTAATATCACTGTGTTTTGACACTCATATTAATTATTTATAATATATATTTTTCATGAGCATTCTTCCTATTATGCAATCAGAATTCTCTCTATATTAGGCAAGTATGTATATACAATTTTAATTATTCCTTGATGCTGCGTATTAATTACATTTATATAAATAATAATAATCATTATTATTATCAATATTATTATAGATACACTATGTACCACCCACTTTGTTTTTGGAAAGTAACATTATTATTATTACCAACAGTCTCCATGCATCACCGGTTTTGTTGTTTTGCCTTAGCCATCTCTGTTGACTTTGTATCTTTAGTTTTCTGCACTTTTTTAGTATCAGACTTTAGCGACGACGCAGCCGCCTTTGATGTCGCACTTTGTCTGTTGCACTTCCTAGTCGTACTCTTTGCAGTTGACTGAGATTCGCTCATTCTATCCAACTCTGCCATTGCTTCCTGAATAGCATTTTCCAGTTGCATATTTAATTTACGACTTCTAGAATAAAATGAAACCTCTAATTAGCCATCTTTTTATACATTACACTCGTTCCATTCTAACGGGAGAGAAAAATGTTCAAATGTTGTTTACATTAGTATTATCATCAATGCCATTCAATTTTTAATTTAATCCTGGCAAATCATTTCTGCAAGTAGGTATTGGCGATTGGTAATTGCTAATTGTATTTCTAATCGCTATTGTAACTCTTATGGTACGAGTAATCGACTTGGCGAACACTAGTACATCCTTTACAAGCAGTAATTGGCTGTTGGTTTGCTAATAAATGCTATACATCTTTTTATATCAAGTATAGAATTTCGTACAGTACCTAGATAGTAATATGCCTTCATACATTCAACTATGTTACATTAATTCCATTATGGTAAACTAAATTGTGTAAACTGTATGATTTCACACTCTTCTTATCTGAAAGTTTCCTTTTTTTGTCGAAACCTACTTCTTCTGCGTACGGTTTTCCTACCTGTAACGTCACACCGTCACCTGCCAGGT
The DNA here is from genome assembly GCA_943736025.1 of Tenthredo mesomela. Taxonomy (NCBI): domain Eukaryota; kingdom Metazoa; phylum Arthropoda; class Insecta; order Hymenoptera; family Tenthredinidae; genus Tenthredo; species Tenthredo mesomela. The sequence goes on from OX031020.1 coordinate 27,954,519, forward strand.
GTAAATAAATTGGACTCGTTTTGGAACTATTCCTGATCAATAAATTGAACCAAAGTAACAGGAATGATTTTAAAGATGAACAAATCCTTGCCCTCGCCAATTGTTCCAAATAATATGAATTGTTATTTTATATAACGGAAATAAGGGACTGCAGAAAAAGAAAGAACGTTCAATGTCTTGGAGAAGCGCTAGTAATAAGGGTATAGCATTTATTATGACTGTACTGATGAGGTGAAATTTGATATTTCTTCCCTAGCAGGTAGCGACTCACTTCCTAAACTTTTTTCTGGCACGGTGGTGTGCTTCGAGGCCATCGGAGAGAGATTTGAGGGAAGTAGCGTCAACCTGGGTGAGCGTTCCGCCGCCCCCGTACCAACGCACCCAAACGCGCAAGCTGCCCGGGGGTCCCAGGGACTCGACTTTTCCAGGCCAAGCTGGACTCCCCCGAGCTGCGCCCCACACTAGCTCACCGACCTCAAGTTTCCATGAATTTCCAGGTTCCTTCTGATCCTCGGTTACTAAGAGCCCAAAGAAGTAATATGTCATAATTGTCTGGCAACGAGGAATCGTGTGCCATTGTCACATTCTCCGAGCGAGAAACAATATGGAAGAAAAACATTTTTGGTCCTTTTTCTTTTTCACCCTTTCCCAGAAGCTAATTTATTTCCTTTCCGTTAATTCCCACCTCCAATTTATATTTATATTATATATACTAAAGTGATCCCATCACCCAGATCTCAGAATAATCAACAGAGTATGGAAACTTTAAAATGACTGAATTTAACAATAATTAGAAGAAAGGACGGCATACTCTGCAATACTCGGAATTTCATTTCATTGATATTTCAACACATAGGGGCCTCTCCGACCAACCCTTATAGAATATTCATCTGCCACAATCGAATAGACAAAGAGAGTGCATGGGTTTTTAATGTTAGGTACTGGTGCTTGCTGCGTGATCGTTGCTGTTACTAAGGCATAGTCGCTAATAACTTTTGACGGTGATCCGAACACTTTGTACATGACTATAAAATGCTGTGATAAAATTTAACGAGTCATTGAACTATTCAAGGGAGAGTCTCATTGGCAGATAATTGTACAGTAGAAGAGACATTGTTCCGAACATGTAGCATTTTATATTCCAATAGCAAAGTGTCTTAGCCCCCTGTACCCCTGATGAGGAATTTCATTTCTTGTGAGATCGTCTGGGGGTATGCACATGCGGGTCGAGGTGAGGCGTGTGGCATTATATATATAATATGTACAAAAAATGCGTGCCACACGATCTCTGGAATGAAGTAATGAGATTTAAGCGATCGCTCACCGCTGGCGACAATTTTATGGAGTGAATTATTATGTGGTATTAACAAACCTAACAGCCAATTAGTAAACACAATAAAATATCCTGATTTATTATTTACAACTGTGATTGTTATGCGAGTTGTTACTGTTGAACAAGCAACGATAAGTTGACAAAATAGACGATATCCAATAAAACAAACTTGAATACTGGACTACTTACCTGCGTGATTTCATAAATAATGGATTCGGTGAACATGAGAAATAATAATTGCGGACATATTAAGGTCAATAACATTATAGTGCCAAAGCATTCGGATATTGCTTTATATTTAAATGGAATGAACACATAGATGCGGTATAGAAATTGACCGCCTGTAAGACCTCGAGTATCCGAATATTTGAGCACATGTGCAGGTAATGCGTGACGATATTTTACTCAATAACAGCCGCTGATGATGTTGCGTATGAATAATAATATGGGCCATTACCAAAGCAATTATGTTAGAAATGTATGAGGATGAACCATGCCAATGAAGCCATCACCATGGCCCTCTTTCACTCGTCTCTTCTCAATAGCATCCTTCCATCAATCATTATCCATCCTCCTTTCCCTCAGACACACACTATAATTTTTCACAACACGTGACATTAAGTCTTGTAGCTTGATTTTTCAAACAATTTGTAAAACTTGTAACACACTGCAAATAATGCTTATTAGCATGCAACAACAGCTGTATATCTAAGACAAGATTTATTCACAAGTTATAGAGTAGTCTAGTATAGGTGTCTAGAAATACGGTACAATACTGACCATCCTGGTCTTCATGCAGAGTGGAGTGCATGGAGTGGACAGAGTCCAGCTTTCGTTTGATCCCACGGCCGAGGGCATGCTCCGCGCCCTCGCACCTTGCCGAGCTCACCACCCCTTCGGCCTGCTTCAACGTCTCTGATGCATAGATCTGTCAAACACAACTCAATCAACTCAGGCACAAACCTACCGCATGCTCCTATCAATTGATCAGAAAACTTTAGTTACTAAATGTTTGTGTATCGTCAGATTCCGGATATACCGTCCGGTCTGCAATCTTGTAACCATTTTACCCAGAACTTGGTTTACTTTTCAAATCTTTTTTACCAAGTAGTCACAAAGTAGTCAGTTAATTCTACTTTACATGCAGTGAAAGAGTTACCAATTTCCCCTCAAGTTCGTAATTGATATTATGATACCTACAAATTGTTTTCAAGCCCTTTTACATGCTCCATAGTTCTTTTGTACTTTGGTTTTGTATAATTTATTGTATTATATTCAATGTGATGGCTGATCGAAACTCATTGTTTTGAACATGCATTTTTCAGAAAACGAAAAGACTATAAGATGAAACTTAGATTCTTTAAATACGCATGCTTATTGCAGGTTTGTTTGTTAAGAATTAGTTTTAGAATATATTCTTGATTAAGAATTTATTTCGTCATATAAATTGGTAGGTATTTATCTAAAATTCCGTTATCACTGAATAATAGTACAATTACATATTGTAGTTTACGTTAAATAATAATTCTACGATTAATATTTAATGCTCATATTAAAAGGAAGAAAAAAAAAAAAACTTTTTAAAATAATGTTTTAAATACAAACTAATTACAAACTTAATGTTATTATAAATTCAACCCGTTCCCTTGTTATATAAATTCAACCAACAACAGAGATATTACGATTATTTAAATGTTAATGTACAAATCGATAATAAACCATTAGAAAATAATCATCTCCGTGTTAATCCTCCTCCGAGGAGTCGCTATCTTCGCAATCGTTGCCTTGATTTTGGTATGCGAATTGATTGTAAATGTAAGGATCAACGTACGCCTGTTTGTTCTGATAATAATTAGCAATAGCAACGTCATTAATATCAGACCTATAATTGTACAAATGAGGATACAGCCCTGGTGTAGAAGATCCAGAGACGTTCATAATTTTCTGATTAACTAAACTCTGCTGAAAATATGCAGGCATGCCACCGGCATTAGGTTGTAAGAATTTTTCACCGGGATAAGAATGCCCCGTTGCGTGACTATCGATGCTTTCACAAATCTCAGAATCTACCTGATCGCCGTCGGTATCCTCTTCATAAACTCGCGGAGTTACCCTCTGTGAATAGAGATTTGGATTCGACGGAATCATAGTGTAGTGCGCGTGGTCTGGTACTAATGTCTGTTGCCTGTACATGTTAGCGCCAGGAATGAAATGTTGATTATGATAGAGGATTGGGTAATGATTTTGGTCAATGATCTGAGATGAATTGTCAGTATCTGAGAAAGAACTATTTTTAACATCTCTACTAGCGTCTAGCTGTTTCGCCGATGGTGAATTGTCCATAATGTCTGAGTAAATGGAATGATTTGGTGAAGATATGTCCATACGCTCCCATGAATCTGCACGAGTGTTTTCTGGGTGTGTCGTATCGGCTGGCTGGTGGGTGTCTGTTTGAATGAGATGATGGGTGCCCTGTTCTATGTGGGTACCAACCTGGATCCCCGTTGTAACCGTAGACTCGACGTAAGTTTTCCCATGGTGTCCTGGCGGTCCGATCATCACTTCTTTTGTAGCTATGCCATGAACTCTCCAGTCCTCCGCTATAATCTGCGTATCTCCCGAGTCAGGTTCGCTACTGGATACGCAGTGTACCATTGGCTGAAAATTGTTTTAAAACAAAGTTTAAATTTCGTTGAAATAGGTTCGTTTCATTGACAGCACTTCTTTTTCTCTTTTCACAGCACAATAGTAATAGAATACGAATATCAACATTACCGTCGAAGAGGAGTGATGCCTGGTCGCCATTGATGGAGCAGGAGATGCTGCGCCATGAGTGGTAGTATCTACCGCAGGACTACTAGATCGCTGACTATTTCCAGGGCTGTGCGTTGTCGTATCAGGTGGTGATCCTTGTCGCATCAGAGTGGATTGCGCAACATTGCTTGCTTGATTACCTGCCGTTTGTGTAGACACAGAATGTCTAGCTGTCAAAGGGCTATGTTGACTATTTTGTTGAGCAGTTTTTTCAACAACAGTAGTGCTACTACTCGTTAAAACGTATTGTTGCTGTTGGTGTTGTTGCAGCTGCTGTTGGTGTTGTTGTTGCAGCTGTTGTTGTTGTTGTTGTTGTTGTTGTTGTTGCTGCTGCTGTTGTTGTTGTTGTTGCTGTTGTTGATGATGTTGCTGCTGCTGTTGTTGTTGTTGTTGTTGTTGTTGTTGTTGTTGCTGTTGATGTTGCTGCTGCTGTTGTTGCTGTTGCTGTAGTTGTAGTTGTTGTTGTTGTTGTTGTTGATGTTGATGATGATGTTGCTGTTGCTGTTGATGATGATGCTGCTGCTCCAGATTTTGCTCTGACCTCGGTGAACTGACTGTACTCTTTGGTGAGGAGGGAGACTTTCCCTGAACTAGTCCACTGCTCAAAATGTAGGATTGATTATGATCCAAGTTCATCGACTGATCTATACCATTCCCGTTGTTATTAGATGCAGTTTGAAAATTCGGGATTTGATTATTTGATACCATAGTGGTCTGTTGCTGCACAATCGTCGTGTTCTGCTGTACGAAAGTTGTGTTCTGTTGATTGGAAGCAGAAGAGACAGCAATATTAGATGCAGGTGCACAAGGAACCATCAAAGTTTGACCATTCATTTGTATAAATTCCTGTTGGCCTTGGACATTCGATGGACGAACTTGCGAAGTATTAAACGTCACTTGCTGGTTCGGACTAACATTAGCTACTATCGGGCTCAACTGGTTTCCAAACGAAGTCGTCCCATTGACGAGAAACTGGCCGCTGTTAGGTGATAGAAATTGAGCCCCCGGACTGTGTTGTTGAATAATTTTTCCGCCCGTTGCTTGTGGAGCCCTAATTACCATCCCCGCCGGTCCAGCAGCCAGAATACTTTGCCCGGGACTGAATATACCGCCGTGACTTTGAACCGGAGTAAGGACATTCTGTCCATTTACATTTTGTATCTGTAACTGCATCCCTATGTTATTATCCTGCAAGAGTGTTGCTGTACCATCAGCAGACATTACCATACTGCCGATTCCCGGAACAATAAATTGTTGAATAGTAGGAAAATTCTGCATCATTCCCGTAGCTCCGTTCAACAGATTTACTGGCTGTAATAAATTGATCTGCTGAGTCGGCTGAGGATTTGTTATTATTTGCTGCGTATTGAATTGAGCCGAAGCCGTTCCAGCCTGACCATTCATGACGAGCTGAGCGGGAGCACCTCCTTTGCCAGGAACAATGGTGAGAGCCTGTAACATAGGACCGCCAATGCTTTGAGTCTGGAAATTTTGCTGAGCAAAATTAGACTGCGATTGCATAAGCATTCCTGTATTTTGTTGGGAGGATGCAATGTGCAGCATAGAAGCAACCGTTTGAGAATTTCCCTTCCTCTTTTTATACGCTTTTTTCTTATTCATTCCAGATTCGGGAGACAGCAGTGATGGCTGTCGGTTGACCATGCCTGAATTGGCGTTGACATTTCTCGCTACTTCTTGATTGGCCTCTAAAATCGACTGCGCATTTTGAAGAACGTTACCAGTGGCGACGGTAAGATGTGGAATTTGCACATTCTGCCCCATACCATCCATCGTCATGACACTAGGCTGGATAAGCAACGGGGTTTGAATGGTATTCACAAGTACAGTCGGTTGTCCGAGTACTTGTTGAGCTACCCCAACAGCTGGAATCACCTGACTCACTGCACCCGTCACATTCGTCACCATGGGTGATACCGACATTGGTGGCATGGAGCTAGCATTCGACATAAGTTTTGGTGGAGGAGGAGCCATAACTCCGCTAATCCCGGACCCGGTACTAGCCATGATGAGCTGTCCACCACTGGAGACTAAGATATGACCAGGAGGCAAGCCATTCCCAGAAGAATGTTTCAGCACCCCAGCCGAAGTGTGGATAACATTGTGAACTTGGACGTTTGACTGAGGGTGACTTTGTTGATGTGATTGTTGCTGCGGCTGCTGAGCTTGCGAACAAGATGTGGCCTGAGGTACCTGAATACTGCTCACCACACTCTGGACCATTTCTAGAGGAGATTTCGATACGCTAACAGTCGGCGATTGACTATACGCGATTGGACCAGAGCTGGAGTGATGCAAGTTTACAGAGGATACTGTAACGTTCGCAGGCATTGTATTAGACTGTTGACTCTTGCTCGCAACCAGCATGTTTGGTATAGCAGAATTCGGCATAACCGACGGTGCGTTGATCGAAACTGTAGCAGTATTCGCTCGTCCCGCGAGTACGGAAGTTATAGTATTGCTACTAGCCGTATGGCCGCTAGCCATAGTCGTTATTACGGACGAAGCGCCGCTGTATGGAGTCAAAGATCCCCGGGACACGACATTAATCGTATGAGGATGCGGCTGGTATCCGTCGATGGCAGATTGGCGAAGACCCGCTACTTGCCGTTTAATTGCATGGGAAGAATTCTGCGTCAAAGTATCAGACATTTGAATAGCGACCTCGATTCGCGGCGAAGTGCTAGGTGGAACTGTGCTCGACGGTGCCATAGTCGAGCAAGGTGGGGTCGACGATCTTTGCTCCTGCGATCCGGACGAGGACGAGGACGAGGACGAAGAGGATGACTGGGTAGGCTGTTGACCTTGAGGTGTCGACGGCTGAGAAGAAATATGCCCAGGTGTTTGATGGGAATGAGGCGTCGGGGGCTGCGAGTAGCTGTGTGGCGTAGACGGTTGCGACGATATTAAACTCTGCGGTGTAGTCGGCTGCGATATACCAGACGTTGAGGACGCAGGATTTTCGGAATTTGCAGGACTGTGATTGCCTATAGGAGATCCATGGCTAGTGCTAACAGTCCCTCCCTGAATAGGCCTGGAATCGATTTGCTGACTGGTGGGTAATCTGTCACCATAAGTAGATGAAGTTACGGGATCGTCTCGTTGATCAGGCTGCACAATGTACTGTCGATGAAATTGGTGTTTGTACTGATCCTGAACGTAGGATTGCGTGTCAGCGCTAGAAACGCAGCCTTGACAAGGACTGTGCTCGGGAACTGTGACATTATTTATCGGTGTAGGAGTCATGCTGCTGTGAACAACTACCGGAGAAGTCGCATGATTTTTAACGGAATTACAGACGGAAGAGGTTGTGGGACTTGGTACGGAGGAAGGCTTTGGTTGTGGAAGATAAGCGTTACTAGGCACATTCGCACTGTGCGTAGTCTGAGATACTTTCGAGCTGTTCAATATCGTAACGTGAGAGCTACTGACACCTGTTTGCCTCGATATTGTGCTGTTCAAAAGTGCTGTTTGCTGGGCTAGATATCCGCTAGGATCGTCAAGGAAGGAGGGACCGCTGCTTGGAACCGTAGAACCAATTTGATTACTGGACTGTCCCCCCTTATCGGCATAATCATCACCCGGACTGAGAATTGATTGATCAACAATGTTGTTCTTAATCTCGACGGAATGGTGTTGTCGTTTCTTACCGAACGTTCGACTGGCCTTAGCCTTTTTCCGAGCGAGTTCATCGGTCCACGGAGGAGTAGGTGGAATATGATGATGCAGAGGTGGAACCCGGTCGAACGTGTTGCAGACTAAATTGTTCTGTACAGAAACAGGTGGTGACTGATGAGCCGCGGCTATGGTCCGATTTTGTTGCCACGGCGGAGCTCTTGGGTTAAATTGAACGCCACTCGTCTGTCCGTTTGGTCCTCCGATTGCGGGTTGAGCCTCGGCGGAATGATTGCTATTAGGACTTCTACCGGGATGATTAACGGTCTGAAATTGTTGGTGTCCCAGTTTCGGATCCATACTGACACCTTTAGTCGGATCAAAGTGCCTCACCGGATAAGGTACCTGATGCTGAGGATAAATTCGTTGCATATTTTCACCGGGCGTACCGTTAGATATTAAATTACAATTTTGTAAAACGTGATGTCTCTGCAATACGTGACTATGTAGCTGGTGATGTTGATGCTGAATTTGTTTCGCGTTCATATCTTCCTCGCTAATGGCAGTCGGTCTGTTCTGCCGACTCTGAGAATCTCCGTTATTAATTCCGTTTACTATAGGACCAACATTAGATTGCTGCATCACGTTCATAATCTGTCCATTGAGCTGGTTCGTAGATTGGGAAACTTGATTCGGATACTGAGACTGCGCGCACGCCTGTGATATCTGTTGCTGTTGTTGCTGCTGCTGTTGTTGCTGTTGTTGTTGCTGTTGCTGTTGTTGCTGATGGATTTGCATTTGGAAATGTTCAGGCGCCTGGGATTGTATCAAATGTTGCGGTGGCTGTTGATGTTGATGTTGATGTTGCTGCAGCTGTTGCATCTGGTGTTGATGAAGCTGCTGTAATTGCGGATGAATCGACGGCTGTGCCGGAGTTTGCGATGGCGTAACGTGATGCAAAAACGCATCTCCCTGATGCTGAGCCCCATAATTATTCGCGGCTTGCGCCTGCTCCGGGTCTTGACTAATATGTTGTTGTTGTTGCTGTTGTTGTTGCTGTTGTTGTTGTTGCTGTTGTTGTTGTATACTCATATTATGCTTCTGCAATTGTTGCAAGTGAAGCTGTTGTTGAAGTTGCTGCTGTTGTTGCTGCTGATTAATATGCTGTTGTTGCATCACGTGTAACGATTGTTGATTTAATTGATTTATGTACGTAGGCACCTGTTGTGTCATTTGGTTATTGACAACACCCTGTTGTTGTTGCTGTTGTTGCTGATGTTGCTGTTGTTGCTGTTGTTGTTGTTGCTGCTGTTGTTGTTGGTGGAGTATTTGCATGTGTTGCATTTGCTGGTGATGATGTAGTATTTGTTGCTGTTGTTGTTGTTGCTGCTGTTGTTGCTGCTGTTGCTGAGATATGTGCTGTTGCATAAGCTGTTGTTGTTGCTGTTGCAGTATCAACTGCTGTTGATGCTGCTGTTGAAGAAGCTGTTGTTGCTGCTGCGTCATATTCTTCAGATTGTTTGTCTGCTGATTCATTACCAAAGGATTGCCCATCACCATTCCGGCCATACCGTGTTGACTCAATCTCTGCTGAGGCGTTCGAGTCGCGACAGCGCCGTTTATGTCGTGACTATGCGACGGCGAATTCAATGGCTGGTGATTTATCGATTGGTTATTATTCGGCTGGATTTGCAGATTTGGCATCGCGATCGGCGGCCATACCTATAGAGAACAGAATATTGAAGGACGACAATCAGAAAATCATTTTCTAGATTATCTAGATAGATCGACGTTCGCAATAATTATTGTCCGCCTGGTCGGAGGCGAAAAGCTTTACCTGTGGACTGTTAGAAACCGGAGAGCCTTGTACCCCGGTTGGTGTAGAAGCGGCCAGGGCACGTTCCCGTTGTGCCAGCAACTGAGACACCGAGACACCTGAATATAAGCCTCCTGCGCTTGCCAGCTTCCGCTTCTTCCTCTTACTAAGGCCGTCTGAAAAATTATAAAATTCAAAACCGATGTTGAGGGAAAGAAAAAAAAAAAAAAAAAAAAAACGGATGAATTATTACAGAAGTGGTAAAAGGAAGAAAGGAACTACTTGGATAATTGACGGTTTGAAAAAGCAATTTAATCGCTGAACAAGAACGTAATCACGATTGTTTAATTATATCCGAGAGGTGAGAGAGGGTTTGTAAGGGTGGGTGAAGATTTTCCTGAAAGAGAATAAAAGAACGAGTATGGTCGTCGTGGAAGCGGAGAAAAGGCAACATAAATTCAATTCATATTCCAACCCGACAACTCGCAATTATAAAGTTATACGAGAGAAGAGAGAGGGAGAGGGAGAGAGGGAGAATCTGCGGAGTGGTGAGAAAATGGAATAACATTTTCCACTACATCCCCCGCATTTACCTCCCTCTACCTGCATTTCAACGGGGCACTATATTCAAACAAAAGGTGTATACATGTACCCCGTCCTTAAGCCAGGGCGATATCCAGGCTGAGATATGCCCCTGGTATAGAAGACGGAGTTTTGTTTCGCGTGACGACAACTCCTTCGACCATTTTAACCCCACTGACTCGACCCCGCAACTCTATGCGGTTCCTGCGGTCAGTTTAACGATTTTAGCCACCAAGCCCACCCAAGGTGGGTGCCTCAACCCTACCACCTCCTGTCCTTCTCCTTCTCCGCCTTCTTCACCGCCACCTCCTTCGAGGCTGAGTAGTCATGTGCGTGTTTAAGCCTTTCGTTTGCCCAGCAAAGTATTCGACCGCGTCTAAGCGGCTTACGTTGATTGGACCATACGCCCCGCGTCTTAATTCGCGGTTACTCAACTTCTTCGTATTATATCAGGTAAGGTATATAAACGTGACGAAAAGCTTCAATTTCCAATCAGCGTTTTTCGCATTTTAGAAATGACATTTGTTTCTATCTGATCGACTTGTGAACGGCGTGAAGATCTCTCGTTAGAGGTAAGCCACGAGAACGGTTCCCTCCGCACGGGAAATCGCCGCCCGGTTGAACAAAAGCTCGAGATACTGAAAAGCGGGGCGACGAGTGAGATCCTACTCTTCGAAAGAGCCCGAACCCACCCGCCCTCCGTTCAACGAGAATTTCCAAGTTCCTGCAGGGCAGAGAGGAGAGGATGCCGACGTTTGAAGATCGTAATATTGCGATAACAACCGTCAGCGCTCGCTGAAATTGGCGTGATTCGAGAGAGGGTTGGCCCGCCGCGCTTCCTCTCCTGTTATATACTTGTCTACCCGTCTGTAGGTACGGAAGGGACATGAATTTAGCCCTACGGTGCTTCTTAGTGTTGAAGGATACAGAGAGCGATAGAAGGACGAGGAGAGGAACGGAGAAGGGGAGAGGGTCTTTTATCTGTAAGCCGTCAGAGGATAATTATACCCTGACGTGTGGCAAGGGAATTGAGTGGCGGAGGGCAGCGAGGAACGAAAGATAACTGGAGGGTAGTAACGAGTCCTTCTCCTTCTCCTTCTCCTTCTCCTTCTCCCCTCCTTCATTATGGATGGGGCGATGATTTTGCTGTGACCGCGATTCGAAAGGATAAGTGATCGTTGACTTCGTTCGCGGTTGACGTGTCATCTTTTAAATCTTTCAACGGACACGATTGTCGATAGATAGAAGAATGAAGAAAGAGAAGAAGGAGTGGACGTGGAAGTGGAAGTGGAAGTGGAAATGGAAGTGGAAGTAGAAGTCGAAGAAGGTCTTTTATCTTCGTGCGGTTGCGCGCTCTTACGCCCATAGCGGCTTTCTTTGAACCCTGGAGAGATTATATTATACATAGGGAAAAGAACGAGGGCTTTTCCGAAATCTGTTTTAGAGATAAAGACCTACTCCCCAAGATGTATCTCAGGCATTTCCCGCCTGAAGTGGCTGTACCTCCTGGAGAGATGAAAACTATACAGGGATTGAAAAATATCGTGTAAACTATACAAGCGAGTTACGAGTCAGAATTTTCGAACCTCTAATCAAGGGGGAATAAGAAAAAAGCAAACTTCTTCTCGATGACTCGATGCTCGTTCAAGCGATGGATTTAAGTAGCCGTGAAATTGTGTTTACGCGATCGTTAACGGTTCTCTCTGTTATAAATTGAAGCCCCTTTTCTTTTTCCTTTTTCTTCGAAGTTGAATGAATCGGTAGATTGAAACTGATTCTTCTTAGCTCCCCTCCTTTTCCCTTAGTATTTTATCATACGTATATATACTAAGATTTTCGTCGAAGTCTATACGCATACCATACAATCTACGGTTATAGGTGATTCGTTTTTTACTAGAAAAAATGGAAAAAATAAAAAAAATAAAAATAAAAAAAATCGGACAAGTCGTAATCAATAACCTGTACACCGATATGAATGTAGAAAAAGTTTAATCCATTAAACACGAAGCAGCGATTCTCAACCTGAACTACATAAATGTTTTGTACGAAAAGGATCTAAATCGTATGCCATATTATCGATAAAAGTATTACATACATACTGTTTTTCAAGTATTCGGATGAAGTGAAAATCGTTGAAAATCGACGACAATGATTTTACGGAACGTGAGAATGGTACGAAATTTGATTCCGACGTAAGTGAACCTCGATAAATCTGCGATAATAATGATGTGTTAATTTTTTGGGAATTATCAGCGGAATCTCGATCATGTTAAATCCGGTGCTACTTCGAGTAAGTCGTAGCTCTAACTGAACGTCGAATAACTGAATGCGCATGAGCGTCTAGGGGCGCAAAGTCGAGTGAAAACGATGCGCGGACCGGTACTGCAGCAGGGAGGTTTGGCGTTTCCTAACTTCCCTCCACCACCTCCACCTCCACCCTTCTCGTTCTTCTCCCTACCCCTCTGTCTCCGTAAGGTTCAGGACTGCTTATATTCTCGTATGAAATTAACCCTTATCAACGCGTGTCTACTAGCTTCTTCTCTCCACCTGCGTCAAAACCCATCCCCATCCCCCCCATCCCCCCTCAGCGTCAGGGACGACGAGCCGGTCGATCCCAACGGAAACAGCAACGACGACGTACCCTATATGTGTGTAAGTGTGAGTATTGGTATGTAGGTACGACGCAGACGACTGCGACTACGACTACGACTACGACGAACAGCTAACACCCGCGGACTCCACCTCAGCCATTCCACTGTTGGACTTTTTCTCTCTCCCGGGACTTATTGATCGCGCTACGACCGACAAGAAGACACGGCTTCGGCTGATTGGCCTCTTTCAAAGGTGGCGAGCGAGAGCGACTGACTCCCACCCTTCACCCACGCCTTGTGGCCCGGACACACCGTAATCCGCAGCCAGTTTATAAAATACAATATGACCAAAGAGGGAGGGAGGGAGGGAGGGTGGTGGGAAAGGGAAGATTAATTCCCCTTTACACGGACAGACGCCCGGCTACTGGAGAACGCCGATGTATATAGTTATAGAATTTAGGAATCAATTCTTGTCTGGAAGTTAAATCTCCCTGATTCCAGCATTAAATTTTGACCAAACTACCCTACAAGGACGATATTTCTTTCACCCCATTTTTCAATTCCCTGAAGTACGTATATACGTAGTATAACGTACCGGTCGAAGTGAATTAATGAACAAAAGGCACACTAGGGATTTTTATCAAGCTGGGGTGAAAAATTCACCCTCCTTGTCCACCGCGGGCGGAGTGAATGGATGAACGATAAAGAAGGAAGAAAAACGCAATAAAAACTAAAATAAAATAAAGTTTTCATTGATTGTAGAACTCGCTCGACCACTGACGATAAACTATGCTTAACCTCGGGTTTATTTGATCCCGGGCTCGAAAGCTCCCTATGCCCGGCACCCCGCCGGTGCTTGCTGCGCTGCTACCACATTCGGGTGGGGGATGCGCTCCTCTCCCTCTCTGGCGTTCCCTCAACGATCCGCGACTCTCCTCCACCTCCTCCACCTCCTCCACCTCCTCCTCCTCCTCCTCCTATCCCCTTTGTCCCCCTTCTGGCATCCCCCAACGCGTCAGAGGGATGCCTGGCGAAGCAGTCTCTCCGCTTGTCGCTTTATATCACCGGAAAATTGGAATTGAAGCGCCGGTAGAAGCGAGCTTTCAAGTTTAAAACGACCCCATAAACCTCCGCGCAAAGCCCCGGTTAAACGTGAAAACGCGAAAACATGCTGGTTAACGTTACGTTAACTTTACACCGAGGATTCAATTTCTATACCAATTATTACTTTTTCCCCCGCGTTTCTCTTTTTTCTGTATTCTTTTTTTTTTTCTTCTTCTTCTTCGATGCGTCCCGGTTGACATGTACGATAATCAATATATACCCAACCGATTCGAAACTCTTCTCGAAACCCTTGAAATTTTCAATTCGATACTCACGTTACAAAGCTCTGATAATCTGCTAGCCTCCGTAATAATTTGCGACACGGAGTATAATATAGCTTATTCTGTATATAATAGCATGTAGAATATAGAATATAGACCCTATAGGACCCTGGACTCTAGACTCTAGACTCTAGACTCTAGAGAAATGAGAATCGAAGTAGAAGCTCAGACGGCGGTAATGCGCGTGTGCAAATTGTAATTGGCGTGAAAGTAGCACAGAGTTAATTTCATCAGTATTGTTATTTCTTTTATATTTTTATTCCTTTCTTCAGAATATGCGACACACGCATAATAATTATTTGATTTGCATTTGCATTTGCAAATTGACATTTAAATTACGCACGACGCAATGGTTTTGACAGAGTTGAAGTTCCGAACGGTCAAACTTCCGAATTCGTTTGAGACGATTTAAGAATTTTCAGAAAGTAGGTAAATGTCAAGACGATTAGTTTCGATAAAATCGACACAGCCTATAAGTTATTAGACATTGAATGAATACCTACACTCGTGAATTCTAAATTTCGGAATTTTTAGTCTTTTGGGTTTTTAGCTTTCGGAATTTGGAATTTCCGGTGTTCTTCGTTTCAAGGTTTCCGAAATCGGTTGTGTAGACTTTCGGGGGAAATAATCTTTTTGAAAACTGTGACACGCTAATATTTAAATTCCAAATTTTTACCATACGGGACACTTAAAATTCGGAACTTCAACCCCTGCCCCAGTTGAACATCGCTTTTATAAGCACGAAGACGGAAGAATGAAATTCAATGATACGTATAGTGAACCAGAGAGGGAGAAGAAAAAAAAAAAAAAAAAAAAAAAAAAAAAAAAAAGAAAGAAACGTATATGAACAAAAAGTGTCTCGCTTATTCGTGGCACAGGGAACGGTAGCTCGGAAATTCGGAGCGGCATGCTACTTCCGTTTACTATAGGGTCATTACCGTGTCTCGACTAAGGACAGGCGATTCAATCTGCAGTTATCACGGGCGCGAGCCGGTACCAGGAAAGGAAAAGGAAGATCTGGCATGGGCGGTACGGGATCGTCGATTTAATCCCTATCTCTCTCTCCCGGGTCTCCCAGCTCTCCCAGCTCTCCTTTCCTCCTTCTCTTTCTATTTCCCTTTTCTCTTTCTCACCCTACGCTTACGCCCAGCAGCTTCTCTTTTCCTCGGCTTCAAGTTGCCAGAGATTCGCTCAGTTTCTCGTAATAACCTTACCTACCTACCTACCTACCTACCTACCTACCTACGCGAAGCGATGAAAGTTTAATACCAACCAACCTACCGGAAATTTAATATCCTTTTGTTCGTTGATTTTTTTATTTTTTTCTTCTTCTTTTCTCGGTTATAACTCGAATCGAATTACTTAGCTATATAGCAGAAGTATAGAAGGCAGTTTTGGTTAACCGAATAAATTTTATTGCGGGTTTTAAAATGATTGAAACTACACACAGAGCTTTCTATACGTATTCATACCTACATACTGCTACCATATATTATTATCGGAAAATTATTATCAACGAATCGTCACGGAAAATTGTAAAGATAATTTCAAACCTAAATAAAATGAGTGGCTTACGCACCTCCTCCGAATTTGCGGTCTCGAATCTATAACCGATACGGCGTGATTCTTCGGCATGTAATCCTCAGCCGTAGCAATTCCGAGCGCGAGGGATCGAGGCCCGAATTGGCCCAGTTCGAAGTGGGTTAGGTAAGGTTTTAGGAAAGGTTTTAGGAAAAGCGAAGAGAGTAGAAAGGGAGAGTTTTATCTTTCGAGCTTGCAGGATTATTGAGGTTTCCGAATTCGTATCCGGAGCGCCTGGAGCACGCGAAGCATGATATATTGATAAATGTGGTTATACCTCGTCGCTTGCGGGGAAAAAGACGTGGGTAGCTTTTAAATCGGAATAGGAGGGTAGGATCCGATCGAGCGAAAGCTTTTTTCGACAGCCGTCGTGCCTACCGCACAATCCAGAGAGAAAGCGTCGGCGTATATTCGCTCTTTGCGGTTCGGGAGGGTATAGAGCGATGAGTTATACACCTATACATACACATGCGATACATCGCGAAAATCCAGTCGAGGGAAGATCCGGGACGGAGTTAAACCTATCGACAATAATTTAGGCCATATAATATAAGCAGCGATGAAAAAAAAATAAAGAAACACTTCGGCTTGATTATCTTCCGATAATTTATCGCCGTATAGCCAAACGTTCGCATTTCTCTAAGCCCCGCGTTAATATATATATACGATAGGATATATGAATTGATTTTCCCCGATCTATACTATAGGTATATGCATGTATATACCTACTCCGACGAATCTCTGCAGTGGTTCCCTTTGTTGATTGCAATTACGATTACAATTGCAATTAGAACGCGTCGAGTTAAGCGAGGGTATTGTCGCGGCTCGCCCGCGGGTAACTCGATCATCGATATATAAGCCCGGCTATACGTAGGTTATACATATAGGTACGATCAAGAATTACCTCATCGAAGACTCGGAAGGGAGAGAGGCTACAGAGGTAGGGGTTGGATATAATAGAATCTGGAACTGACCATTGGGGTAAATTCGTCCGCGAATTCATCGCAGGAATGAAAGTCTGCTTTGGAAATTTAGCGTCACATATGCGGGTAGTTCAATATCATAGATAGAACGCGTTTAATCCCGCGCAACCCCGACATTCTTCATCCTCTACTCTTTTTATAAACTCTTTCTCCTTTCCCGACTTGTTTTCGCTGAAACGAGATTGTCTGGGGGGTTATTATTGGAAAGCAAAGTATAGAGGTGCGGGTGGTTGCAACGAACGATGTGGTCATGGGAGGAGAAGAGAAGAGAAGAGAAGAGAAGAGAAGAGAAGAGCGGGCGGCTATATATCATTCGTGGTTTAATACCACCAGGGAGATCGGAATTGAAGAGGGGGAAAGAGGGAATAGCAGAGGGTTGGGGGTGGAAAAAGAGTCGAGGGCGACGCCGACGCCGCAGCGGCTCCACTAATGCCGCAATTTCATCGTTTTTCTTCGCCGCGACTTTTTCCTAATGATTACGAGGGCGCGCGGTGGTGGTGGTGGTGGCTGTGGCGGATGGAATCGCGCGTTTCTCGACGAAGTGAAACTTTTGGTCCTCTTCCAATAAAAGTTGGCACGTGCTACGTAGTTCGTTCCTCGTCGATTATATCGCAACGGTATAGATATATACCTATACTGTGTATATATATACCTACCTAAGTTATATACATACACCGTCGCGACGTCTGGAATTTCGTATATCTCGCAGTTTCGAGTTCGTCGGTTGCGCCTCTTTTCTCGGGGACCGCGGAGACCGGACAAACTTTCCTAATATACGTTTCACCCGTGTTGAACCACGCAGACAACGCGATATCCCCCGCGCCTCTCGTACAAATCAATCCGAAAGTAAACTTTCCACGAACTATATACCTACGAGAAATTTTATTTTATTTTATTTATTTATTTATTTTATTTTTTTTTTTTTTTGTCATCATCCCTCCACTGATTTCAAACCAAAGCTTAAGCAAATAAAGTTTATCATTCCTTTTAAAACAGAATGAGACTTTTTATATATTGCGAAAAATAATCTCTTCACCGTATCGTACCTATACTATGGTATAAAAAGGATTCGAATAAGTAGAATTTTATCTGATATCGAATACGTGTATCTGTATATACCTATATAATATGCGTCTGGAGGGTGTATAGCGGAGATTGAGATAAGCATCCCTCAACTCGGGGATCTTTTCACATATATTTTCACGTATCTGAATATATATATATATAGGGTAGGTATAGGTATATATCTATACCTACGTGTATGATATAGAGTAAAGTACAATATTTTTCCAATAATATATAAAGTATAAGGAAATTTATTCCTCCTTTGAACGACGATACGTTATTATTGTTGAAAGGTAAATCTAGATATGCCAGTACTTATCCCGATCGCGATCTCAGCCTTACCTATACCTACCTACCTACCTACCTACCTACTGCTGAAGAAAATATTTTTACGTGACTCGATTAGAATATTAGAAACTGCAGAGATAGTATAATAGGTATACCAGTAGTCTCTCAGTTCTCCTTTTTTCCTTGTATCTTATGTCCCCCTCTTTTCACGGTGGAAATAATTCCGAAGCAATTATTCGCTCAAATAATCTACTCAAACATGCTTCTTTCGTTTTTAAATAACTTTTCACCAGTGAAATCTGTGATCAAAGGAAGGAGGGAAAAAAAAAAAAAAAACGCGGGGGAATACGCAACGTATAGGGGCGAGGGCTTACCTAATCTTCAAAGATTTCTTTCCATCCCTAAAAATTATCCCTTGCCCTGTGAGGGGTGGAGCTTTTCGTTTGAAAGTAAAAATAAAACAAACAAAAAAAACATGACATTGTCCCGATTATTATCGGGCATCTATAGTTATACGAAATGTTCACGTCTGCGACCGAGGTGCTTGCGGTACTATAAATGATTCAAGCTGTGTCTCACCTTTTTTGGACTTGTCCGATGAGGTAGGCGACGGCGAGGCTCGAGGCGCCGGTACACAAGAGACGGTCGAAGAGGCGACGGGACTCGCCGCGGCTACGGGTAGCAACAATTTCCTCTTATGGTTGCAGAGCTTCGTCATCTCTCTGGTTTTGCCTTGGTCCGGGCACCAAGGTCGTGTAGCAACCTGAAGCGAAACAAGAAAAAAGAAAAATGAAATTTTAAGTTTGAAATTTTCGTTTCTTTTTTCCATTTTTAATTAACTAACTAATAATCAAAAATTTAATGCAAACTCGACACCACGTTATTGCCGGGGGTTAATTATAAATTCTGACCCGAAATTATAGTCGGTCGATTGATTGAATGAATAAGAAATTGTGTTAAACGAAGTTGAAGTCAATTAGATTGATGATAAATCGTTGCAGTCGTCGCTGCAGCGTTGTAGATTAAAACTCGAGTAGATATAGCTGCTGTTAATAAGTAATGTGCAAACGAAAGACAGGCGTACTATACGGAGTATGATATACTCTACGTACTATATATCGGGGTCCTATGAGACTATTATGCGGCTTTGAATTATTTAGAGCTTATGGTTCTATAGTTTTGCGCAGTAGAAACTTAACAAATCGGAGCGTTAAGTTTTCAACGTTTCAAGAAATCTAGGTATCTATAATATCTATATGTCACGTTATGGGTTACGATTATATATTAAGGAATAATAAAGATCGATATCGCAAAGAATAGGAATATGAGAGACAAAGAAATTCTAGCTGGTATATACCTAATATATACTATAATACCTACATCGCGCGTTATATTATAGTTTTACCGACAATCTGTACGATCTTTATGATCGGCTTGCCCTCGTTTCCGTAATTATAACAGAATCCACTGCAATCTCTGATGTTCCGAGACTGATTCGGTATAACTCTTAACCGCGGAGTGGCCTTAATTTTCATTGCGAAAATTTCCAAGTCAATAAATCCATCAATTGAGCCGATTATGAGAGGCGTAGGTGTATGTATATGTATACATCTATAATTAGTTCGATCAATAATAATAATAATAATAATGATGGATAAAAACCAAAGCCGTAGTTATATTATGTATGTAGCCTGCAGAGTCTTGATTAATTGAGTGAGTGAAAGTTGTCCCCGTATTTGGAATACCGTCGACTAAACGAGGAGAGGAGAGGAGAGGAGACGAGACGAGACGAGACTTTCGGGTCGTTAAAAATCAGATCATGTATGCGTTTGTATCTCGGGTGTGTCTTGAGAGGAGCGAGTTTGTAAATTATGATCACGAATACGAGCGATGGGTCCTTTGCAAGTAAAATTAGGAGTAAGGATGAATAAATCTTGGTAGGTGTAGATGGGGGATGTACGTATTATAGGCGAACTAGGCTGAGCGATTGGTTCGTTAACTCTAATTGTAAGGGAGATCAATATATGACTATAGCCACCCAATTTCGTGGGAGATATTAGGTTCAACCTTAATAATAATTAGCCCTGAGGAACTGCGAAGAGTAAGTTTTCGAATAGACAAATAAATGAACGAAACTCAATTATTAATTACATATTTCTATTTGATATTGATATTGATATTGATATTGATATTGATATTGATATTGATATTGAAACGTAGTTACAAGTCGTAACCGCGTATAACGACTCGTTTATTAAATGGGAAAGAAGAGGAACCAGTCTGCATCAGCTCGACGTACGTATAGTAGGTATAAAGAGAAAACGACTTCAGAATTCAACGAGCCGCGATAGACTCTAATATCCTCGTAATTCTTGATAAGCTGTAAGTCGGATGGAGGTTAGCGGTAATGGGTTTAATTAATCATATAAATTAACAATGGCCTGAATACGATGATAGGATTATTGATTTAACCTTGAAGTAATTCCCCGCTTGACTATAAATTATCGCTAATAGCTTCAGACGTCCCTGACTAATTAGCCAAGATCTTTTATATGTCTTTATTTCTTTTTTTCTCTCTCTCTCAGCTCCCATAAAGTATATAGACGCGCGTATATTACGTCTAGTCAATTTATAATATAATATAAATATTTGATAAATCAATATTAATGGACTTTTGGAAAAAAAAGGGAACCACTTAGTTTTTTGCATTAAATATTATGAATATAAGTAGAAGCATCGAGTATTAATGTTTCTTTTCTAGAATATTAAAGGTATTTTGAAAAAAACGAACGATTATCGACGTACAAAAATATATACCTGACTCAAAAATCTGAATAAAATTCCCTGACATTTCCCAGGTTTTCCATTTCTCCTGAGATTTAATGCAACTCCACCTTGATTAATGAGCAGCGAGCGTCGCGTCGTGTCGCGACGTCGTGAACCGTGGAACTCCATAAATACTTCTTGCCCAAGTTCTGATTGGACGAAGGGGGGTTAAAGTCAGGCGGGAGCATGTCGCAGCTCACAATCCTAATTACCGTCGAAGCGCGAGTTCGCTTCGCTATCGCACCAACAATTACCAACCACTTGAATTCCTCGAAGGCATACCTACACTCGAGGTACAGGTACAGGTACAGGTACAGGTACACATATACAGACGTAAACCAAACTATAAAGTAAAGTATAAACGTGAAACAAACCTGCGCAGCTATAAGACTCGCGATTTCCGATTCACGGATATTCGAACAGATGTTAAATACACCGAAAAATTATAAATTCCGTACGGGTTTATGCGCGAAGATCCGCGACGTCAAATTTATACCCTCTCGCATTTGCACACAGAACATTCATGCAGTGAAGCGCTCGAATTACCGCGAGCAGACTACATATTCGTTTCTTCCTGTTCTTTTCCCCGGGTTCTCGTCTTTTTGTGTCCGTTTCTTTTTTTTTTTACATTTTTTTTTTTTTTTTTACCGCACTATACCCAGCCACAGGATTTATGAGGCTATAACTTTTCGATGCATTCACCAGTCGACCGTCGACGACTCGTGCACCAGCGACGACCCGTTTCACCGGGAAGTGATGCGGTCTCTCTGCGTTTTATTAGCGAGAACTGCTCTTCCACGGATCGTAGCATTGTCCCCGATTACAACGATTACCGCGTATCTCTATCCTACTCGCTCTTGAAACTTTTATACGGTTTTACTCCCATTTACGTATATATATGCGGGTATATCACTGCAGTGTATACACGTACGCTTTTAATACTCCTCGCTTTTATACGACTATATAACTGCAAAGTTTTCGCATTGTTCATAACGAAAGGACTTTAAACACAATGTGCTATCGTGTGAATATAAGAAACAACATTGCCCTATGACACGGTGTTGTGAATTAAATCAAACGTAACGAATGATAACTAACTTTATATACCTTATACATATACCCATACGTACAGGAATAAGGATAGTAGCTGTTCCAAGGCAAGGACTCGCGAGTCATAAAATCAAATTTATGCCAAGGGTTATGCTAAGAACAGGTCGCCTGTGTGTGCACGGGTACTATAATACTGCATGCATCCGTGCATACACGAGGGGTTCATCTTTATTGTTCAGAATGATGTACTAAATTTGAGTATATAATATGAGGTATATAACAGCGATATTAATTGGCGAATTGCTCCGCGTTCTTCAATTTCCATAACCAGAGTTGTCAGTCACGCGATAGTATATTCTTCTATCTTTAATTTCTAAGGGTGAAAAAGAAGGATGAGGCAAAGAGGTATACTAGTAGTAGATATAGAACTTTACGATTCCCATTCATTAAAACCCCGGTAATGTTCGGTTTTAGATTACAGGTAGAGCATAGCTACTTCAGTCTGCAAACTCGAGTCCCTTGTCGTATATTCGTATACCTACATATACGCCCTGGGGATCTTGAATTATGCAATTATATCGGACGGTGAACGAGAGCGCATGCAGTTCTGAATCCCCGTCGATCATCGTCCGTTAGAATTGCAGCCAGAGCTAGCTCGCTAGCTGCGAGGCATTTTTCTTCTTCCTTTTTCACATTATTTTAAATCCTCTATCCATAGCTCTCCAGACCCTATTTTTTCCCTGTTATACAAATAACCGCGGAGTAGAAATACCCTCGCGCTTAAAAAAAAAAAAAAAAACTTTTATTACTCCTGATCGCGTCTATATGTAATACTACACATAGCAAATATATATACGCTCTCCAATGTACTCGCCTATATATATATATATAGTATACCCACTCTATTCACGAACGGGATAATTCAGTTGGATTTACTACACGTGGCACGTGTGCTCGCGGCGGGTACACATACCTTCGTAATACTTACCTTACACAGTTACTCTCATATGGCATAAATAAGTTATAGAACCAATGTGAGCTATGCAGACCGATAGACGACGGTCGTCTGGTATAATGAGGTAGGTAGGTAGGTAGGTACCAGCTACGTACGTACACTGCATAGCATGAACGCAGGCAATTGCATAGTCGTTCTTAGTTCGAGCATGACTTACGACTTACGAGTCATATTATCGCTGCCATCATTCTCGACGGACAAAGTGCCCGTAGTTCATTCTACCCTTTCCTCTTTCCTTCTCTTCGACGCTATAAGGTAAAGAAGAGATTTCTGAAGTGCATTGTGAGCTGGCCAATTGTCGTCACGAATTCTCCCCGGATTAAAATAACATGCTGTGAAGTAGGTACATAGGTGATTGATTATGGACATGAATATTGCGGAGGCGAAGGCAAATGAAATGGAATTAAATAGTAGAGGGCATATGACGATCTCATAGTACAATAATTGAACGTCAAACCGGCGTAATACTGTGGGGAATTCAACCGCCCCAGGATAATACAATTAAATCCTTTAGTGGTCAAAATAGCGTATGAAGTTAGCCGATGAAAACCACGCGGGACGACGGGATAGAGTGAGAGAGAGAGAGAGAGAGAGAGAGAGCTAAAGGAGGGTTTTTGCGGCCGGAGAAAAGGGTTAACCACCGCACATAACACAGGAGTTAATCCCCTTTTCGCATTTCTTCTTCCCGAACGAATGAAGCTTGCAGCCCATCCCCCGATCAACTTTCTTTCTCGCGGTTAGTTTTTTTTTTTTTTTTTTTTTTTTTTCGGTGAAAAAAAGGCAGAAAATCACACGCGACGTATCTATATTTCTTTTCTTCTTCTAATTTATTGCGTTTTTCGTATTCCGACACTGGATGAAAATCCAGTTAATTTACTTCCTCTGTTAATTAAATACAAACTAATAATTAAATCGATTCGTAAACATATACGTAGAAGGCGATGGTTTTAAAATTGAAAATAAACGATGAAAACAATTCCCCGATATTCGAATAAGTATAAATTATACGTAAGTATAAGGTAATTGGTTGTAAAATGGAAGTATAATAATCGACGATTATAGGTATATAGTTATATATATAGACACGTATGTGGATATTCGTAATGGTGCATAAGGAAAAGGTATAGTATAGGTATAACCATTATTTCGAGCGATATTTAAGTTAATTGTCGTTATGTCGTCGTAGTTAGTGTCAGGGACATGAAATTATCGAAAGGGTTTCTCCCGCGAAGAATAAGCGCGCAGTAGGTGTAGAAGAAATCTCGCAGAAGGTTGGCGCGCTGAGGTAATTGGCGAGGATGACGGAGGAAATTGGCCCGGTCGCTGCTCGACCTCGCGCGCGCGAAAGAGTAAATTGGATCTTTTACACGTATAAACCTATACTACAGGTATGGGTATCGGAGGTGAGAATGTATGGGGCCCTATACACAAACGCATAATGGGGATACGGATAAGTTTAATACCAGCTCGGGCCGATGTTCACCGCGCAAACATAACTCCCTGCGTACATCGTTCGGCCAACCGACCACCGGCCACCGTTCTCCTTTTTTTCTTTTTCATTTGATTTTTTTTTTTTTTTTTTTTTTTTTTTTTTTTTTTTTTTTTTTACGTTTTGCTTTTCGTTTTTCGCTTTTTGTGTTAAGCGCGCGGAGAACGAGTCAACGTGGATTTTTAGATTCGGCACGCGATTACGTACCGTAATAAGAAAACGAAAGAGCTACGTCCTATATAAGAACTATATATACCTTTACCTATATGTAGGTTTATATTATGCTTGTGCTATAAAAACACGATGGATGATGTTATTACATGAGAAATGAATGAATATGCGAACTCTCGCGGCGGTCAGAATACATGAGAAGCGTAAGAAATACGTGCGAATACGATAGATATTATATAAGTGAAAAACACGGCGAGACAGATATTATCACCAGCATGGAGAAGGTAGGGAAAAATAACGTTCTTCTTTTTCCGCTCTTTATCATATTATGTATTTGCAATGATTTAGTACTATACTGCGAATTTCGATTTTTGGTATACCAACTGTCGAAGTATGAGTCAGTGAAATTATTAGCGTCGAATGAAGAAGTTCAATCAAATGAAAACGAAATGAAATAAAAATCAAATCAAATCGAATTGAATTGAACTGATTGAAA
This sequence comes from Tenthredo mesomela, assembly GCA_943736025.1. NCBI lineage: Eukaryota > Metazoa > Arthropoda > Insecta > Hymenoptera > Tenthredinidae > Tenthredo > Tenthredo mesomela. Next base: position 27,979,637 of record OX031020.1, read on the forward strand.
TGGTAGGGAATCCCTGGCGATGTGAGATAGGAATAGAAAGAGAAAAAGACAGAGAGAGAAACAGAGAGAGAGAGAGATTGAAAAATCGTCGAAAAGTGGCTATAAGATTAAAAAATATGGAAACGTGATCGAGGGTAGAAAGTTGGCGAGCGAATATATCCGTGCGGTTGAATAGTTGATCATAAATTAAAACCCCTAAGCTGGTAGGTATAAAGATGCGAGCGAATGAGGGAAGAAAGGACGGATTAAAGACAGAAGGACGAAAGAAAGGAAGGAAGGAAGGAAGGAAGGGTTGAATATAGGTTACACCCTGGACACGGATAAAATCGATTACCTGAGCGTTTCAAACACGGATAGTTAATTCCGATCTCTATTTCCTTCTTTTCTATTTTCTTTTTTATTGTCTCTTTCGCTTCTCGTTCAAGGGTGAAAATCATGGTAGATGTATGTACGCAATTCGCACATGTTACACTATATTACGAGTCAAATACATACAGCGAAACAGAACAGAAGAGAAGTAGGAAGGAAAAGGGAAAGGGAAAGGGAAAGGGAGAGGGATGGGGGCTAAAAGCTTATCGCGAGGACCTGATCTGCCTGGAAAACGATGAGTTTGCGAATGCGGTAGGAAAGCACGACGCCCTGTTCCCTCGGCAATAAATATCTCGGGTCCGGGTGTGCGCGTGTCTCTCTCTTACTTCTCTCGTTCTCTCGCGTTCTCTCGTTCTCTCACCGCGAAATATACGTATATGTATATATGCGCGTGTATGTCTATGTGTATTTATGTGTGCAGGTGTGTTATAGCTGGGAGGAGGCGGGCGGGCTCGTGTCGAGAAATACGCAACGTTGAATTTCAGTTATGCGGACGTGCTAATAACAAACGGATTCTATTCCGTCGTGAATTCCATCCTTCTATTACGTGGCTGCTGGGGCCTCGCGAGATTTATAGACCGATAAAACATTCCGATATATACCTACTCCGCACACCTATAGGTATATACCTATATGCGTATATATATATATATACACGCATTAGCTAGTACATCTAGTCGCGTTTGTATTTATGGATATTTTATATACAACGCGATATCTTCGAGGAACGGTTTTCACTCCGTATCCTATATATACCTACTCCTCTATACTAACATTCACACCAATCATTTTTATGATATTTATTTATCATTAGGAATAAATCGGCATCGACTATATATACTTCGGTATAGATAATTGCAAATTCTCCTTTTCTGTTCAATTATTCAACGATCGTATCGAAGCCACAACAAGTGGTCAAATTATTCGTTTTGTAATTTAGTTTTTAGAAAGTAGGTTTCAAAATCCCATCACCTATTCTGCACGATATCATGAAGTTATCGATTGAAGTAGATAAAATGATTTCCGTGAAGATCAGGGTTTGGATTAGAATTAACTATTTTTCGTCTTCACATCCTGATGAGAAGGACATCAGCTGGACCAAAATTTTCGGATTTTTGATCTTTCGGAATTCTGTTGTTCTGAATTTCAACATTTCTGAAAATTCTAAATCATCCGAAACGAATTTGAAACTTAAAAAATTCTGAACTTTAATCCTGCGATCTCTTGAGTCACCTAACTCGTATATACAAATACGTTGCGATTTTATCTGACGATGCGATAAACTCAAGCGAAGTTCAGCGCTGGCCTATATCCGGTCTTCTCCACGCTATCCACCTTCATTAGCAATTCGTCCTCATTAGAGCTGGGCGGAAGGGTATTAACCCCCGGCATACCTACGCCTTTTCCGCTACCCCTTTGCGGACGGACCTCGCGCGAGGAGATGAGAAAAGGGAAGGAAAGGGAAGGAAAGGGACGGAAAGGGAAGGAAAGGGAAGGAGGTGCCTAATCTGAATCAGCAAAGATAAGGCCGACAACCTAGCCGTCGAATCGTCGTCTCCGCTTCTATCCGCTTGATCAGGGACTAAATCCCGGCTAAACCTTTGATCCTAACGAAATTACACTCACCGAATTACTATAGCTATACTACAGGTACATAATCCTGAATTCATTGAATAAACGTTATATACCCAACCCTTGCGTGTATATTAATACGTATTAATACGTCGAACATGGGTAAACGTGTATAATCGAACGATTTAATCGATCACTGTATATTAATTAATATCGGCGAATCATCGCAGAAGAGAAATAAATTGACTAAGCGATAATCGTGAAGTTTATATAAAAGATCGTTGCGGATTAATTCGACGATTAATTAGAAAAGAAGAAATAATGAATCTATAGAAACAAAAGATTTCGAGTTATAAAATGTCTGTAAGCTGCGCGGATCGTTAAATCGAAAAATTCTTTCCTTATAATCTAAACCGGTCGTTTTAAAAACCGCCCCCTATTTTTAGGTGTAAAAATCCACCTACCCCGTTAACTTTTACGACTTAAATAGCGAGCCATTCGTACAGGGTAGTAATTAAAAGCAAACAAAGCGGCAACGACGAGGCCGGACGACCTCGTTGTATAGATAGGACACCTAATTTCGCTCGGGTTCTTTGGGTAAACAAGTTTTCACGCCAGTTAGTTATATAGGTACACCTACCTACCTCTAGAGACTGGGGCAAAAAATAGGAAAAAAAAAAGAATTCATCAATTTTCTGCCTGTATTTTATCGGACGTTTTTTTTTTTTTTTTTTTTGCTTTTTTGTTTTTACCGAAAATCCGAAATTCACGAAGAGTAGAGAATTGAAAAGAAAAGAAAAGCACGTCCGCTGATATTGAAGGTTTGCAAAAAAAATTGAATGACGCTTAATTGCGAAAGCGCGATACGCGTAAGAAGAACGGGGTGAGTAGGTATACCTACATATAAGTTTTAACGAAGAACAAAGTTGTCTTCGCGGTTATGGGAGACTCGGCTCAAGGGAGGTCCGAAAGGTCTTCATTGTCCTGGATAGGCGGGATGTCATTCCCGGAGAATCGTTCGCTCAGAGCACCGGCTAATAAAAACTGGAAATTCTGGTTCCCCTGGAGAGGTAAGCATGATCAGCAGCGGGGTTCGGAAACGGGTGCGCATTACGCGCCCGGTTGTAGGTAGTACCTACATACTTGAAAGACGCCGAGCGTCGCGTCACTTCTTCGGTGAACTGACCGCGGGACCGGGGATGATGGGATGTACGAATGGGTGATACGAACTGATTCAATTATTCGCCACGCGACAACGTCTATAAAATTTTATACGAGATTTCCCAACTAGAATAATTATATAGGGAGTTGTAATAATAATCAGATACACGAGGTAGCCGCAGCACATACTAACGTGAGGTGTTAGTAAATACAATTATAATTACTTCGTCAATTCGATTATCGTATAGGTTTGAAAAGAAATAAAATAAAAAATATGTAAATCCATATCAAGAGTGTTTTCGAATTATATATATAGAGGAGACAGGAATTAATTGAATAATTGAAAACAGAGGTGAATGAATGAACTATGTATACGCATACTGTATACGAGGACGATATTATCGATGTCGCGTCCACTGCATCCATGATAATTAATAATATAAAATGAAAATTATTATCTTCAAATAACAATACAGATTAACGCGAGTATTTTAATTACGGAGAAGCCGCACTCGTGCGCGGGATACGTAGTACTAGGTTATACGCGATACATAAATGATCCACCGCACGGATTGGGTTGACCCGTGTGTGTATATAGCTATAAGCCATTAATGTAATATTCAATATTAACGGCTTACGTCAATCCGACTGCACACGTTCGCTAAATAAATAACATTTCGGTTGTTGAACGAAAGCGTGTAACAAATCGTGTAGCAATCCAATTTCCCCATTCGTAATACCAATCAAAATAATTGGGGTAAAGAAAGAAAGAAAAAAAAAACAAAAAAAAAAAAAAAAGAGGAAGAAAAATCAGACCCGAAAATTGAGTGAAAGGAGAACATGATGAATTAGAATCACGTATATATTTCCTACACCATATATTTCTCGCATCTGATCGAGGATAAGAATACGCGGGCAATTAATCCCGTCTATATCAGGTGTGTATAGTACGTAGGTATGCCTGGTACACGTTATTCTGGGAATAGGATATTGAGGTAGCGAAGTTATCCTGGCGATTTAAAAATTGACAAATGCCTTATTTCATCCTCCAGTCTTGCAGCAGCAGTACAGCAGTTCTGTATAAATTTGCCATAGCGGGGGTGATTTACGTAGGCACTTTGTAAGTAATGGTAACTCTATAACGTTGGAAACTACTGCAGTTCGCAAAGATCTCTGCAAGACTTCAGTACGAGAAGGAGGCATTCGTTATTTACCGCATATGTATGTGCCATAGGTAGGTAGAGAGGTAGGTGGGTATACGTACGTACGTTGAACGTAAACCATTACAGGAGACAGTGACGCGAGTTACTCGCGCGGGGATTCATCCTCCTTATATTTCCTCCGGCATCATTTCGTTCCTTATATCGTTCGCATTGAGATTTTTCTAAATTTTCTTTTATTTATTTATTTTTTTTTTTTCATCATTCCTTCATCTAGATACATATATCGGATTCGCTTATAGGTAGGCGAAAACAATTTTTTCGACGTCGACGCGCGGGTTACTCGATAAACAAGAACAAGAACAAGAACAAGAACAAGAACAAGAATACGAAAAATAAGAAGTAGCTTCTCGCTCGTTCGGTTCGTGCTCTTCGCTGGTTTATAGACGATCGGTGTCTGCCCGAACGTCCGCAACGTCGAGAAGTCCCGCGCGTGGACCACTAGGTAGGGAAGAAGCTGGGATGCGATGCGATGCAGGTCTCGGACACCGGCGGACTACAGCCTCGTGGAATGCCGTCGTAGAGGCTCTCAACTCGACCCAGTAAAATCTTAAGAGACTATATTATCAGCTCTGATATAAAGCAATTTTATTATTTTATTTTATATCTCGGGTGAATCGATCTCCCATTCTGATCTCACGCCCGCCCTCGCCTATACCTCGACCTGCACCCATAGTATAGTCAACTTCCCTACTTCCCGCGTCTTGCAGTATATTAACAACGTCGTCGTCACGCCTAGGAGGGTTTCTGGGTCTTCTTATATGTATACCAGACAAAAAAATGAAGAAGAAGAAGAAGAAGAAGAAGAATAAGAATAAGGTCCGTGCGAGTTTTCAAGACGTCGAAAATACGTCACCGGAAACATACCACTTAAATGGTAAATACAGTTTCCGGTCTTCCCCTCGATTTGCATAGTAGTGCGGATTCTCTACTTATAAGTTATAACCGTGCAGAAAAGGCTTAAACATTTATCTAAATCCTCTCTCACCCTGTTCGATCATCTTACGAGAAACTACGATGTCAAAAATAGATATATTTCAATCGACACATATATATGACAATCCAATTTTATTATAAACACCACTATATGTATATAATATCCATCCGTGTAACCAAGACCCGCACACCGCGATAAAAGAAATTTATTCATTCCACTTAACAAGAGGCAATATACCTTATAGAGATGGAAAAATGGAGTAGCAGAGCGAATAGGTATCAATTCCGGCTCGTAATTTCCCATCGGCTTTCTCTTTACTATACATCGTGTATATACCTACATTCGACAGTAAATTTGTGATATGTGTGTATGCATGCATGCACGCATGCATGTATCTACCTGCGAAACGATGTCTGGCTCAATTACATTTACGAGTAGAAAAAGAGTGCAAAAAGTAAAATGAAAGAAAAAAAAAAAAGAAAAAAAGACAGAGGGGCGGGAGGGGCGGGAGGGGGAAAAAAAGGGAAAAACTAGCGCGGCTGCATGCATCCATAGATGTAGGAAAAGCAAAGCGATGATGCACCAGCGATAGAGAAATATGAGGTACTCTAAATGCACGTGGCACGGTATCAACGCGATCAGCCGACTGACGCAGTCGTGATTTATTTCAACGCGAAATGTTTTACACTGCAGTAGACAGGCGGGAGGAAATAAGGGAATGTATATCCCGTCGACAGGCAAAGTTGTTTATGCCCCGTTCCCAAGCTAGGGAACTCTGGCCGAAAGATTGGCATCGAGTTGTGTCGCATAAATAGATAAAGTAACGATACATTATTCCCCGAGTTGCAGAGGGGTCGAGGAAGCATGGAAACAGGAAGGCAACGATGTTATAATACCGCAAATATATTCCATATATAAACCAATCGACTTTCGAACTGATCAGCTTTGTCTATATAGGTAGGTACTCTCATCTCATCTCTGTGGGTCTCTTAAATTAATTAATCCATTAATCGACGCGACGCTAATTCGATTGCAACGAAAGAGCTGTTGAAAAACTGATGGGATAGATTCGACGATCATAAGAACCCCGGTTATATAATTTCAAGTCAATCACTGGAAATGCAATTATCCAACAAATACGGGTCGAATGGGGCGATTCAGTCTCCATTCTCCAAGGGCGTCCCTTGATTACGGTAACAGCAGCCAGTGTAGGACAACGCGCTGACACGATTGTAACAGCATCAGTTCTCTCCATTGTGTCCCTATTTAACTGGCATTAGCCGACCACCAGACGCGATCTATAGGTACAGAGCCAAAGCCCGTTGACCGATTACGTGGAGTGTGCCGGTGTTACGATATTAGGCGATATTAGGTATACACTCGCGATGATCGTATAACGCAAGACTTCTGGGCTTGAGGGTGGAAGTAAACGCGAAATACGTCCGTATGTAACTTCCCGTTGACTTCAGACGCCAATAACCGCGATCCTTTCATCCCTCGTTTTATTTTTCTCCTTTTATTTTCACCATCCCCACGATTCCATACTAAAAATGAATTACTTATGAGTTTCCGGTGTTTTCCTCACTCGCAGCAATAGCATCGGTATAGTTATTTCCGGGCGCGGAAATACTTCGACTCCTTATAGCCGCAGCCCACAGCAAGAAAGTCGATTGAATTTCAGCTGGATGGATCTCGGAACCGACTGCTAAAGAAATCGGGTAAATTAATTGAAAAGTTTGATCGAAGCTTAGGCGCTCGATAATTCGGCGATCAAATCTCCGTCAACATCAGTCACACGAATTAGTGCTATTTCCATCAGATATTAGGTATATGGGTATAATATAGCCTCGGTGAAACGGAACGATCTGCGATAAAATATAACGTCGGCCGAGTTTGAGAAGGAGCAAAATTTATTCGACAATAGAGAAACCCAGACGCATGTATACAGAAAATGATAATTTATTGGCCTCACGTTGTTATTGTAGCTGCATCCGAACAAGGTATGGCCAAACAGGGCATTCTGCATCGTTCTATAGACATAATATAATGGGTGGTGCGCCGTTTGAGAGAATGGCTATTACACCGCGACAGATAGGTGTATACCCTAGTCTATTCAGTCTGGATGCTGCGCCTACTGGTATACCCATCGGATCTCGGTGCATCAGCGTGTTATGACGCAGGCTGTTGCACCGAGAACTCTGTGCATGAACGTGAGCATGAAGAGAACCACGGCTGGAGCTGATGCTTCGAGGCTGAGCCCGAACTGACAAGCTGAACTGAATACGATATTAGTAGAGAAGAACGAGGATGCGCCAAGTTGCGTACATATGTATATAGGTATGTATATACGATGTACATGGATGCCTGTACTTGCCACGTATACATACAATGATGCAGGTCCGTGGTTTCAGTCCAACGGGACGTCAGCTTGTCTGAACAGCGACTGACATCTGGTTCGCGAGCGTGGGAGTGCGGTCTCGTCTTCTCTTTCATTCTTATATTCTTCTCTCTCTCTCTCCCTCTCTTGCCCTATACATTATATAGTAGAATAGTGTAGAATAATGAGAGGGACATTAGAGGCAAGGACCAGTTTGTCAATTTTCTCTTGCCTCATTGTCCGAACGAGGTCTGGAGGTCTGGAGGGACGAGAAGACGAGAAGACGAGAAAAGGAGGTGAACTAGCGATAGTGTTAATCTAAACGAGTATTTTCCTCTATAGTCTTTTTGTCAGAAAATAAAGAAAATAAGATTGAAAGGTATTTGCGGGGGTTGGACGGCGGAGTATTTGTTTATTTAAACGAAGTTCGCGACTCGGTAGATAGGCGGAGGGTATAGGCAGATAGGTACGGGTGTCTGGATTCTGGAGGGTCGCCAAAGTCGACTGACTTTGTCTCTGGTTGTCTCCGGTTGTTCCGGATGTCCCTACAGAGAAGCGCTTTGACTCGAAAACGTGAGTGGAATTTATACGACACGAGGGGGAAGAATTCCCCGATTCTTTGCTCTCGACAGGCCGGCGACAAAGAGGTATATAGAAAAAGAGAGAAAAACAAAAAGACGCGAATCAAGAAGAGGTCAGAGAGGATGAGGAGGCAGCAGCAGCAGTCAACCAGCCGCATTCACTGCTGAGGAGAACGGAAAAAAGGGAGAAGAAGAGCTCACCGAATTTAAAAGAGGAGGTAAAAAAAAAGTAGAGAAAGAAGAGAGCGAAACAAAAAGCTAAAAAAGCTAAAAAAAAAGAAAAAAGAAAACTCACACAATATAAGAAAGAAGGAAAGAAAGAAAAAGAGAATGCGGAAAAAGGTCAGAATCTCAATTCACTGTAGCGTGAAAAGAGAAACAATGCGAAACACTTTAGTACCCGGGGCGTAAAGTGTATAGTAGAAGTGAGAAAATCCTGAGCACGCGAGTATTGAAGTAAAGGAAATATGAAAACAAGTGTAAAATCTCGTCAGTGCAAGTGTAGTAGGTATATAAGAGACGGAGACGGGGAACTCGCGAGTTTGGTAAGAGTTCGTAGGAATTACTGTAGCCATGTCAGCAAGCCTCGCTATATAGATATAATATGCAGGGTATGCGTGCTGCAGAATAAGCAGCGAGGGGTAGATTTTGCCGGGTAGAATTCTGCACCCCCGCGGTTGGCAGCAGAATCGTGTGGCTAATAACCTTCCTTTTGAAACAAACCAGCTAAACTTCTTCTCTCAATCTGTGGGACCTATATACTCCCTCCTTATACCTACATCTCCGCGCCCTATCCAACCCCATTTAATCTCCCTCGTTCTTCTCTCTTTCACCACTTTTCATATAGGATTTAGACGTTTATCCGTTTATATCCGTGTTTGAACCGCATAAGTTCGCAAAGTTGTTCATTGAGAATTTGCAAAAACTATATAGGGGAGAGCGGGGCAAAACGGGCAGCGGGGCAAAACGGGCAGCTCCCCCGAAAAATAAAAAAAAATGTTGGAAAATTTTAGATTTTTTTTTTTTTTCAATAAAAATTGTTTCCCAATGAATTTTGATTTTTTTCTGAATTTAATTTCGAAAATTTGGCCGAGGTGCCCGTTTTGCCCCGCTGCCCGTTTTGCCCCGCTGCCCGTTTTGCCCCGCTCTCCCCTATACATATATAGGTACCAAAATCTGTAGAAATAAGATTTTAATTTCTATAATCCGCAAAAAAATAAAATAAAAAAAAAAAGTAAAGAAATAAAAAATCGCTAATTTAGAAGTATGTAATCGAGTTGTTGTTCTCTCCTTTGTTTTCGCGTAGGGTATAATCGTGTTCGTATGTAATTATATGACCCCTGAGTCATCGCGCCAATTAATGTCGTAACTACATGCGTATGTATATATGTATATTATTATAAAAGCAAGTCTGGAACGGAAGCGGAAATCACGTTCCAATATTTGCGCAATTTTTATCTCGCAATAATGATACTTACTGTAGATTATTATTGTTATCATTGCCATTATTCATGTACCTTTTTTTTTTTTTTTTTTCCCTTTTTTTTTTTTCTTTTTATATCATTGTTGTCAGGCCTCTCTTGTCCCTGTTTTATTATCTGTTCGATCGAGCGTGAAGTCTACTGAACTTTGTAATAATTATAAGTATAGATATCTCTATACTAGATACTATGTGTACAGATCTTTCTGCAGGAAAGAGAGAGAGAGAGAGAGAGAAAAAAAAGAAAAGAGATTTGTAGGAATATCGCCGGTAACAATGTTGTTGTGTATTATTTTGTGAGTCACAAATTTCCATGACTAGGTAAATTGTGGCATAAAGGAATAAAGGAATGTATATACTTCATACTTGTTGGGGTAAGGAGACGGGTAACGCCTGCGGAGCAGAAGTATACTCCGCGTAATTTTCCGCATTTATATATAAATATAAAACGTAGAAATCTCTCTTGAGCGATTTAACTGCCATTAGAAACGAAAGTGACGGTGAAATGTAAGTGGATAATAATTATGTAGCCTCCAGATGTATAAATGCTACCTACTGCTGCAGGGAAGAGAAGGAACGGAAAACTCCTTAGCTTGTGGAATTAAGGCAGTGTTAATATCAACTTTCCAAGAGAGGGTCGAGCCAGTAAAAGCATACAGAAGCCCCAGGAGGGGGTCTATGGTACGTAAGGGAAAAGAAGGGAAAGAGAAGGAAGAGGAAAGGGAAAAGGAAAAGGAAAGGGAAGAGGAAAAGGAAAAGGAAAAGGAAAAGGAAAATGAAAATGAGAGGAAAGGGTCCCTCTGAAAAATAATTACGTCAGAGTTAAGAATCGTTCTTTCCGAGTGAAAAAATTCTGAACCTGAAGTCAACCGGGGGAATTTTCTAACGCTAGTTTCACAGCCCCAGTTATACCAAGTCTTTATTAAAGATAGCGTATCTCGTTCTGAAATAAATGAACTCAACACTTACCGAGTTTATAAAAGAAGAGAAAAAGAACAAATTCATTAATCATTACATTCCTTTTAGCTTCATTATCAAGCTCGATGATTTTTTTTTTTTTTTTTTTTCTTCTTCTTCTTCTCTGACAATAAAACGAGATCTGCGATTCGCGCAAGAAAGGAAAATACCTACCCTCTTCGCCCATAGGGCTCCGAATGTATACATAAACCCTAAAAAAAAAAATCGATCTGTATGAAGAAAGGCTGAGTTTAAATGGCGGGATAAAGGGGGCCGCAGACACTTCCATTATACCTTACATTAAAATTAGAGAGCAGTTAGTGACTTTTTTTTATTTCCAGACACAGCACAGCTTTACTGACTCGAAGGGAAGGGAAGGAAAGGGGGTGAGAGGGGAATCTGTCACGGGCGAAAATGAAAGAACGCAATTATTATTGTAACAACGAATGGCTCGCCCCGCTTTTCGGCGTCTATACATATATATATATATATATATATATAGGTATAACGTTTTTTATTTTTTTCCACCGTTAAAATCGCGTCTCAATTTACGCGGATATAAAGCGACAGTGTAAAATCGTAATTCCACATCAAGCCAGTGGGTAGATTGTACAGTGATAAATTGTTTCTGTCAAATGTTCTCTCTCAATTATATACACGTACTGTATTATAATATAACACCCGCGTGCGATGGTTGATTTTTACATTATTTCACACCGACACAAAAAGGATTCGTATTAGGCGGTTCCAGAAAATTTAGGTGTATTCCTCTGCAGGATATATGTGAAGAGAAAAAACAGTTCATTATAATCGAGACCCTATTTACGGAACTCCATTTTATTTACTTCGTTGGATTTTGGAATTTGGAATTTTGACCCGACCCCTATTCGCGCGTGAAATCTTGCGATAATCTTCGTGTATCCCTCGCGTAATTAATCTTGAGATAATTGCGTGGTTAATAAACGACGTTAACCGTAAAGAATTTCCATTCCCCTCGCGGCCCGTGCCACTTGACTTATTACCTTGAGACAGGAATCATTTCTGCAATGCCGCGTTATAAACTTGTCGACAAATAAAACTAATCGACTCCCACGAAGTAATCGCAACGAAATTCTAAGGTCAAAATCTAATCATTCTATCATTTAGAAGAAAATTAGCGGATTTGTTTTACCCGCATATATTCCGAGAAAATAATTCAAATCGAAATTAACTAAGAAACGTAGTCTATACCCTGCACCAGGGATTAGCGGAATTAATTATTATCAAGATCCCCTCGATTTACAAATTTATAATCTAATTTTATTCCCCATGGTTAAAACGAGTTGGCGTGTTCAACGCAGAACCACTACTCGGTCTATGGGTGGCTAAAATCTGGCTCAATATATCTCCCGATCGAGTACAACGTCAGAGTATGTTGTCAGATAGCTACACGAGGTTGAATCCCATCGTAATACCTACCAACGAAGGTACAATTAAGCTCGTATATAGATACGTTTAATCGACTGGATGTAAATTTCATCCGTCCCTCACCGAGGTACTAGTATACCTAATCGCTTTAAAATCGCACGCGCGGCAGCTAGCCTTACGTGATATTTTCATTTTTCATCACTGCGAAATCGTATGCGGGGTGATTCGAGAAAACAAATCAGCGATCTCGTTATTTTTCAAATTCCCATTAGCCGGTATGAAAATGAAAATTGATCAAGTCACGTTTATTCATCTCTCCTTTATTTTTTATATCCAAATAAGCGTAACGGCTTCGGTTTAACACTGTTTATGTAATACGCTCGATTAGAGAAGCCCATGCAGGAGTCCCCAGAGTTGGACAAAGGGGCCAGGCTTGGCCCAGCACCGGGAACCCAGCTACGGCGTCCCTATATTGGCCCATGCTTGGATCATAACTGGGTACTCAACCGTGGCCATTCCTATGATTAGCCAACCTTGGGCCAAAACTGGCTAACCCATGTTCGGCCATTCCTATGGTTGCCTAATCTTGGACCAAGACTGGGAGACCCAGCTTTGGCCATTCAATGGCGAGCCAGGATTGGCCCAAGGATGGATAACTCAGCATTGGCCGTTCCTGTAGTTGCCCATTCTTGGACTAAGACTGGGAGACCCAGCTTTGGCCAGTTAATGGCGAGCCGGGATTGGCCCAAGGATGGGTAACCTAGCATGAGCCGTTTCTGTAGTTTAAGACTAGAATTGTGACGAAGATTTTTGGAAGATTTGTGCGGTTTGCGACGGTCGAAATGAAAGTCAATTCGCGGAGGCATATATAAGCGCGTTTCTTTGCACCAAAATAAACTTATGAATATTCTCGAAATTGTGTTGTCGTGTGTAACGTTTTCGTAAGGTAGGCCGAAGCGCGTCAACGCCATCTCTGAAGTTCGCGCCGGTCCAAAACCTCCGAGCGCTCAGAAAACCTCTCTCACAAGTAAAGTAACATCCCAACGTCAATAGTACCCGTGAATATCGAGGCATCATTCAGAGAGAAATTTATATCTTTCTAAGTATCAGGCTAGCCTGTGTTTAGTCTGTTGTCAATTTTGGAAAACAGACTTCAATGTAATCTAAGAAATGATCTCCAAGATTATTAGAAAAACTTTATGTAATATAAATATCACATAATTATACGAATAATCAAAAAATTATTTATTTCATTATTCAATTATTATTTAACTAATGGCCAATTTTTGGCAATTAAATTTGGGCCAGTTCTGGCAACCACGAATGGGCCAATCCTGGCAACCAAGCATGGCCCAGTCTTGACAATGAAGTCTGGGCCAGTCTTGGTATCCAAGCTTGGCCCGAGATTATCATTCCAGACTTCTACCAAGGCTGGGCCAAGACTGGTTTACAAGCTTGGGCCAGAGTTCTACAGAGTTGGGCCAAGCCTGGGCTAAGCTTGGGCCCGTAGTACTTTCCTCTATGGGAGGTAGGTATGGGTACAAGGCTGTATAGGAAATAGCGCTCGGTTATTCCCCTTTATATACTTCTATATACATGCGCAATTTCAGCGCAAAACTTATAAGCCGCATGGCATGGATCCTGCGGGTTCGCCCACGCTATATACCCGTATGTTGATGCTTTGTTTTATACACAGATATACCTTACCTACAAGGTTTTTATCTATCAAAAGCCTTCGGCCTCGAGGGAAATCCGTCTCAGGGACGTCCGGTTCCTCGTATGATTTTTATTTCTTTATAGCTATAGGATATACAATGTAGTATAATTCAAGGTGTTACTTGAAGTAAGTCCGAGTTGTTTCGTCTTATTATTATTCCCTTCATAAATTTCTTCGTAATTTAAAAATTTTTTTTTTTTTTTTTTTTTTTTTCAAATACTAAAAATATCGGTCAATTATAAATCTACGAGACCCGATGTATAGAAACACGTGTCTCAGCATTCGACATTCGACTCGATGTATTCATATCGGTTTAGCTGCGGGGCGCGTGCCTTGGCGAAGGTAAAAGAGGGAAGGGACTTTATAAATCGACCATAAAATGGATTTTCCATCCATATATTTCCTCCCTTTTTTTTTTTTTTAGCTATACACGATGATAAAAACCTGACTTTTATACCCTGCAGCAACTCCTCTCTTGTGCACGATAAAATATATCATATACAGATATTATGTGATAAGTCCAGGATTTTTCGGGGCCAGATTGAAGTTACGAATTTTGTGCATCCGGTACGGTAAAAATTTCGAATTTTAAAAACTTTTTATAAATGGTATTTACCCGAAAGTCTATATACACAGCCGATTTGAAAAATGTTGAAACGAAGAATACCGGAGATAAAATATGTACCTATATTATATATATACCGTATTTACGTGAAAATAAGCCGCACCCGCGTATAAGCCGCACCCCGATTTTGGAAGGGTCATTTGCGGAAAAAAGTTTTTACACTCGTATAAGCCGCGGGTATAGAAGACACAAGCCGTCGACAAAATTCGAATTTCAACACTGCTTTGTACATGCGCGACCGCTTTTTAAATCACGGGAGTTCCCCTATTCCTTCATTTTGATTCAGATAAAAAAATGTTATGAAGTATTTCTGGCATTTTTACTGATTGCGTTTCCTTATACACCTATGCTAAGTCATTCCATGCTGTTCCAACGTTTTTTGTTCAATATTTCGCAATTGTATCCTCATATAAGCCGCACCCGCGTATAAGCCGCACCCAGATTTTGGGAGGTTGAAAAAGCGAAAAAAAGTGCGGCTTATTTGCGCGTAAATACGGTATATATTAATAATTATAGTATAATGGTTACGACGGAGAGAATTATGTAGGTTAAAAGTATTCCGTAAGTCAAGGTACTGATCGTCTCGGTTATTTAATTTAAGGGTAAGGCGATTCGGCGTGCGAAGGCATTTCGAATCGGCGTTATTCTTAAAACTGTGAAACGTGAAACGGAAGCGGCACTAATTATTTTCATTACTCACATCCGTTCCGTGACTGATTACCGTCGGCAGGTGTCCGAGGTAAGGCGGTGCAGTATAATCTACAATAATAGTTGCAAGCTCTCCGCGCGGTCCTATAATATGTATATTACCTTCCTTATTCAAAAGAAATAATTATTTTTATTATAAGTGCGTTTAAGAAGTACGACGAGTTTTTAAATTAAAATATGGAACACGTCAGGCCTCATAATTCTGTTACGATTTAAAGAAAGTCGCGAAAAAAGCTTTTAGCTATACCTACACGAGGTCAGAGAGCGAGCGGTAGTGTCCTTTCCCTAAAAAGTCTAAATAAAACTTCTTTAAAAACTCAGCTCCGACTGAATTCGACAGCCGAAGAAAAATCACCGAGAATAAAGACGAAGGGAAATAAAAAAGCAGATATTCTTTATCCAAATCCAAACTCGAAAGTTTGACAGCTTGAAAGCTCGCTTCTCTCGCAACTTTTCCCGGACGGTTTACCCCCTCGCGAATCTATATATAGGTAGGATATACGTCTCACAGACAGAGGATGTTCTCTAAAAGGACGAAACACGTTTTGTCTTGCCATTCATTCCGGTATTTTCATTTCTTCATTAATCATATGAAAGAAACTATGAATATGAATCGTGAAATCCAAACTTTTCATTTATTTAAATGTGAAAGTTCGAAGGCTTAGGGGCAGTACTTAGAATTGAGATGAGGAATCCGGGGTTTTGACTAAATTTTTTTTGTATACATTTGGAGACGTGTTCTGGCCCATGGGAGCATTGAAATTCTGAAATGATCGAATTAAGGACCACCCTAATAGTACCTCATATACCTATATGTTTGAGTAACAAAGCTCGCGAGAGAGAAGGTCCCGCGAAAGAGAACGCGGAAGGGAACGCGAGGATCGGTGATTTCGAGACAAAGCTTGAAGCTGGGCGAGGGCAAAAACGTTAATTAAGTGCGGTGGTATATATAGCAGTGCTAGCGGTGAAAATATGCCGGTGGAATGAAGGTGAAGGTTTGTCGGGATAAAGGATCCAGTATTGATCGACAAACTCTCTTTCTCTCTGTCGCTGCAGACCACACCACACTCATCTCTCTCGTCGTAAAACCGAAACTCCCACGACAGCGGGGACCCCGGTTCTCACATTATCATCCACCCACCGCTTTCGTTCAGAATCAGTTTCACGTGCCGCACACTTCATCCGCGGACCTGACTGGCGCATTTGCAACACAGACATAGACTGGACATTTTCACTTCATAAAAGAGAAAAAATAATCCTGCAGGAATAAATCTGTGGTAAATCGAATGTAGAAAATGGACAAACGTTGGAGTGTATACAGAGTCTAGAATAGCGAACGAACGAACGAACGAACGAACGAACGAACTCCCTATTCTCTTCTGTCCTTTTCTCTTCTCTTCTCTCGCGGAGGTAGTGATAAATTTCCTCCAAGCTGTTTGCGGACTTTTTCACCTTTCGCAAGGCCAGAGATGATTTATTTGTCTAAAGACTGCCGTGGCTGTGGCTTTGGCTTTGGCTTTGGTTGTGCCAGCTCCTCGGCTCGGACGAGAACCAAAAGGATGAAAACATATCTTTCAAGCGTTCTCCAACGATAAATCATTAGGGAATTGTAAGAAGAGCTAGAATCAAGCTCTCGTCGTTTAATATACGGTTTTAAATTGGCCTTGGTGTAATTCGTGTATTTGCGTTCGATGGGGGCCGCGGCTTCAAATTCCGAATTCTATAAGCTCCGGGTTTTTAGTTTCAAATTTTTTTTAATCCGTTATGTAGGTAGAAATATCATTTTCGAAAAATGATGAGTCGATAATGTTGAAATTCGGAACTTATCGGATGATGATAGGAATCGTAATGAGAATGATGATATTGGTAGATAAGCGGACTTTGTTGTAGCGAATTTAAAACGAGTTGTCATGCCCGTGCCCATGCCCATGCCCATGCATGGCGCATACCCGATTCCATACCTCGTTAATTATTCTCAACGACAAACCGACACGATATATAATGATTTTGATTGACGGTTTGGTATAATACATAAGCGGCATTAGACCGCCCGACTATTTACGACGCGTATCACGTAACGGCGTCACTATCCAAGGTCAAGACTTTAAGACCTCCTCTTATTCCTTCTCCTATCCCTATCCGATTACAATTACCTACTAAGATTACAATATTATATACCTTTATCCGGTGGGGTTCCCGCTTCTTGATGCAGACCTGTAGGTATACATAGTACGCCACGGAATGGTAATCACTAATTATTGCCTGAGCTTAGGATTCCATTCGAGGTTCCATCCCACCTACACGAAAGGATGAAGGAAGATTAAAAGGAAGGTAAATGATAGACGATAAAGGAGGTGAAAAATGTTTTAGAAATGGGGTAAAAATAGCAAAGGTATATATAAACCGAGCGGCGTAAATATCGCGTAATGTAATTTAAAAATGTAATTGCTCTTGTCATGTTCTACGTTCAAGTGGTGCAGCAGTATACCTACGGTAGAGCGAAGTTGGGTTTTGTGTGTAAGTGTATAGGTATACGTCGTACATATGCGATGATGATAAAAGTACGGGGGATGAGAGGAGAGGAGAGGAGAGGAGAGGAGAGGAGAAGAGAAGAGAAGAGAAGGGTGCAACAATGGGTGGTCGGGAGTGGTGGAGGAGGCAGACTCCCGCTTCTGTAATAAGTTTTCGCGTAAAACGAAACGGGAATTATCCGAGCGTGAATGTGCCGGGGAATTGTATTTCACGGTAACCGGGGATGAAGGCAAAATATTCCCTGTCCGCTCGGCGTGTCTCTCTATTCCCATACTTGGCGGTTGGCTACACGTCAAGCAGAGTATAAAAGCCCACACAAGGTATATGTATGTACCTAACGCGATGTACCTACCACGCGTACCTAAAAAGCCCCGGAATAAAGATAAAGGATTTCATTATACTGCGATAACAAGTATTATCATATTTTAAACACGCGTCAATCGCAGCTACCCCGATCTCTACCGTATAAATTATCGACAAACGATCGAGAATCGAAGGATCGTGGATCCATGAGTTAACGCGATATCAATTTCACCTTGACGCGAATATACTAGCATCGGTTGAAAAAAAAAAAATGCGTTCTTTTTTTTTCGAGGATCGACAGTCTCGAATTGATTAACTTTTGATAAATGCACTGGCAGTATAGATTTCCAACTCCGAACAATGGGACCCCCCCACCCTGTCATAATAACCTTTTGTGTGTTGGCGAAACGTTTTAGTGGGTGGGAAAACGTTCGTTATGCTTTCCCATTAATTATTCCTCCTTTATTTAGTGGGCTTGTACACAGGTTTAATAATCTAAAACTGAAACTGAAACTGAAACTGTCCTCCGTGGTCGTTGACAACAATTCCGTTGGGTATAGAACATTTAGATCGAGGGTGCAGTGCGGAGGACCTGGTTCGTAGTTATTTATTCAACATTACCACGGCGGCGCATCATCTCTTTCTTCCTTTCCTTTCTTTCTTTCTTTCTGTCTTTCTTTCTCTCTCGTCGTCACACTACATTATCGGTGAGTGGGCTCGTGTAATTACTGTGAACCGAGTTCATAAAAGCTACGTTACACATCTGATAAGAACAGCAGCAATTACGACAAATATATGTATAGTGATGCAGTATAGTTTGTTGCACGATATCCCCCGGCTTATATTCACTTATTAAACGGTATAACACACAAGAACGCTGCATATAACGCCGCGCACGATTGCTCAACGATTACAAACACGTCCTGGGATTAATATCTATATAACAAGGAGGTAACTACGTATAATAATAATTAATGAAATAAATATGCAACAAAAAAAGAGAAAAGTCCTTACGGAAGTTTAAAATTTCGAATATTAAATATAACTAAGAAACAAAATAAGGGAGAAAAAGTGTGAAAATTTTAATAAGGCGGATTGAAACGAGCCTTTGAACTTTTTATAACTGCAAAGAGTCGAGACGGAAGAGAAAGAAAAAGGTTGTGTCTGGAGTAGGTACTGATATCGTACCTACCTACCCACCTACCTATACCTCGCTCGCTAACTCTAAGTTATATACGAATCCATATTGTTCGAGACACTGGCGTTGCAGATAATGGAAAGGGAGGAACGTGGAAGAAGAAGAAGAAGAAGAAGAAGATATGTACGAGGGGAAGAAATCGCCCGGGGCTGCTACGAGACGGAAAGAGAAATGGGAATGGGAATGGGAATGAGAATGGGAATGGGAATGGGAATGGGAGGTAAGAGTGAGTTGGCCGTCGAGACGACGAGGTGAGAGAAGACGTATGAAACGAACGTGAACTTTGAGCGCCGCGGCGCTTCGCTGTCTCGTTGCTGCTACAGAGGATAGAGAAAGAAGGATACAGAGAGAGGAAGAGGAAGGAATAAGAGCCAAAGAGCGAGGCGAAGGCGAAGGCGAAAGCGAAGGCTATAGCAAAAGCAAAGGAGAAGGCGAAGGCGACTCCAGACTGGAGAGTCAGGTCGATATCTACCGCGGGCAAGCAAGCAAGCAAGCCAAAGTAAGCCAGACATCCCAAAGTACCGACCATCCGCAAAACATTTACCTAGACTATGGAAAATCCTTACAGTATAAAGGGTTCTCGCTCGGTATTCCGCAGCGTTGAGTTTGCTACCGAATATAACAGACTGAATCAACGACTTCAAAGGCCAAGGAAGATTATTATTCTCTTTATAGATCTCGAGTCAAACAACGTTCTATGATCATCATCTTGAAATTCAATATTTCCTTTCGTATTTAAGAAGCCAACTTTCATGACCGACTGTAGAATTTATCAGGCAGATAATCTTATGACATTAATATATGTATAAATATGAATGATTCAATAAATTTCTGCGAAGATTTCATGAAATTGCAATGCCTCAATAAAACAAATAGTGAGTAGGACAAAATCGCGTGTGTCTTGTTATACATAAGAAGGAAGATAAAAAGAAATATAAAGGATCAACGTCGCAGCGCGAATCAGCGGTTAGCCAAGTTAGCTTTACCGGTTAGTGGCTCGGGGGATTCACCCCGCGTTTCTACTACACGAGACTACGAGGACGAGGACGAGGACGAGGACGAGGACGACGACGTAACTCTGAACGGGGGAACCCCCGGCCGGTTCTGATTAGCCTTTACAACGGCACGGCACAGAGCATCGGGTATAGGTGCAAGCCCATATCTATATCTATATCTATGCCTATATACCTATACCTATAGGAATCCCTATTGCCGTAACCGTAAAAAGACGGTATAAAGAAGCCACGAATGGCGCAAACCTTTTCCAACTGCAGGAAGGATGAAGAGCGAGAGTAAGAGAGGGATGAAATCTCTCTAGGAGCGAAGAATCTGCTGTTATAACCCCTGAATTGAAGGAGAAAGAAAATTGCCAACGCTTTTATGCCCGTACTTATCTAGCTAGATATTGCGGCTTTATTTTTCCTTATTTTTCCTTATTTTTTTCTTATTTCTTTATAGCTTATATAGTAAATTTTTACGGTGCTCTCTTCTTTCGCAGCAATCGGGCGTTGCCCACTTCACTTGAATCATAACCACCGTAAAAAATTGTTTCGAATTTAATAAACTGCAAAGAGAATTGAGTAAAGCAAGAAAACCCTGGTCGTTGTGCATAGCAGAAAGAGCACAACCTCGCCATGATATTACCGCAGTGAATTAAAATCGACTTTGTACGAAGGCAAGTTCGAGGGGACAAAAGAGTATAGGGTATGATGGGTATGGGGGTAGGTAAAAGAGCGACAAAAGAACGAGATGATAAATTGGCAAACTTTCTATAAGCTTGTGGTTGGCACTTGGCAGAGACGAGCGATCTCGACGCGAGGGACATGGCAAGTCAAATTTCCCTCGACGGTGCGGTGCGGTGCGATGCGATGAGATGCGATGCTTGGTTGGCTGAAGAAAAGGTAAAAGCACTCTGACTGAGACGAGCTGCTCTTGGAAGCATCGCAAAAGAGAAGAGATTTCTCAACGGTTAACAACGCGGACCCGAACAACGCTCAGGTTGGCTCGCCGGCTACAGAACAAGACGAATAAGATGACGCGCACGTCCTACTCTTGCTCGTCTTCCACTTCCACTTCCACTTCCTCTTCCTCTTCCTTTTCCTCTTCCTCTTCCTCTTCCCGTTCTTATATTCTCCTTCAAACTTTTCCTCTCCTGCGAATATCACGGACCGATGGCTTTCAATTCCCTCCACCTCCTGCGCCTCCTCGTCGTCTTCTTCTTCCTTCGCCTCGTTCTCGCATTATTCACGAAACCCTTTGCCCTGGACACAAAGACCTTTCTCCTCGCCATGTACGCCATTTCTTTTATTATTATCATCATTATCGGTGCTCGACTTATTCCTTTTCCTTCTTCGTTATTATCGTCAGATAATTTAGCCTGCACTTCACATAGAACGATATACTCATACATATAAAACCATATCCTCGAAGACATGTTTATAGTAGGTAGGTATAGGTATACTAGAGTAAAATGGTTTGGTAATATATTTTTTTCATTAATTTTTGATCCGGTCGTATATAGCTGCTGTTAGTCAATTAAATGAGATTGCAAGAGGAAGAGAAAGAAGAGAAAGAAGAGGAATAAGAAGAAGCAGTTCCCGGTGTGTTTAATTGCCTTTCCGATCGGTAGGTAAAATAATAACAAGATCGAAGGGGACTTGACGTTCCCGAAAGGCAGGCGGTCCCAATTAGGCGTTGGGCCAGGTAATTCTAGCAGGTGATCGGTAGGTAATTGTTGACTGGGAGATAATTGAGGGAAACGCGCAATGGGCCCAGGGAGCCTCAAGGGAGGCTGAAAGAGCCTCTAAGACGTAGACGCTCCACGTCCAAGCAAGCTGTACCGCGTCGCTATAATTGTTGCGACATGCGCGACGCTCAGAACCTGCACAGAATACCCCGAGGCATCCCGTTTAATAATTCCGAGCTCAGTTGGCCCCTCTAATCTACCTCGGTAGGTATAATGGTTAATATTTGTAGCGGTTTGTAACGAAGCCCTAAATGAGACCTAATCCTATTGTACAACCTGCAGGGGGAAGAAGACCTGCTGCTTCCTTCCGCACCTTCCTCGCCCTTGCGGCTGTATCCTGATTTTCATTTAAATTCATACTTCCCTTCTTATTCAGACAATTAGACGCGATGTCGAAGGTCTCGACTGCCATGCCTCATCGGAGAGAATATAAATAATTGATAGGGTTTTGAAACTTTTTTTTTTTTTTTTTCTTTTTTGCTCCCCAAAAAGTCAATCGCCAGACGATTAATTTGACCACTTGTTGGTTATTCGTTTAACCACTTTGTTTGTTAATATACGTACCTCTCGGATCTTCAGCTTTCGGAATTTCGAACCTCCAGTGTTCATCGTTTCTCAAAGTGCCGGTAATATTCAATTTCGAAATTCCTATACCATTCGGGACTCCGACCTATAGCCCCGATATCTGGAATCTTTCTCACCATATATAGTTCAAATCTGTGCGCTGTATAGTTATACCTAAGTATAATAGTTGCAGCAGCTAGTTACTATAACTATACGCACACCTATCCTATAGATCACGGATATAGGTATTATAAAAGCCGGCCGCAATTAGAGTCTTCGTATAGTTTCTTGCGTCTATTCTGTTCCGTATAGCTGTAGGTAATATACCTAGCTGACGTGTATCAAGCCCGCAATTTCTTCTTTCCTGTCCACATTTACTGCCCCGGGGTGTACTAAGCCCGTGTAAATTACAATTTACCACGGTAAATAAATAAACGGTGTATATACACACATCTGCATTGCCCTAACTGGCGCTAGGGATCATTTAACCAACAAAACAGGCTGAGTTGTTATTTAACGGAAGCAAAACGCGAGGGTGATTCACGACCGCGTTCAAACTGGCCATTCGACATTTGAAACGGCTTAAATTTCACCTAGATTTCTTACCGCAACATAATCAATCCTGACTAAAAAATAAATCTTAAATTAACAAGAATAAACGAAATTCCAAGAAAATCTCACCTTGGGATCGAAGTTGAAAATTAGCTCCGGCCTGAGCGGACACTCCAAACCGCACTTACAGGTTCCCGCGGTTGTCAGGTACTCTTTCAGCTGGTCCAGCGAACCCAGCGCCGTACTGCTTGGACTGAAACAAGATGTGAAAATCTCTGGATTAGTATGAAGAAATTTGTAAGTACGGTCGTGGGGATGGATGAAAAAAAAAAAGGACTGGGATTATTTCTTATTCTCATTCGTTCGAAATACTATATATATATGTCCGCAGAAATTTATCGCCCATCATTCGACCCCTCGTAGAATATCATCCGAACGTCCGTCTTCCTTCCCGAATGCAAACAAATGGCTAACCCCCCGATCCCAAAAATATTGACAATGCGAAAAATCCAGTCATGCATAAAAATGTAGACCTCATGCCCTCTGCGTTAGGGTCTCTTCCGTGTATGGTAAAACGCGATAACTTGAGCAGAAGTTATTTTTCCCTTCTGTTTTATCTCTCGCGCGATATGATGATGCGGCGGCAAACGAACAGCGAACAGCGGAGAGAAATCAGCGGGATAGAAAAAAAAGATCGCTTCTTTTATTTCGTTGTTTTTCGTGTAATAACAACGCGTGATTAATATACGGTGTAGTAAATCAATACCTGTAATAATATCATGATATAAGACCATCTTGCATTGTGCGAAAAATAAAAAAAAATATAAAAGAAGAAGCAGAAGAAGAAGAAGAAGAAGAAGAACGGAAGTAATTGATTAGCCAGACAGCACCGCGATGATAATGCGAAGAGTGGTGAAGGTATGTGTATAGTTGGAGCCAATAAATGAACGAAAAGAAAACAAGTTGTAATACAAGTGAAGACGAAACAGCTGGATGTAAAAAGTTAACAAGATACACATAACGTTGAATGATGCCCCTTCCGTATCCGTCCAACTTATACAAAGCTGTTTAAGCATCTGTACGTGAAAGATAATGAAGGAAGAAACTGAATAGAAGCAGAAGGAAATAGAATCCGGGAACGAGGGTTGAATATCGTGTTCTTCTCTTCCAGTAGGGTAGAATCCAGTGGATAAAAGGGAAGAGGTGGTAGTGGTGATGGTGCGGGAATGAGCCAGCAGCCGAATCTGAGAACAGCTGTGATTCCATAAATAAAGCTGGTCTGAGGTTGCCGCGTTGTAACCTGGTAACCAACCACCAAGAGACTGCGGGACTACCACTTTCGGTGGAATGGATGTCAGAGTAAGAGGCTGAACGGGATGAATTATTATATTTAGGGAAGTAAGGTCCCTAAGCCGCTCGCTTACAGCCGGCGTAAACCAGTCGTCCCAGAAGCTGAGGATGAGGATGAGGATGAGGATGAGGATGAGCATGAGGAGAAGGAGGAGGAGGAGGAGGAGGAGGAAGAAGAACCCTTCCGCAAAATTACGTAATCATCCGCGTTTTAACGGGCGCATACCTTCCTCGCCTCAAAAGTCATCCTTTTAGAGGATATCTCCAGTCGGGGTCAGATCATGGTTATGAATCTGAAGAAGATACCTTTCCTGGTCTCTGTGCACGATCAGCAATCATATATATTATACCGTGGCCGATACTCTTTAAAATCGAAATCGATCGATCGATAGATCGGTTGCAAAATTCATCATTTACGTAAAGATATATAGAATTCTAACAACCGTGTAAAGCCGGAGTAGATATTCAGACAACAGTATACCCAATGGAAGGGAAGAGAACCTGATTCTCGGATATCGGTAGCTCCTACCTACTTGGAGTTCAGTGCAGTGCAGTGGCTTGTATATACAGTATATTAGATGGATTTCGCGTCAGTATAATATAGTAACACATACATATAATACGTATATAGGTATATATGTACATATGAACGCACGAAGCGGTATATAATCGGGGCTGTAAATCGTTCACGACATTTCAAAGCGCGCATAGGATATATCGGAGGCAATCGGTTCGAATAACCAACCACACTCATATATACGTATAATATAGGTATATATATGTGTGTGATAGCCATATGCTTTGGTGAACTGACATTCTATAGAGAAACCGGCATGCCGTGTTCCCATAACCTCTCCTACACAGGCTAAACCTTCTCATCAGGTTTATACGACGGACAATAACTGTATGTAAACCCTCGCGGAGGAAAGCTGCGACGCTGTTCGCACGTGGCCTGTACTTATCCCCGATCTATCCATCAGACTAATCACACCTTTTGCGCATATCTGAGACTTTCGAACACGTCTGACATTTAAAATATACTCATTCTTCACCGCGGCTTCACGTTCCTCAACGAGACACCGCAAGCGAGATATAGAGAGATGACTTTAAATTATACAGATCTAACCCAACCCGCGTGTATGATCGACGTCAATATATGTTTTTCTTATACTGAGGGTGAAACCGGGTAAGAGAATGATTATTATATCCGCTTGTGAGTTTCGTAGAAAACTATTCCAGCCGATATACGATCGCTAACGATCTTGATAATTGACTGTATAAACGCTCGAGGCTTCGTATATTTACGAGTTTTATACAATTTTGCATTTCGCTCTTTTGCGCCTCTCGCGCGCGCCTGCGCCTTTATTCACGATTCACGATCGGGCTGAAATAAAACGTCGAGGTGAATCACGATCACCAGTTTCTTCCGCAGCGAGGAGAAGAGTAACTTAAGGCTCGCGTGTTCGCAACTAAGGTTGGACTCGGCCCGCGCCGTCAACCGTGGGAATATACAACCGATATGAACCAACAACCGAGCTTACGTTTACTTTTCGTTTATAGGTACACCTAACGTAAACCGCGAAGAACCAATTTCTCAAGGAAATATACTCGGACTGACCGCGCGCTATTCACAAATTATATATTACAGATCCATAGGATCGTAGATCATTGATTATAGATCACAGAAATCCCGTTCATATAATTGCCCAGAATGATCAAGGCAGCAACTATTTCTGCTGTGAGAATCCGATTTCTTATTTATTTCAGCAAGTAAATTAATCGCGTATTTATTACTCGTTAATTAACAGTTTCGAAAATTGTATATATCTGCAATTTATTCCAGTGAATTAACAAGTGGGCGGACGTCTGTCAAAAAGTTATTAAACCGAACACGACTATATAACTATATAGGTGTATATATATAGACAAGACGTATTAAACATATTTAAACACGCAAGCGCGTTGAAGCAGAGAAGCTGAATACATATAGTATATAACAGGGTGGTCCTGAATTTGATCACTTTCGAATTTCAATGCCAAGACCCCAGGTCCCTATCTCAATTCTGAGCACCACCCTAAAGCCTTCAAATTTTCCCATTTTAATAAAACACGATTTGCGACATTTCGCGGTTAATTTTTGTCCTTCCCATTGCAGTGCTCCGAAAAATCTCTAACTTGGTACACTTCTTACTTGTACTAGTTGGTATTTCATGAAAATTCGACAGATTTTCAACGATATAATTTTCGATGCTATACAGCGCAACAAAAAAAAAAAAAAATATCTCCTTTCCAAATTGTGATAAATAAAATGTTGTCGTTAAAAATCTGTAAATTTTTCACACATACCTACTACTATAGGTAAGAAGTGTACGGAGTTTCAGATTCAGAGAAGCAATAATACGATAGGAAGTAAAAAATTACCCCGAAGTACTAAAAGTCGTGTGTTATTTGAATGGAAAAGTTCAAAGGCTTTGGGGCAGTACTTAGAATTGAGATAGGAACCTGGGGTTTTGACTACATTTTTTTGTATGTATTTCGAGATGTTCTGGCCTATGAGAGTATTGAAATTCGAATATGACCGAATTAGAGACGACCCTAATGCACATGTATGTATAATGTAGGTATATTTATTATTAAACGGTCTTATTGATTTATTGTAGCAAAGTACGAGGAGTATAGGTATATCGTAGAGTTCGAGAGCGCGTTTTCCGATTCGTGTTGGTTCATTAATCGAGGTTAACTTCTTACTTGCTCCAGGTTGCCGCGAGCAAGCGCAGGCAAAGCAAGGAGGCGAAACGAGGCGGACTACTTCTACAGTTTGACGTCTCGAGTACACAGAGTATATATAGGGTCTATATAAACTGCAGTAGAATATCGCGCCTGGTTATATTCGCATGTATTATATCATACATGTATGCATGTGTGTATGTGTTTGTATATGTAAGTACATTGACAAGGTGAAGCGGGTTAATACGCCTGTTAAACATTCAAGAGCGTGCAGAACCGCGAGATACATAACTGCAGCAACCGTGAATAAAATCAATTCGTTAAACTGATGCAGATACATTGAATTGATCGTGTATATCACTCGAGTCTCATCGTTTATCCGCTAATCCTTAAAATATATAACCAATCCAAGATTCGCGAATTTCTCGGGTCAAGGATCGACCCGAGTGTATATAAGGGTCACGGGATAACCGAAACGAGATGGAATTCGTGCCAGTATCGGTACAGGCATGTAGTACCTACCTACCTACCTACCTACCTATACACGGCGACGAAAGTTAATTGAGATCAAAGTCCAAGGCAATTTATCTTGGTAACGGTGCGCGCAGCGGAGGGGACCCTGCAGTTGGGGAAGTTCAGTTGATAGCCAACACGAATGGAAGGTCGAGTATAACGAACAAAGGGAGTATATAACGCGGTGGATATTAACAACGAATCAGTGTCGGACCTATTGGGTTAATTAACACGCGATAGGTAATAAATGATTAATTGTACGAGAAAAGTTGTTTACTCTTCTTCCTAGTCGGAGCTGGCTATTATATATTTAGAGGTATAGGTATATAAAACGGAGCGATAACTATGATAATATATCTGTGTTCGTTTCGTTCTGTATATATATATGTGGTACAATAAATTATGTAAAACGATTCAATTCAAGATATTCTTCAACCTGTATTCACGTCCACCGAACTACCTGAGATTTAATTCAACCCGGATCAACGAAGCGAGTCAAATTTGCTGAACGATCATGTACTATACGACGTATTGTAATCGAGCGCAGGACTCGATATCGTCGATTATTGTCACGTACCCATATATATATATATAATATATATCATAATGCCTATATGGTTATGAATAAATTATTTTTAATCAACAATCGCGTATTATAGCTCGAGTTTGTTTAGCCGACTGCGCATGGTATTAAATGAGAAATTTTATGCGGTACAATGTTCTTGCCAGTCTCTGCACTATAGATATATAAAGGTACATAGCTAAGTATACTACAGGACATATTGAGTATGACACGGAATTGACTTTCTCCGTTAACAAGAGAAAACATATGAGTATTTATACTCGAAGAGAAATCTGCAAAGCCTCTTGTTTCCTTACTCTTTCTTTCGCCGATCAATCGGTCTTCGTAACAAATGATATACTATATGGAAACGATTCTCGAACTCGAACATAAGATCGCATATAAAATATCATCAAATTCTGATAATGAATTTGTATTTTCTCTACTCGTACTATCGGGTGCATAGATATAGTTGGGCAGTAAATATACTATGTACACATGTATATATGTATACTAGTATATGAATAATCACACGAGATATATAGACTGCAAAGCGTGCTCAGTGCGCGGCTTTGTGTCAGAATGAGTTATGTCACGGAGATTTAAATCAGGTGGTTTAGACGGTGGGTGAGTAATGAGAAAAATGTGAAGCAATCAAAACGAAACGATTCGAACACGATAGATACGTAGGCCTAATATAGGATCAGTCGGTTCTAAGAAATTAATTTTTGGTGGGCGGCGACGAAGATTGAGTAATCCACCTCCTCCCGCGGGGTCGTCGATGATGCGGTTTTTTTCGTCTTTCTTTGTTAAACTTATTTTATTCTCATTGTCAGTCTCTTCTCTCAAGCATCGATGATATAGAATTCTAAGAAAACGAAAAAGGAGAAAAGTAAAAGTGAAGTAAAATTGATTTAGCAATTCATCAAAGCCGTATAACTGGTTAAACAGCCACTGTGTATAGTCAGCCACGTCTCGAGTTTCAATTCCGATCAAATCATATCCGAGAAATCTCGAAGTAAGAAATTATCTCTTTCCCATCCTTTTATACTCGCGGTTAAACCGAGATCGGTGAAAACCGGTTTACATCTCGCGCTGCTGCTGCTGCTGCTGCTGCTGCAGGGTCAAAACACGGACTAACATTTTTCTACCAGCTTCTTGACCCAACCGAGCAATGATTGGACCTAGACCCAGGAAAATATAAGGATTCGAACCACAGGATCTACGATATTATATCATTATTCTCAAATCGTTCAACCGCTATGTGCTTTTCTTTACCTCGACTGCAGGTATACTATGTATCCTTGTACAGGCAAAAGAAGTTGAATGGAGAAGCGGTTGTGAAAAAGAAAAAGCGCAGAAAAACAAAAAAAGAAAAAAGATTGCCGAACCGATTCATCGTATATATATCTACATGTAGATGCTCGAACAAACTGCACGCTGTAGACCGAACCAAGACCAACCCTGACTTATTTCCCTGTCGACTGGTGCCCCTTGGTGCCCCTGGTGCCCGTTGCTCTCTGCCAACTGGGCTGTTCGCTCGTCACTTTAACGGCGACCGGATCTCTTTAGTGGTTTGGCAAGTTAGCTCTGCATCCCATCGGTTAAACATGCACGCATATGCACATGCATGCCTATATATATATATGTATGCATATTCATATGCATATATACGCGTGCACGGATGAAGATGATGGTTGTGTGTGCGATCCTTTTGAAAGGGACCACGGAGGAGGATCAAATCGATAAATTATATCTCCAAGTTTCTTATATGTACTTATATACTCGTCGTATGGTTATAATAACATTTTAATGGTCAGTTTTATCAGTTTGATTAATTCTCCGCGTCGGTCTATACCATTCCGGGTTCTTAAATATTCATACATTCTGCAGATGTGATCATATTCTATACCTACGTGTATATGGAAATATACGATTCTAACAATAAAACTGAGGGTATCGCGATAACCTTCACTCCTACTAGGGTCAAGGTTGAATCCAGGACGAAAAATAAGAAGAAGACGGCGAGCTTCGCCTCGTATTTAAATATGAGTTACAAATCTTCAACTTCGCGAAAACTTTGACCCGAAATTCGCCGACTACTTTTCGCTTTGTGCATACAGGAATTATCGAAGCCAAATGGTATGAAATTTCCACTATGTACGGTTCAAGGACTGAAGAGTCATATGTTCGATCGAGCGAATTGCTCGAGGTAAAGACACGAGAAAGGAAAGGGGAGAAGGGAGAAGGGAGAAAGGGAGGGAATTTGCCCGTGCAAAGACAATGGTGGAGGGAGAAGCGAAGGGAGAGTCTGGCCGAGGAGTAAGCGCGGTCATAATAACAATTTGTCGGGCTTGGATGTCGTGAAAATTACATAAAATGGCTGTCAAGCCGTCTGACCTTGAATACCCTACAATTACGAGTCTGCTGCGAATATACTATACCCGGGACTGCGAATACGTGTCTGCGAATAAAGTGGGCGCCTGCGTGCGTCGAGATTCGTGCGAATACTTGCTGCCTCGAACACACAACACACACCTCCCTTCTCACTCGTCAATTTTAAATTTTAATTCAACAGTTTCGTCATATCGTTTCAGTCTGTATGCAGTATTTTCATCGGCGTCGATATACTCACGGATAAAGATTAAGCTAGTGTATAAAATGAAAGAACGTGCGCGCAGGCAGGGTCCCTTTATTTGCGCAAAAAAAAAATAAAAACAATCATTGATTCTAATATAAATGAATCAATAGTCCCGGTCTCGGTCACGGCCACGGCCAAGGCTATGCTATATAACCCCGACGTAGCCAAGCAGAAGTTTCCATCGGGGTAATTGCAACGAGTAATGTAATATTCTAATACGAAGTATAGCAACTTTGACGAGAGTGAAAAGAACGGTGTCTGCGGCAAATCTTGCGAGTTCAATTTAAAGAAAATCTCGAACGTGTCAGACGTTTCAAACTTTTTCTTATTTTTTTTTTTTTCGAACTAAAACTAAGAATTCATGGAGATTGAAAAAATTCGTACAAGGAAAAATTACAGTGAAATGGGGAGAATTTTCTGGGAACATAATGTTTGTTACGACGAATTTTCAATTTTTCAATAAAATTCAAGGTGTTTCCAACGCAGCCTCTAAATTGAGAGACATTGTCTTTGATCGTGACTAAAAAGCACGACGTAGTACTATTACCTACGTTTATAATAGGTAGAACGTGAAACGCGGAGCGAATAGTTTGCACGAAAGAAAAAAAAAAAAAAAGAAAAAAAAAGAAAATGCATTCTAATTACTATTCGCAGTGAGAACAGAACAAACTAGGGGTAATAATTCACACGGCTGCATCAGGTACTGGGTACGGCGCGAAAACGACGGTTGTAGGGTAACATACCTATAACATATATAATATATACATTTCATAAAGAGCAGCGAGAAGTCGTAAAACATGAAGACGACCAAAGCTGCAAAACGTTCGGAAGAATGCAGTATCGCAATAATTAAAACAGCTAATTGTTAAATACTTTCGCTGCGAGCGTAGCGACGCGGTTTTGACATTTGCCAATGATTTTTTTTTTTTTTTTTTTTTTCCGACTCTTAAGTCATTTTTCTTATTCTTCTTCTGATTTTCTTTTTATTCCTATAGCCAATTATACCGAAGCGTAAAGCAAACACTAAAAATTTCCGCAAAGTCATTCCGTATCGTATCTCTCGACCTTCGCGTTGTCGTATAGTGGTCGTAGGTATACGTACTTTATACCTATAGCTGACCACCACAACCACCTGGGCAAAAAAAGAAAGAAAAAAAAAAAAAAAGAACTTTTGCTTATAACTTCCGAGTGCTACTGGTCTTTGAGGCGTGTAACCTCGTTTCGTGTCTTAAATAATTACGTAACCTTTTATCAAAGGGAGACGGGCTGAACGCAGCTTGCCTTGCGTGCCAACGCGATCGGAGATTATGTATGGTAATGTTATTCATGTGCGGTAGAAATAAACATATATTTCACAACGTAACAATCTCGAATCGTTGGGCACGATAATTGAGATAAATCACCTCATATGTATGTATGTATGTCTCTCCCTCCCTCTCTCTCTCTCTCTCTCAATCTCATCTCCAGCTCCATCTTCCATCGACGTCGCATCGGTGCTTCAATTAGACACGAAAGTATGTGAAATTCATCGAATCGAAATTTATAGCGAATCAAATTATCCGAAGGAAGAAGCGAATTCTTTCAAGTATCAAACGAAGCATCAAGCAAGGTATACGGTATTATACCCTACTATATATACCTACGGTTAGTCGGGGACTAAGGTAGTGGGAAATTTAAACGTCGGGTTACCGCGAGACGCGGTCATAGCCTCGTTATAAACACCTTTGACGGACAAAAGACAAAGGGTCCACGACTGGATGCTCCCACAACGTTATACGAAGGTTGGGTTTTGGAATAGGGTGAATAAGGAAGGATACGGCAAGCAGGCGGCTGGGTCCCTGTGACGACGGTCCATGCATATGGATTAAGACGCGCACATCGCGTACGTAAACGGACGAACGAGCTAACGGAGAAGCATCATCAGCATCAACGCCACCAACAGAAGGAGCATGTTTATTCAAGAACGTAGTTCTATGCATAGAGTCTCGAAATCTGTTGCATAGGTAAGTGCAGTAGTACGTCGTCGCGTCCGAGGTCCAGCTCAAAATATATATTTCTACTTTCCATAAGCTTTGCTGCGGATGAATGAGATCCATTCCGCTACCTTATGCTTCCTTTCTTTCTTTCTTGCCTTCTTTCTTTCTTTTTTTCATTCTTTCTTTATTTCTTTCCGTCTTTCTCTCACTTTCTGTCATCATTGACGTTTCTTGTTCGGAGCTGGTGGTTCCAGGATTGGCAGGTGAATAGGAACCATCGTCACTTCTTTCCCAGCTACCTGTCTTGTTTTCGGAATTAGATTCATCTCATTAAATGCGTTTTTTTCCATTCGTCACACGCGTAAGCGCTGTGCCGCGCCACACCACGCTATATGGCCGGCCGGTGCTTTAACGAAGAACGCACTTTACTCTCCGAGCATGATCAGATGATTAATCTCTCTTTCTCTTCCTCAGTCTCTTTCTTTACCATATTGTCTCTCTTCATCTTTCGAGAGTAAAAAAGCGACAAGTGCCTATAGAGTCGTGCACGCACCTGGTAGGAGCAAAATAGTTTCTGGTTCGTATTTTTCCTTGTCAATTTTCTCTCTGGTACTGCAGCATCAGTTATATACTAAGCAGATTGCAGTCGAGCGGCTTGTCCCGTTCTACGCACAGTTCAAGATTCCTGGAATAATCCTACGGAAGAGTGGCGTACGAATCAAGTATCGCAGGGTGCGGCGTGACTTTCCCAGCTACTCTCAACGCTTTGAAAAATTCCTGAGGAATCGTTGGCTGAAGTGACTCGCCAAAGAAGTCGTCGCAAGGTGTAAATTGCAATAGTCCAACGATCGAGAGACGAGATAAGTGACAGCCTAAGGGGCTTACTGCACTCCAGGGGTAATCGAACCCCATTATTACCAAGGTAAAAGGATAATAGTCCTCGTTGTCGAGGTTACGTACCTGCAGAGCGACAACCAGAGAGACGCGAACAAGTAGAAATTAAAACAAATAAATAAATAAATAAATAAATAAATAAATAAATAAATGATGACGATGGGAGAACGAGTGATCTTCTGCAGTATTATAACTAAGAGAAAAGAGAAGAGAACGAGAACGAGAGACGAAATAAAAATACTTAAAGCGAGAATACGATCGAAACGAATTGCTCGATCACGACGAAGAGAAATACGAAGGTAATGCTATAGCTGTACCGGCACGAGAGAGAATTTATCATAGAATGTTGGCTCGCGACCTCTTGTTGGATCTTGAACGTCAACCTTGAGGTCATGGAGGCAGAGAGGGCAGAGTTATTTGTACCTGAGAGAGGTAGAGGCAGGATTTCGACTCTTTGTTATTGAATTTGATGCAGAGTACGAGAAGAATGAATTCTCTGCTCCGATCTCTTCTTCCTGGTGACTATGAAATTACGTAATAGTAAGTAATTAGCCACGTGGAGATGAGAATCAAGGTATAGAGACTGGGGCGTGGCATGTGCATGCATCATCGCACTGTCAACGTTAATATGTCAATTCCGTTAGGCTTGAATGCACAAACATCTGCCAAAGGCTGACGTGAGCAAGGTTCTCGAGTCTTTACGATACTATGTGGAGTAGGAATCAAGCTTTTGACTCGATCAGAATGAAGCCAACTATGGTAATGTAATACGTGACGCGTCCGTGTGTTATCTCTAATTTTGATCAAGATATATATATATAGGTATATATATATACCGCGTGGTTTCCGTTCCACGTATAAACCCTGATGATACTTGTGCTTGGGGCGCAACTTACTTCCACATATATAATATACATGTATATTTCATACCAAAACGTGGTTGTTAAATATTCACTTGCGGTGCTGACATACGGCGAGGTGACGACGTCGAGGTGGAAACTAAAGCGACAGCTGCCTTCCCTTTTCCTTCTACACATATACCCACTACTTCTCTTTCTCTTCTTCCTTGTCACTCGATCACCCAGTCCTCCGTTTGTCGCAAAGGCAGGAAGCGCTTGCAACGCGAGTACGTTAATAATCATTTCTGAGCCAATTAAAAACGACAGGAAACTAGCCGCCCCAAACTATACATACGTGCACAGGTACACGACTCCATTTCGCACCCATATATCACTGGGATCTAATTCGATATTTCGATCATTAAATTAAAATTTCTGATCCAAAAATCAATCGATTCGCATCCTCTTCGCACTCGATATAAAAATGAGTGAAAAAATACTGTTAAATCTTCTCTATCGTTTTGATACTCGCATAACTTATACGCTCGCGAATTTCGAAGATATTGTCGTATTGATTTATTGCTGAACTTTTATCACTTCGTGTTTTTCTTCGTCTTTATTTCTTCTTCTTCTTTTTCTTAAAAAAGCCATTATGTAATGGTTGATGGGTTGTTTACGCGGATTAGTATAGCTTGCGGCCCCGGCCGTATGAAAATTTTATCTAAAAATATAATCCGTTTCCTTGAATTAGTATATTAATTCGCGTTTAACTCAAATACGATAGACTTTTAGACTTCAAGATATATATTCCATCAGTTCTTGAATTCTTGTTTTTGATATTAATTTCGCGACTGCAGATCATTTTCCTAAACTTTTGGGCATATAATACCTAATATAATATAGTCAATCGGCCATCGACAATAATTTCAGTATAATAATAATGAGAATGATGCGAAAAAATGATTAGCAGAAGCTATAAATCTAACGTCCGAGCTCATAATTCTTAATAAAGCTCAAATTTCGCTCTATGCATGTTACGATCCCATAGATATCACCTCTAAATGTAGGCGTGTTCGTGGTTATCAAGTTAGATTAACAAGCCGAGCTACCAAACCTTCTCTAGGTATACCTATAACCTGGCAAGACGGAGGCGTTCGCGTGCGCCCTTCCCTCATTCTCTCAGTTTTCCATACCCGCCACCTATACCTGCACCCTTAGCCAAAGAGTATACCTATAATCAAAGGTCACGTGACCATAAACGGGGCTAGAAAAATTCCGAATTTCAATACGTATTACCGTCTCACATTTTTTAGAAATCTCATTTCCTCGGGAGTCAACGCATAGCTGATTTAAAGAATTCATTCAGTGTTCGATAAACTCGGACTGTATCGATCGTATCGAAACCAATAAGTGGGTCAAATTAATCTTCTTCAGATTTACTTCACATTTTTTGTCTTCACATCCTGCTAATGAATCGCAATTTCCAGGTCTTTGGGCTGTCGCTGCATTCCGCCCTTTCGAAATTTTAATTTTTCAAAATTGAACGTGACAACTGATGAATGACACGTGTAGCAGATTCATTAAATTTTCAATTTTCAATCGAAAAATGACATTAATAAAGAAAAGAAAAAAAAAAAAAAAAGAATTCAATAGACCGTATTTGATAAGGCAGCGTTATAATGATGTAATAAACTATACGTAGAACACATCCGGCGTTGTTAAATTTGAATAAATTAAATAGTGTCGCGGCAGGGGGTGTTGTTTTCAAATAAATTAAACTCCTAAGAATAGTTGACAGAGTTGGAAAGCATATTGGTAGGGTTACAGCAGCTCCTATATATATACGTACGTGCCAACGTGTGTCGTAAGCTGGGGCGATCTTGTGCGCTGATAAAATGGGAAATAAATACATAATATTCGTGAATAAAAATGCAAAACAGTGTATATATATATATATTTTTTTTTTTTATATATACGTAGCATTTAAAATCGTATATGTCTCTAGGTATACATGGCTAGAAGTTAAGCCTGGTGGTTTGATCGCGTGCCGAGATACACACCCATGGCCCGATCACCTCTATCCCTACCTACTTACTTACTTCCTTCCTTCCTTCCTTCGTCACCGCGATTATAGTATATGTAATAAGCATATACTGCGGGTATGTATGTGACTCACGAATCGCTACATCCAAAATTATGATAGAAATCGACAAACTCTAGCCCCAATCCAGAATAATGACTAAGAAAAGGTCTAAAAATAAGATAATCGACGTTTTTCACCCATATCATAAAACTGAATCTATACCTACACTATATTGTACCTATACCTACGTAGGTATGAAAAATCACCGTCCTCTTTGTCGAACTAATAGTCGCTAGGAAGGTCACCGACCACTACGTCCGGGTTGGTCGTTGATTCGAGGGATTTGAATCCATGAAATCTATCTATCGAACCTCGGCCTCGAGGCCAAGCGGTTAAAAGGAAGAAAAAGAGGAGGAGAGCCGATCAGATCCTATCTCTAATCTACGGCGAGGTATAGAGGAGGAAGAGAAGGCAATGTACAATCCCGAGGCATACAATGACTCGATTTTATAAATCAATTTATCATTGTTCATTTACTTACTGCACAAGGGAGAGGAAAGATTTTTGAGGAAAAAACAATAACAAGAATGTCACAATTTTTATCTAATAAGTGAAACACTTCGCCCTGCGCTCTCCCCTATATATATATACCTATTACCTATATGTAAGTTAATGAATAATGATAAACGTAGTAGTAGGTATCGTGATACTACGGGGCATAATAATTAATGAAATATAGACATCGCGAACCGGTTTATAAATCTCGTATATAGAGTTGCGTAATTAACCATCGCGACGCCCGCTGAGACGCGAATTATACGATTGGTAACACGCGGCGTCGTTCAAAGATACGAGTACACTGCCAAGATATCATATATATATATACATGGGATCAGATCCTATTAATGAATAAAATAAGATAATAATATGTAATAAATAGGTACTATAGGTACGTAGATTTATTGATATCTGAGATAAAACAGGATCAACTCTGCACTCTTCTTGTGTATACCAATATAGGTATATATATGAAATTATGTGAAAATAAAGAAATGTGTATAAATTATATATATAAATAATAAAGTAAAAAAAGAAATTGCTACTTGTTAGGAGCGAAGGAGCTAGCGCGGATAAGGATTTATGCGAGTCAGGAACGCCGGACAGACAGTGACGAGCGTCTGAAAACGACAAAGGATATAAAAGAGAAATATAAGGCGACAGAAAGACGGGTGAAAGAGATTCAGCGGAGAAAAAAAAAAGGAAACTAAAGAAGAAGAAAAAGAAAGACGACATAAAAAAAAATAAAAAGAGTTGCGAAACGGCAAGGAGACTAGTGGAGGAGCGGTGCACTCGATGTCCCTGAGAAAATGACGCGGACTTGTTTCTTGAAGGGTAAAAGTATTCTATACGATGCCGGAGGACAGAGGGCAAATAGATATAACGAAAAGACGAGATGAGAAGATGAAGAGATGAAAAGATGAAAAGATTAAGTGCGATTCTTTCTCTCTACCATATACGTTAAACCGTGAAAACATCTTTGAGAAGACTAAGACCCTCGCTAATTTATCAACAGCTCGATAGACACGCGTCTCCGCTTAGGAGTTAGTCGGAAGAAAAAAGAGAAACCGATGGACGGAATAAAGACACGTTTAGTCGTTTAGCCGTTCGGTTGTTTGGTCATTGAGCAGCTGAGCACTCGTGTAATGCCATTTAATTCTAATTTTAAACCGTCGTAAGGAGGAGTGCAGCAGACAATAAGGACGTCGGATCGGCGCCGAGACGCGGCATAAGCGATGATTCGGAGAATATCGAATCGAGAGATGCGCGTGAAATAAGAATTTAGAAAAAGTAAAGAAAACCGAAGAACAAGGAGATGGGGAAAAAGTGAAAAATTAAAATCCTTTGAGACAAATTAGCGTCGACGAACAACGAATCGCTTAGGTACTCAACCGCCAAACTCGCGTCGATCGAGGAGTTAAGAATTCGCACGTCGAGTGCCGGACTGCGTGTCTTCTGTCCATCGCACATCTCCCGCATCGTCGTCGTCGTCGTTGATGCTTCAAGCTGACGCGATAGTTTCGTTTGTAACAAATCACTCGGCGCGGTTGACTCACTCCGAACGCAAAATCCCCTTCTCTAACTTTTCGCCATGAATCAATCCCCAAGATTTCGTGATTCGCTTGTCAAACTCATGTTTTATTTTTTGTCGCTTGAATGCGCCGCGGATTTTCGT
Organism: Tenthredo mesomela; assembly: GCA_943736025.1. Classification (NCBI taxonomy): domain Eukaryota; kingdom Metazoa; phylum Arthropoda; class Insecta; order Hymenoptera; family Tenthredinidae; genus Tenthredo; species Tenthredo mesomela. The sequence goes on from OX031020.1 coordinate 28,018,461, forward strand.
TAGGAAATTCCGTACGATTTTTCCCGCTCGACATATATATAAGATATAGGTATATTATACTATATTATGTAGGTAGAGGTGAATTCCTGCTTTTATATATACCATCAGTTTTCGTATAGAACTGCACCGCCGACGAGTACGTGTGTAGTATTTCAATTTCCGTTTATTACCGGGTTTTTATTAATATAAATAATAATACAAGTAGGTAGGTATGAAGGAATGGAATTGACGATAATGTAATGTAAAATAGGCACTATTTATATTCCCCTGTAAAATAAAAGTACGATGAAGAAACGTGAACATCGTCGTCACCGATTCCCATGATAATTGGAGATTCGTCACGTCGCGGCCACATCCCACATCCAACATCCAACATCCAACATCCCACATCCCGCAGCTACTATCCTCGATATATACCTATAAAGACCCTCGGTTAATTTCATACCTCCGCGAAGCTTCACACGAAGCATTACACTATTACTTGTATAGGTATGTATATCCGAGGAATTTCTCGTTGAACGAGCTGTTATTATCCAGTCGGTGAATTCTCGTCGCGTCTAGATTCTGCAGGCGCGAAGAAGCGCGCGGTCTTGTAAAAATCGAAAAAGTAATTCGCACACGTTCAGCGTCAGGGAATAGCGAGTTTATGACTAAGGCGTGAGTCAAGGCTAGGGTAGGGTAGGGTAGGGTAGGGTAGGGTAGGGTAGGGCAGCTAAAACCTTTCATGAATAATCATTCCTTATTCTAGACTTCGATCACTTGAAATTTTCAACAAAATCATAAGAAATATAATCAATCTTTTTTTCTCTATATAAAAACGTATCTTGAAAACGACGTCACGTACTTATATTACGGCGTGTTTGCTGCAGCAGTACGATTAATTATATTAAATAGAAACGTCACGGGAGTTGACGAGTGCCTCGTGCGAGATAATTACCATTTGAAATGTTTGCGTGTAACCCTGGTCGCGGGTCCGGCCACTCGTAATTAAAAGTGTCACGTTAATGTGCGCGTAGGTATACATACACACACATATATATATATATATGTGTGTGTAGATATTGTATATTGCGCGGGGTCTGCTCGCGGCTCGTTGGAAAATACGAAATATTCTACCTACCCACAGACGTATTTCGCTCTCCTTCATATTATATATATCCCGTTTAATTTTCATTTTCCCATGAAATTACGCTGTCAATTATTATTATAATGTATGTAGGTAATATATACCTATACCTATACATGTAAAAAAAAAAGTCTCATTACTCACGCGCAGCTTATATACTTCACTTCACTTTTCCTCGCTGTAATTTCTCCTACGTGTATATAGTACCTATATATACCTATATCTATGTAGTATATGACGTATATAGGTATAGTGCATAGATGATATAAAATTCATAATAATTAAGGAATCTAAAATACATATATTCTACGATTCAATTTCGCATGTGAAACGTGACGAGGAGCTATACATATATAGGTAGGGTATATTATGTATAAGGAGTGATAAATCTGAAAGGATGTTAAAACGAAGCGTTTCGCTTTAATGAGACGTTCGTAATAGGAGAGCCTGGAAGAGAAGCTGTGGCAGGAATTTCTCGAGCTCTGTACCTCCGCGTAGGATTAATACATATATACCAAAGCAGGACGTGTATGTAGTACGAAGTACCAAGTACGTGTATATGTACTACGTATAGATGTAAGAGAGCTCTCGGTGCTCCTTGGTCCGCGAGAAGATGATATCGCGTCGAATCGGAACGAACGAACGAACGAACGAACGAACAGAGAGTGACGAAGACGAGCCGCACGGAGCGAAGGACAACTTTGCCATTATTCACTGTCCCAAGACGAACGCGAGTCGAGGGAGAAGAGGAGATAGAAGAGAGAAAATAGTAAAGATAGAAAAGATAAAAGGATAAAAGTATAGAACGAAAGGAACAAATAGGAGGAAGCAACTCGACGTACGATTAATGACGAGTACAGAGAGAGGATCAGGGCTCTGTTTGTCGGCGTAACGATATGGGATTAAATTTATAGTACAAACTACGTATCGCTGTGTACGCTTTGTATACAACAAGGAATTGAACGTTTCTCTGAGGGGCCAGGCCCAGTATTAGAGTTCGGAATTTTTTAAATATTTTCCCGGAAGTCTTTTGAAATTCTATCAATTATTTATATCACATATCATGAAGTTATATCGATTCAAGTATATTATATAAATTATAAAATGGGTTTCTGTAAAGAGGGTCTCGATTATAACGAACTATTTCTTGTCTCCACATCCTGAGCTGGCAGGTACACAATAATCAAAGACGAAGACGTATTAGAGCTGCAGCGGATTCGTACATTAAGTTAAGTCTCACCAGCTGCGGGCCAAATTCGCTTTATCGTCGATATAATAATAATAGTCAGTTAGAAATTATTACACTAGTTTGAAAAAAGTAAAGACGTCCGCCTCTGCACAGGTAATTACGGCATACCTTTAGCCCACCACCTTCGAAGGAGGGTAAACCGCGAGCTACTTGAATCGAGGAGAGAGAGAAGCTGGCTGACTTATATTACGTAAGGGTAACACGTCGCGTCGTCTGGCCAATTTACGAGGCAAGTTTCGCTGTAATCACTCTAACATATGCCCCTTAGTTACTTCGGTCAATAAATTAAAATAATAATACAAAAAAAAAAAAAAAAAATGAAAAAGACAGAGTTTAGCTGTTTCTAAGTCTGATCAGGATTGACGACGAACCAGAACACGGGTAGATATATAAAAGCTGGAGAGAAGAGGTTCGAGCCGGCAGCATTCCATCTCAATCATATATGTAGGGAAAAAAAGGGTCAGAATCGGAGCCCAAGCATCTTTTATTTGCAATAATATGGACAAGACTCGAGAGCTGCTGCATGATATTGGGATATAATATAAATAGCTGCACGGATTCTAGCCTGACGTTTTACAAGTATAGATTAATTCCTGCGTGGCTTCCCTGACGCAGGCACGTAATCGATTCATTAGTATTCGCCGCTACGCCGTTTTGCGTCCCGGTCCCAGACCCGAACCACTCGCTGAAGGAAAACAGATAGTATAACCCAAAAAAAAGAAGAAGAAGAAGAAGAAGAAGAAGAAGATGATGACGAGAGGGAGGGGGAGGGGGAGGAGGAGGAGAGCCGAACGCAAGTCTTGAATTAACCAGAGATTTATACCCTCGGTTTTAATTCATGCGTATCCCGGGGAAGAGAGTGATCGAGGTCCAATTATCGTTAATCAAAAATCTTTTCCTTTGCCCTTTCTATTTTCTCTTCTCCTCTCTGCTTTCAGTTAATATCCAAGCATCGGTTATATCGCTGTTATTATTACTAAGAATCCATTTTAATTGCCTCGAGAAATTTTCGTGAGATGACTCTATAGACTTTCTCACGAAGAGTCGCGCCTTTTCTTCTATATATATATATATATATATAAATATATATGTATATATATACACACGGAAAGAAAATAAGGGTGAGAAAAAAAGTTGGCGCAGACGTAAGAATGACAAACGTGTTTCTTCGATGGCTGTTGCCAGTCCGGCTGGCTTTACACCGAAGTCTCGAACGAAAACGAAACGCGAGACACGCACGAGTATAGGTACGAGTCCTTCCGTCTGTCCGGTTGACCATTCGCCCCTTATGGCGTGCTGATTACATCTCTATATTGTCGGGGGTCCCTACCTGACCAGCTACCTACCTAACTCCCTGTTCCTTATCGTTATCGCAGGCACGTTAGAGTAGGTATAGCATGGTGCAGGAGGTATAAACGCGTGCTGGAAAAGTTTTTTTTACATCTAAACACGCGACCGGACGGCCACCCGTACGTTGAGGGTGAGGATAGAAGGGTGAGAGATGAAAACAAAGCTTGTCCTTATCTCGGAGAGATCGGTAAGGTAAGGTAAGGGGGGCCCTCTGCACCCTAATAAATTAGAGATTATAAAATACAGGATGTAGACGACGAGCCCGGTGGCGCCTTGCCTCATTTCGTGACGCAGCCGAGCTTTTTTTCATCCAGATATCTATATGTATGTACGGGATGATTACATCCAGATAAGAATTAGGCGGGCATTAACGAATCGGGATAATCGAGGCGAGGAGGCGAGACAGGACAATTAACTTCCATCGAATTTTGGTAAGCTGCACAGACTCGGAATACACTCTGATTCCCTTTAGAAGAGTCGAGAAAAGATAAGGAGAATAAAAACAGCTATACAACGTCACTCGACCTGCGGAGGCAAAAAGTTGAGATGCGGTTGTAACGAGTGACAGGATAGGAGTACGTGATGCAAATATGTTTGGGAATTGCAATTTTAAACCGTCTTTGGGTATACGTGATGATAACATTTTTTACCACTCCGCTGCATTCATGAAGGGAAAAAAAGGGCGACGATATAAAGATGAGATAAAATCATCGTGAGAAGAAATTAGATTAAAAATAGAGTAGGGAATATAAAGGATGGAAACGTCCGAGACTCGGAAGGTCGTGATTCAGATTTCTTCCGTAGCTCGGAAACTATCCGTCCCTCGAATTTTTGGTAATGGAAAATTAGTCTGAAATTTTCGCGGGAAATCTACCCTCAGAATATGTATCACCCTGTATAGAATTGGGCCATAGAGACGCGGGCCGCATTATATATATATATATATATACGCGAATATATAGACGAAAAACGACCGCGACACAAGGGAGACAGGAAAGTCCCCTGTGACTCATTAACTTTGCCGAGTTCACAAGGCCACCGTCGAATGACATGACATTCAACGAACCGCGGCGACGGGGGCGGAACGATGCTCGACCTCTAGCTATAGGCTTCTGGCTCTTGCCGCGCGCTTACTCATCCGCGATCCTCCGCCGGGGTGCGACGCCAAAGCCGACGCTGACGCATACGGAATTAAAATTTATTCATGCGTGTGCGTGTGCGTGTGCGTGTGCACGTATGAATAATGTGTATAGGTATAGGTAGATATATGAAAATGAAAATGAAAAAGAAGAAGGAAAAGGAGAAGATCGGTGTCTTTTTTTTTTCTGTTTTTGGTAGCTTCGAAATAAAAAAATTAGAGCATTTTTATTGTTAATCGAGCTCAGAATGAGACAGTCTTTGAAACTCTTGAGGGATAGGGTATATCACCTTTCCACGGTTGACTAGTCCTTGACGGGGTCTGGTAAACCCTCGTTGAGTTATGGGCAAAGAGGCATAGTACCGACGTGAGTTAAGCGTGCAATTTGTAGCCGAAACGACACAACGTAGGTACTTATGCTGTATACCTATATACATCGCAGGAAGCGGAGCATATAGTGTCAGAACGTCGGGTCGTTTCGTCCTTAGAGTAAGCCTGAAAATCCAGTTTCTCTGCCACATCGAGTTATGCTCGGTACGTGAACAGATACGTGAAAATCCAGCGCGTTTCGCTATCGATATATAGATATACCTACACAAATCGTACGAAAATCTCTCTAATATAGACGAACGGATATAGAGACCACCGTATAAATAAATAAATGTCAGGAAGACCGATAAAGAAGATCCAGAGAAATTAGGAGGAGACAAGATTTGCGAAATTTCTTCGAACCGGGGTGTAAATTGTTTGCGAAACAGTAATATTACATATAGAGATTAAAATCAATGCCGTATTGTATAATGGAAAAATAGAGAAGAAAGATAAGTTGAAAAGTTGAAAAGTTGAAAAGTTGAAAAAATAAGAATAATCGTCTGTTCAAACTAATTTGTATCCGCGTGGTAAGGTACGCGTGATTTCCTCCCCTTTTTTCATACCGCGTGATAAAACGTATCCCATGAAGCACCTGGGCGAATTAAATTACCTAGTCCAATAAAAGAAAATGAGAAATGAGAAACGAGAAACGAGGAACGAGAAACGAGAAACGAGAAACGAGAAATGAGAAATGAGAACCAGCCGCAACGGGGTATATACGCCACTCTGTGTAAACGTGGCTAATGCAATTAGCAAAGCGGTGACTACGCTGCCCAAACCGGGGGAGTAGCAGCAGCAGCAGCCCCTTTGCAGAGTTTTACAATTTTCCCCCAAAAACTCGACGACTAAATATATTAAGTGTATACTTTGATCCTAATTTACTATTCACTCCTCGTAATTACATATAAATCGCTAATAATCATGCCAATATAATGCGATAATTGAGAAAAGAATACGAAAAGTGGTGACCGCAAATCGTATTATACTCGAACTCGCGTCTGTATAGAATCGATGACTCGACCGTAGATCGGCAAGAATCAGAAGTTTTTAGCTCGATTTTTTCCTCCTTGATATAGCGTATATCTCTACAGTCTATATAATATACATATGACTCCAACTTTTTCCTCCTATTCTACACACCGGTGTTGTTTACGATCGGACTGTCCATCGCGGTTAGAGCGTGACGTAACACCTGGTTTTATACCCTTTAACCAAGAGACAGACGTATCTAAGCACAGTGAAGGCCCTAAAGGAGCTAAGTGCGAATTTACTTCCGGAGGGCACCTCATTAGCCAGCCACGCGGTTCGACGATATATTCATTCGTTTATAACCATTTACTGTGCGGAAAGAACAAGAGGAATGGCTTATCGATGCAATGAAATTAGATTCGTTTATATTTCACGAGACTCGAATGGTAGCTGGCCAGTTTGAGCTATAAATATTACAGCTCTGATCTCCGTATGGGTACCTGAAGAATAAACTTTATGTATCGATCCTTGACGGGTAGAATTTTCGACTTTGAACTAAAGACTTGAAAGCAACGATTGTTAGAGGCCATCGGAGAGGTCAATAAACTAATTATAACCATTAGATTATAAATTTTCAAAGTCCATATATATATATATGCGAAGTTATCGGATAAATATTCATTGGAAATATATTCTCCGATGGTATAAAATCGGCTAATTTAAAGATTCGAACACGTGTACACGCGTGTATTAATAGGCAAACTACTGGCCATTGTCAATGTCAACGCGCTCGTGACTTGGCTCTATACGAGTCGTGGGAGTCGTTTGATCAATAGAGGATAACAAACGAAGTAAATGTATGTATAATACGACAGTGCGCAGGGTAAGCACATAACGTAAAACACATTGTGCTGTAAACAGGAAACAAATGATATGAAAATTGTTACCCTGTGGTACTTTAATACTATATATATATAATATATTATCCTATATGCAAGATGTAGTACTATAATAATCCGAGGAATGGAAAGAAAGGGAAGAGAAATGAAATGCAAGGATATAGAAAGGCACCCATATAGATGTTCTTCATTTTTAGTATTTTTGGTCTTTTTTTAAAATCTGATCCCTCGAGGGACTGAAGAATGAAATGGAATGGCATAAAATGAAATGAAATGAAATGAAATGAAATAATAGGGCAATAAAATCCGAGTCGTATTTGCGAAGTAGGATTTAGCCGGGTTATTAATTGAGTTGGATATAGACGGCGAAGATATAAGTGGATGATTTTATTACCGTAAAGATATTGTCCGTAACGTCGGGTGAATATACACGTGTGCTGCACCGAAGAAGAAGAAGAAGAAGAAGAAGAAGAAATAAAGATGTAGAAAAAGTAGAAAAAGTAGAAGAAGCGACCTTGCGGCGTTGAACGACTGCCAAATTGAATATGAAATTTGAATAATACGCAGTATGATAAAAAATGTCGAAAAATTCAAATCACGTTCGAGAATCTCCTCCACCTCCACCTTCCGTATACCATTCTCATGATGTATATAATATGATGATGAATAATCATTTAAAAAACATCATTTGAAACGAAGGAACAAAATTACCGAGCCAACTTTACACACGTATACCTATACTACTATATACCTATATATGTATTGCGCAACGATTTATTCATTCCCATTCCCATTCCCATTCCCATTATCCATTCCAGTTCCCGCGGTGAGGTTGCCTGCTGCGTGAGAATCTGCCTAAACGGTAGTAAGTAAGTTGTATAATTTTTCGAGCTAATCGCGTATTCGACCTTCGAAACATCTGGGACGACTTAGGTATATATACGAAGCGTTTTATCATAATAATAATAATAATAACAAGACAAAAAACTACACATGTTTTATATACGAGCTCTGTAATTAAGATAATGAAAAACAAGTTCTTTAGATTCCGACTAGATTTCAGACACAGTACTATAATATATACGGTATAATTATTAATAAGACAGGATTTCGCGATACCGCGAGGCAAAGTGAACAACTCGATTGAAAAATAATAAAAAAAAAATGTTTTTTTTTTTTTTTTTTTTTTTCTTTCTTTTTCAACCAAAAATCACTTTCCTTCGAAAATTGTATTCGACAAATATATGTGAGAAAAAACGAAAGATAACAATTTTCATCAATTTTAAACGCAAACTTATATAGAACGGTATGAGCAGTCGATCAAAATAGCGATATGCGTGGGTGGGACACGCGCTGAATCCAGCTTCCACGTATACATATATCTGTGTATATGTACATTATATATTATATATGTATAGGTATATTCAGAATATGTATTGCTGATCGATCGAGCGTAAAAAAATGAACAGCGTATATATGTATATTCAGGGTTAGATATAGTATATGAAACGCTTTGAGTGGTGGAAATATAAAAAGAGAAACAGACTTTCCGCGGATGATCTTATCTAAACATTTGCTTTATGCGGTATATCAAAAGATGAGCAAAAAATTATATAAAAATTATATAATTAAACACTCCGCTGATCGAAGGCGAAAAATTTATAACGCTTCGAGTAAATATTATTTATTATATATTATATATTATATACACATGTATATATAAGTATTTTGATCTATATGACTATGACGATGACGATGATGATGATGATGATGATGATGATGACGATTCGCTAATCTTTATAGAGGTTAAAATAAATATATACACTTGTTATCGGCAAGAGTTGAATAAAAGCGAAATATAGATACGAATTATATAGTACGTATATCGTATCGCCTTTGCATAAATAATTATTGTTTATTGAAATTTAATTTCAACTATATAACATATCGCGATATTGATTATTTCAATTTAGCGAAAGGTCGAGCTTGCGATATCAACCGCAATGCCCTCATATTATCCCCTACCAACGATACGTATGTCGATATCTTTCGAAAGCCAATATACCAATTCGGTAGATTGACGTCAAAGCACGAAGCACGAGTCTTTATCGCGTAACCTTGTCGACTTATAAGGTATCTGCGGTGTTATAGATAAAGGGTCAAAAACGTAGATCGATATGCAAATTGGGTGAATAACATATAAGAGAGACAAGACGCAGATATAAGAAATGAATAAGAAATGATTGTAAAATGTCGAGTTAAATTATTATTTTCGTCATAGTAGGCGTAAAGTACACATTTTTGGTCTTGTTTTGCGAGCGTAAAGTTCGACTTTACGCCCGGTGTTTGTAAACAAAAACTATCCCTACGCGCGACGCCCAATGGGCGTCGCGCGTAGGGATAGTTTTTGTTTACAAACACCGGGCGTAAAGTCGAACTTTACGCTTGCAAAACAAGACCAAAAATGCGTTTTTACTTTACGCCACCATGACGAAAAATAATGTTCGCACCGTGGGAGTACAACTTCACGACCTTGGGATGAAGTTACGCCCATGGTACGAAAATAACTATTTAGATTATCGATTTGACTATGACAAAATAAACTTGAAGAAAATGATAGAAAAGAAGGAAAAATCCTCGACGCGACGCGACTATCCGTCGTGGTCTGAGTAGAAACGGTCCGCGATATGTGCGAGTCGCGGCGAAGATCTATAACTAGTAGAAAAAGCATGGAGAAACCCGACAGGAAAGTACTACTATGCGGCTGCAGCAGCAGCAGCAGCAGCAGCCAACAGGGTAGGTAGGTACCTACGTTGGAAGCTAGCCAAATGCACTTAACGTTCTATCAGCAGCCCCTTCCGCAAATAACTATAGATATACCTACAATATCTAGTTATATCTGTGTACACAGACCCCGTGTAGGTACGTACGTGCCGGGGATTCCCCGCTGCGAGAAGATAAACCCTTAAGTATTTACCACTGTACCATTATACCGAGGGGGAAGCGGGCGCGTTGTGCATATATACATGTATACTCGCGCGATCAGATATATACGCCGGGTCTGAAAATTGCATACCACACACATTGCACTCTCATAGTGTATATAGATAATATGTATATAGGTACATATGACCGATAAAAAAAAACGAATCGCGGTAATAGGGATGAATTTATATTAATGCGAGGAGAATTTTTTACGATAATTATGTAAGAGAAACGTGCGGCAGGTTGCGAATAAGGAATAAAAAAAAAAATTAAAAAAAAAAAAAAAAAAAAAAGAGAGAAAAAATAGAAATTCGAGGTAAAAAAAACAACGTCTCGCTGTATAATATATATATATATATATATATATATACGTATTTGTATATACAGAGAACAATGGGCGATTGGCGTGGCGTGGCGTGTTTTGCTCCTGCAGAGTCTAACTAAATTCAATTTATTTCACGACAATGACGCGGGTTAAGGCTTAAAAAGGCTTAAAAAGGCTCAAGAGCTTAAACGCTTGCTAAACAACTTTTGGATTGTTGGTTCTCGCTCGTTCACATAACCGTGCTCTGCAGCCATGCGATCGTTACGCGGTTTCGGGTGTTGATTGAAAATAATGAATCATTAAAGAAGAGAGAGAATTACATATAAAGACAACCAAATTCTCATTTTAATTATCACTTTTATTATTAATTAACAGAATATTACCGTATCGTTAAGAATTATGTCGTATAAGAATTACCAAATTATTTTTACAAATGAAATGAATGTATAATATATGGACTGATTATATTTCGAGACTTGGAAAATAAAGAATAATATGAGAAACCGGTGCAGGCGACTCGTTTCCTGCGCTGTCCAAAAGCTGAGATACGTCCCGCAGGAAATTTCCAACATCTTAAATAGAATATATGCTAATTGGTAAATTCTGGGCATAGTTGTACCGAATTTCTGCTATGCGCCTAAACCAAGATCGTTATTAGCTCGAGCCTGCGGAGATGGGTAGGTATTCTAATTGTATTCAGAGATTGGGGCTAAAGCCGAGAAATTAAAGGTATATAGATATAAAGAAGAAAAAAAAAAAAAAAAAAAAGAAAAAACTAAAAAAGACTAATAAGAAAATTAAGAAAAATATGTAATTAATTATAGAAACACATAAAAAAAATAGATAAAATCATCAACTTCATCCACAATTTAGAAAGATTCTTCGTAAATGAATGTAAAAAGAAAAAAAAAAAAAACGACCACAGCAGATAATTAATTAGCTATAGCTGTATTCTAGATAATGAAATATTATGAAATTCTTGTAATTCTTTCGCGAATTAAGTAACTGATTACTTTTTTTTTTTTTTTTTTTATTTTCTTTCTTGTAAGTAATTCAGAGGGTCGCATAATCCTCCGCGCGACGCTGTGGCTAATTGAATCATATTGCGTTTGAGCCGAAGCAAGAAAGGGAGAGTTATAGTATAGGTATATGACGCAGGGAGTAAGAGAGGAGACGGGGATAGACGGTACATCGGGCTGACTCGGTCAATTTAATTAAACGGATGAAAACATATTTCCAGTCGCAAGTCGAGTAGTAAGAGGGAAGAGCGAACTCCGCGTAGGGAAGGGAAACTTTACAGTCAGCGATTCGTTTCGTTAAGAGATCAAAGCATGTGCAGAAAGAAGAGGAGGAGAAGGTCTACACGATCACCGGAGACGATGATACGAAAGGATCGTCACGTATATAAATAAATGAATATAAATAATTTGTATAATTTTCCAATTTTTGATCAATTTTAATAAAACAGCGGTAATTAGATGAAAATCAATGTCTGCCTCTATATAGTTCGTATTTATCGATCGCTCAATCACGCATCGCTCGGTATCTCTCTACTATACGTATATGTACCTACGTCACTTACGCATGTGTACTAACCTTATTTATACACGCGGGTATACGGCGTGATTACGTCGTAAAGAAGAGCAGGCGAACTGCGGCTGAGAAAAGAAAGAAATAAAGAAAGAAAGAAAAAAAGAAAGAAAGAAAGACCGCGAATTCAGCGGGTCTCGGTTAGGTCGTTTCATCCCGCAGGGTTGGTTAAACGTCCCCAGAGCTCCTCCTCCCTTAAATTATCGACAAACACCGCGGTACCTAGTACTATTCTAGTTTATCTTTTATTCTAGTTAGGTATATAGGATAGGTACTTGTACAGATTGAAATTACGATCGAAAATACATAATGAACAGAGAAGGTGCAGTTTAATGATAAAATTAAAAATAATAAAGAGTGTCACCGCGTCGAGTAGAGATAAGGTATGTATGTACACAAGATTGAGAAAAAGGCTCTTTGAGATTGCGAGTAACGAGGCAAACTCGCTCACTCAAAGATTAATTAAAACCGAAGCGTGCCGCGGCTCCTCCGGCTTAATTAAAAACATCAAAGTTCATTTCTCTGTCCACAAAACTTTCGCGCTTGAAGGGATCGTTAGGTACATGTCGATATATCTATATACAGGGTATAACATATTTTCAGAATAGGTATATATAGATTCCCCGCGAAAATCTGAGACTAAATTTCCGATAGTTTCCAAAATACGGAAGATCTTAATTGCTAGTTGACCAATCGCAGAGCTGATATAGGTCACATAGACAGGTCATCGCTCAACTTCCACTCATGCGGTCCAGCCCGGCTGTGTTACCTATAAGTGCTGTGATCGGTCAACTGCTGTGTCCCACTTAACCTGAATCACCCTGTATATCTACGTATATATCTTTCTGAAATAATTTTATCAATAAAAAAAGAATCAGGGTCGTCGCAATAATAAACATCGTAATTCGTATAGACAGTAATAAAATTATTGATGATGAAAGGTAAAAAAAAAAGAAGGACACAACTTGGTCGAGTGTTGCTAATTGGGTTGAAGATTCCGGTGTTCTGGATTTCTGCAACCGCGACGCCGCGCGCCGCCGGTCGAACCGCAGATTTACGTAAAAGGTTCGATTCGCCAAGCAATCGTATAAAACCCAGCAAGAGCGTAACTGTGGCAAATGCGGTCGGCCGAGTTTTGACGGCGACTCACTTCTTCGTGGCCCACGTGAAAGTATAAATAAATCACGACGGAGTCGTTTCAACCTCGACGTCTATACGTGTAATATATATCTTATATGCGTATATGCGTATGCGTGTTAGTTATATATATATCGTGAGAGGTAGGTGCAGCGTGTACCTACTTTCAATACATTAAACATCAGGGGACTTTATTGTTCCAATATTCAAATTATAAAACATAATATGATCCACATCATATCCGATGAATCAATAAATAAATAATTTAATTAATGAATGATTAACTAAATGAATGAGTCAAATCCCTTGCGAATTATATAAAAGATAAAAGAAAACTTTTGATTGAAATTAGCGCAGAATGAAGAGATCCAGACTCCTGCCTTCGCAGAGATCCTTTATAGGTGTATACTTATAGATATACCTATATATCTAAGGTATAAGAATTAACCGAGGCGTGTCGAAATCACGTCCAGCGAGATAATTAGTTCTCTGGTTTTGGTTAAGTGGGAGATCAAAGGCTCGCGACGTTGTACCCAGGATTTTGATTAAGCAATCTACCACCGCAGGTAGGTACGCTACGCTTCGATGCGTCGTCGTCGTCGTCGACGTCGACGACGACGACGGTTGAAGCCTTGAATTTAGCGACTTTGGTACTACCAGGGATGTCCTTTTATCCCTTCCTCGTTCCCTTCTTCCCTCTTTTCGTCTTTTCCTCACTTTCATCCCTTTCATTTAATTATAGCTGAATATCAGCGGGGATAATCTGCGCGCAAAGGAAGATTTTTTTAAATAAAATTCCATCAATTTTTATCCGAGGCCTGATATGCGGTCTCACCGATAATCAGATTGCAGAACGATGATTTTCAATGATTAATAATTAATTGAAAAAAGTAAAAAAAAATATATATATATATATATGTATAGGTATAGTAGGTATATGTAACGCGTCGTGTCGCGTGGCGAGAGATCCGGTAAACAAGATCTCGGACACGCGAACCGCCCGTGAATATTCAATTAATTAACAAAGTAGATTCATATACGCCGTTGTATCTCGGCACCGGCACCATTTGAATTAGCATATAGTAGCGGTGCACCGTTCGAGTTTGAGTTTGAGTTAGAGTTCGAATTCGAATTGGAGTCGGTCGAATTAAGGCCTGCCAGAAGCTCTTGACAGGCTGCGTCGTCTAACCATGTGCATGTCTGTTGTCAGTATGACTAATACCCGCTGAAAATTCCCAGGAGCGAGAGTTTCGAACGCGTTATAGTCCTGATGCCGCAGGTATAGGTATATATATATACCTATATATATGTAGATATATCTTCATGTATAAGTTCCCCGCGGTGAAGCGAGCTGGGAGCGATTGACGCGAGGTTTAGAAATTAGAAAAAAGAAAACAAACAAACAAAAAGTAAATGAAAAACGAAAAACGAAAAGAAAATAAAGAAAAGTATATAAGAAAGAGAGTGAGAAAAGAAAAACTCGCTTACACACATAATATATGTATGTAGGTAGTATATATATACGAATTACTGAGAAGAGGAAGAGGCCGGGGTTTTCTATCTAAACCTGATCGACGCGACGAGAAGAAATAATTAACAAGCGATATAACTCCTAGGTAATCAAAATTCATTAAGCGTTGATACAAGGCCGGATGATTAGCATTTTAATTAGGAATCATCACTAAAGTCTCGAGTAAACTCCCGAACATCTACCTGGTATGTATAACCAAAGTAGACGTCTATTCAGCCTATAGCTATTCCAAAGAAATTTCCGTTTTTTTTTTTTTTTTTTTTTTCTTTTTTTTTCTTTTTTACATTCATTCCCATGCATATGCGTATGAATATCTGTTCACAATCTTTGAAAATCGCTGTACAATTTAATGATATTTCAATAGCCGCTATATGCAGGCATAGTATAATTATATAATAATTGTCACTATAGATAGCCTAGATTATACGAGGACATAATTTACTAGTTATGCGAGACTGAATCAGTGCGATTATTACTATAATCATGGGATCAAATTAACCGTACATCGATATACCTATACTGTGATCGAGAAGCTGAAATTAATTCGAAAATATTATCAATTTCTCAATCGGTTTCTCAATTCGCGCGGAATTTGGAGTCATATAAAGTCGATCAAGTTAGACTGACACAACGTTATAGTATATATAAAATTGATCGATATCGATCTATAGATTCATACACTATATCTACTAAATATCAATTCCAGGGGGGAGGGAAAGAGTTTTGGAGAAAAATGAATACTGCAAGGGTATAATATGACGATGTGGTGCAGAGGGGAGGCTGGCCTCGAATCTCTATGCCACTTGCACCCGGCATCATCCCGATTCGAGACATGAGAAAGAAAAAGAGAAAAAGAGAAAAAGAGAATGAGAGAAAAATGAAAAAAGAAAGAGACGAGAGGCCGAGAAGAGACGACGACGCCACTCCGACAGATGTTCGGTTGTTCGAAAGCTGTTCCAAACCTTCTCTTCTCCTGCACAGCTACACAGCTATACGGCCAAACCTCGACGAACGCGACGTACGTACAGACGGAAGGCAGCAACTCTCAACGGTAATAAAGAGTTTCCAAACGTATACGCAGCACTAATCACGAAACTGCCGAAATTAAAACTCCGAACATAAAAGAGGACGGTATAAGGTATAATAATGAAGTTTAGAAAGTTGTACGCGAATTATGTGAACAAAACGTTATTATTGCGCCACATTATACCCGCGTGCGTATATACCTACGTATCTTGCGTACTTATATACAAGTTATATGTAATTATATTCTCCGCTGCCTATAAAACTAGGCCCTGCGGTACGACAGAAACGGGAATTATCCTACAGGTAGCTACATTTCTTGGCAAAATTAAACATGGGATAGAAATTTGAGCAAATTTTTATTCCTTGATTAAAAAATTTCAACAACTATATTTCCATAAATTTATCATTTATCGAGTGAATCATACGGATATTTGTCAGACGCGTATAGGTATATAGATTTCCCGGGAAATTAATGTCGAGAGGTCGATAATAAAATGATGAAAAAAATGTGCAGCTCAATTGTGAAATATAGGTACCGAACCGCACGAAACAAGGCTTGGGATCAAAGCGGAGACAAATTTGGGGTGAAAACGAAATCCTATCCTTTGAAATCTGAATAAATTCTGGTTGAGTTCACTGGGTTCATATATGGATGAGGGAGAGCTCGGCACATGCCAACGGGTAGTCGATATGGGTACTCGATGGGTAGTCGAACGAACGAACGAAAGAACGAATGAACGTATATATATACGAACGAAAGACCTGTTATTAAGGTCAATGGGTTTAAAATGTTTTCTACCGTCATGGTTTCTCATTGTATGTGAAAACTAGTAGTGCCTCTCCCATCCAACCATCCATCCATCCATCCAGCATCCCTGGTACATAAAATCTCGGGGCTGGTTATTCGAGCGTTGATCACGTGTTCATGTATATAAAGAGAGGGAATGCGTGTCTCGGTTGCTTTGTTTTTAAAGGCGCGCAATCATCGATTTTGCGTGCCCTGTAATTGCAGGTAATTTTCACTGCGGAGTACTTATATTCTTCTTTTCCCTATTCTCATTCTTATTTTTATTCTTCATCTTATACCTGTGTATAGTAGCCTCATAGTGCCTTACAGACGAGCGAAGAAAAAGCGAAAGAGAGAAGCGCAGCGCAGCGGCATGGGCAGATGGGATGATTCGTTTTGTTTTGTTATAGTGCAGCGCAAGAAAACGTTTGTTTAACGACAAGTTAAATTCGTTGAGGTAAAAAGCCTAAGCTGCTGCAGAAGCGAATCATTTTTATTTATTTTTTTTTTTCATTTTTTGTTTTTTCTTCGCGATTCTATATAAAAACTACGCGAGGTTTACCTAAAAATTAATAGATTTTCGGATACGATAAAATTCGCATAACATATTCCGACTCCGACTTTTATTGCCGTTTAGTTTATTCAACGCGATTTGTTCGCCGTAAATACGACGCGCATAAACTTCGCGGCTCATGATTAGACATGTACAAACGCACGGGGCAGAGCATAAACGTATATACGAATGTATTAACCAGCGTGATCCAGTTGTTGATACAAAGGTTTTACCGCTTTTGAACGTGGGGTGGCGAGGAGACGAAGAGACGAAGAGACGAAGAGACGACCCAAACGAACGAACGAACGAGTCAAAGAGAAAAGTGGGCACGCGTTGGCGTCGCCCTGACCTAAATACCCATGACCCGGGCCCTCCTTCTCCAAGGCTCGCGTTTAGTTGCTCCGATACAATAATACAATACAAACTCGATCGCTTTCCTGCGCTCTCCTGGACCGATCCTCATCTCCCTCCCTTACCTACATAATATAGTACCTATACTATAATCTGTTTCTCTGTTCCTTTCTTTTCTCCTTCGGTTACCTCGCATGAAATTTATAGGTGGAAGTTGAGTGGAAGTTGAGCGATGCCCTATATGCCTATATGCATGTGATTGTTGGTAAATGAAATTCATTCGTAGATTTTGAGCGGGAAATCTACCCTCAAGATAATGTCCCGTTCGACCTGTATCACCCAGTCAAAACACCAAGTTCATATCTCAATTATAAGCACTGTCCTCAAGCCTCCGAATACATTCTCATTTAAATCACAGGCGATTCTTAGTATTCCGGGGTTGTTTTTCGCTTCTCATTTTCACAATTTGGAGATGAGAAAATTTTTTATGGTACGCCATAGCTCGAAAAATTGTATCGTTGTAAATCTGTCGAATTTTTCTAAAATACCTACTAAGGAGTTTCCATACCAAGTTTTAGATTTTTCGGAGCTATACTGGGATAGAAAGAAAAAAAAAAATGAATGTTTTATTAAAATTGGGAAAATTCGGAGGCTTTGAGGCGGTACTTAGATTTGAGATGGGAACCTGGAGTTTTGGCTACATTTTTTTGTATATCTATATATTTGGAAGCGTTCTGACCGATGGGAGCATCGAAATTCGAATATATGATAAAATTAAGGACCACCCTAATACCCGCGCATAAGTAGTTAGGGTACACGTCCATACTCTTCAGTACCCACCTACCCATACCTGCCTATACCTACACGCTGGCAAGAGGGACGTAAAAGAAATTAGTCACGGAAGCAGATGGAAGTTTGACGCGATAGAGATAAGATCTTGTATATAGTGTAGTAAATATAATTAGGTAATCAAAAAAAAATTGGTTAGGTTGTACAGGTGCGGAGTGAGAGAGAGAGAGAGAGAGAGAGAGAGTGAGAGAAGGATGAGGGCTGGCTATATAATATAGATATAAATTGAGATTAAATCAGTAACCTTTGAAAATAATAATTGCCAGTCACGTGACTCTGTTTTAATCTTTTTTAATTTTTCTTCATTTTTAGGTAATGCGGTTACCTCTATACTCGTGCTTTTCCATCGAATTGGAAAATCATACGACGCCACAGACAGGATCAAGAATATTTATCAGAACAAATTTTAAAAATTGTTCTCAAATATTTTTGACATTTTCTCTTCGTTTATCGACATCAAAACCGATACCTTATACACCGAAGAGAAATTCGTTCTTTAAAATATTCTATGTAATATGATTTTCTAATCTAATGCGAAAAAGTACGCGAAAGAATACATTTCAAAGGCTGTTAGATAATTTGGCACTAAAATTATATTATATATTTATATATATGTATATAGCTATGTATAATACGTATATAGCCTGTGTGAAAAATGAACTGTCAAATATCAAAGGTAATAAATAATTGACCGTTGAAACGGTCGGTCTACGTGATAGAAATATACTCTTCAGAATTAGGACAAAAAGGAAAGAAGGAAAGAAAGAAAAAAAAAAAAAAAAGAAGAAGATAATAATAATGATAATACCTACACGTGCCAAAATTTCTGATCAAAAGATTAGAAAGAGAGGGAAGAAAGAAGAGAAAGAAAAGAAAAAAATAAATAAATTTCAAAGGTCATGAGTTAAAAATACTTTATAATCCTCGACGTGTACGTGGTACGAAAAAATTAGTTAGTACCTACAATACATATATATATATATACAATATTACAATATACATACATTTAAATCACAAATAGACGTGACGTGGTATATAATAAAAGAAGAATTATACTTATATACACTTACAGACATGGTCATTTGTTACATATGCTGTAATCCGACCTCATACTATACTGGTATAGATATATAATAGAGCAGGGTTCTAATTGTGATTTTAATTACGTAAGACGATAGGTATAATCCATCGCGACTATAAAATTAAGATCAAAGATCGTATACATAATATAATATGTATTATATGCGTTTTCCTATATTCTTCGAACACTGCGCGGTTATAACTTATACAGAGCCGTTAATTAGTTAGGTAGGTACTCGAAATTGATCGATCATTATGAATCACGCGTGCTGCGCACCAGCTGCACCATATTATAATTAAATTATATCAACGAATATTGCAAGCACGCACGAAAGTCTATCGTCACATAGAAAATTTCTATAAATATAATAAATCAATATTGTTATCACCGATATACGGACGAAAGAATAAATATATAATATACCGCGAGGTAGAGCTAAGATGAACCCCGAAGACAAAAACACGAAAGAACGAAGTTATTCGATCGTTTTCAAAATTCATTCATGACATTTTTTTTTTTTTTTTTTTTTTCATCAATTCATCAATTACATTTTTATTTATTTATTTATTTAATTTTGTATGTATTTCACTAGTCAATTATTATCGTCTCGTGAAGAAAAGACGCGACGAGACGCTCGGAGGGCCTGCGAAGGACTCGAAATCGGGCCACGGTCGAGGGTTACTGGCGCGAGTTTATTTTCTTCTTTTTTTTTTTTTTTTTTTTTCGTTTTTTGTTTCCCTTCTTGTTCAGTTTGCATTATTTTTCTCAATTAATCTTTCCTCGTCGAGATTAATTACGTTGTAGCTGCCGAGCTCGAGATTAATATGCATATGCATACATGCAATCTGTCGCGGGTAGTATAGCTGCAGTATACCGGTAGCTAAAGCTGAAGCGACAAACGTTAATCTTCTTATAGTTGAAGGAGGAAAAAAAAAAAAAAAAAAAAATTGAGTCTTAAAATTAACATACCTAATCGTATAGAACTGCGAGAACGAAGTATATGTATAATTTTATTTGTTTTACAAGCGGACTAGCGTTTCTATACCTATACAATATACATATAGACGTACGCTTATAGACGTCGAAAAGTTGTATACGGTTAAAGAAAAAAGAAGAAAAAAAAAAAAAAAAAAAAAAAAACATCAAAACATAAAAGCATAAAAACGTAAAAACATAAAAAGAACAAAGCCTTGAGTATATAGTAGTAGTGCCTGTAATAATTGTCAAGAGAGGAAAAGTTAATATGTTTTTTATACGCTGTACTCATACATGTATAGGTGCGTATGCGTTATATGTACACGTCTAGGTATATGTATATACCAAAGCGATTTATACAAATCAGTGAAGCGTGAATAGCAGCTTAGTAAGCGAGCTAGCTCTAGCTCTCGCGTAGGTATAATACGCATGAATTGATGCGGTATACATATATATAAATGCGCCTTAGAATTTATGAAGTCGTGAGGAATTCAGTTGGTGAGTTAATTTTCTCGAATAGAAGTAAACCTCGACGACGACAACGATGACTGAAAAATAAATAAATAAAAATAACGACATATATTATGGAAGCAATACGTAATATATATATAGTTATATTTATATATATTATTGTACTGCATACATAGGTATGTAGGTATTATGTATACTATACGAGTAGGTATAATGATATAATAATAAAAGAGACTATAGATTTACACCGCGGAGTTAAATATCGAGTTAAGTTAAGTCGAGTCGAGGCACCCGTCTCAACCTCCGAGCTTAGCTTCTTCTTCTTCGTTGCTATCAAAGAGATGGTTGTTCGAGAAATAGAACGAGCCTCAGTCCGCTGCAGTCAGTCCCGATGTAGACGGGCTGTGACTACTCCGCGCAGAACGAGAGAAGACCCCGCGTTTTATCGTGCGACTCGATATAAACGTAAAAAACAACAAAAAAAAAGAATCGATAAAAAAAAAAAAAAAAATGAATGGAAAAGAAAATGCGCATTGAACACTGACGCGTGCTAAACTATACGTTTCAACCGCGGTTATCGATCTCTTCTTTTCTCGAATGACTCGCTCACGAGCATTGTCAAGGCAGCTATTCAATCGACTTGAGACGATGAGTGAAAATAGAAAGATAAAAAAAATAAAAAAATAAAACAGAAAAATGGAAAAATGATTGACGAAAAAGCTCAACAACTCTGCAAGTGGAAATGCATTATTGGTAAAGAGTCGGTATAGGTACGGTATACATCTATTCATTATAATCGAGGATCTGACACTCGGGGATGTTTCTGAGATCGTGGTGCAGTTTTAGCCCATTGTGATCTCGCGCTATAGAATAAGGTATACTAGTACTATAAGGTAGATATATGGATCGTCGAGAAAAGGACAGAAATGAAGAAGGAATGGTAGTGTATAGGTATTATAGTGGAGCAGAATTCACCTTGGCGAGCGAGCAAGCGAACGAGAGAAGAATGAGAGAGGCGAGAGGCGAGAGCGCAGAGAGAAACGACGAAATAAACGAGTTGGCTGGGTTGTTGGCCTCGGGTGAACCCAGCCCCGGTGCAAAACACCACGCGAGCATCGAGAGCACGAGAAATCGGGGAGAGAAAGAGAGAGAGAGAGAGAGAGAGAGACAGATAGATAGAGGGGGGGATGAAAGGGAGAGATCAATGCTTAGAGGGCTGTGAAATGGTTTCAAATCCGAAACGATGCTTCCTATCCGCACATCTTCCTCCCTTATTCTAACCTCGATTCTAGTTAACTTTTATTTCTTCTTCTTTTCGTTGCGTTCAAGTACCCCAACAAAAAGAACAGATTTCTTTTCTACCGTCTATATACAAAAGGATAAGCAGATAATTTGTGTATTATATATATTATTAGGGTAGTCCTTATAATTTGATCATTTACGAATTTCAATGCTCCCATGGGCCAAATTTTTTTGTATACAGTATTTGAAGACGTTCTGACCCATGTGAGCATTGAAATTCGAATATATGACCGAATTAAGGACCACCCTGATATATATCGTTCGATATACGTGATACTACGTTAGTCAGCTAAACTGGCTGCAACAGCCAACCGGTATACTATATATACGATATAGTATATAAATATATGTTTGATATACATATAGCACAACGGACGGTATTCATTTCTTGAATGATCCCTTTATAGACGAGTGGAGATTATGGGTTTTCAAACGGTGGTGGGTCTCAGATAATATCCTAGCTGGTTAATCTCTGGGTAATCGTATACTCGGCGACACTATACGTGTGCAGGAGATCTAGTTTAACGCTTATATGTATATTGTATACGTATGTAATGCGTGACGAAACGAATTGAAACGCAACTCTGATCCTGCAGTCGAACTATATATAATATCATATTATACAAATTTATTCCAAATATTATTCCAAATTTTCTTGGTTCGAGAAAAATTTTGATTTGATCCGAGAAAATTTCGGTCTTCATTTTTGGACCGCAAAATTGTCTTGAATCAAGTTAACCTTTCTTTCTGTGTAGAGATATAGTTATAATATACATCAAATTATTATGCGGATAAAAATTTCTCCTCAATAAACTAAAATAAGTAAAACAGAAAAAAAAAAAAAAAAAAAACTCGTTGAAAGAAGATTGTAAAAAAAAAAAAAACAAAAAAAAAAATATTTGAGAATCGCAAAGAACCTACACCGTAATACTATAACCTGCCTTATACCTGCCTGCCTGAATCGGTAAGCAGACTTTTTCATTCCACGACACGACGACGCAAAAGGAGGCCAACTAAGGCCAGGTAAGGTCGGGGGGACGAGACTGTGAGGTGTGATCGAGCAGCGGGCTAACAATGGCCTCATTCTTGTTTCCCGATTTCGTTTTCTGACCGTACTACGATGAAGTGATTTTATACATTTAACGCAAAGTTTTTTTTATGCGAGGGGGCTTAATCTAATCACTACCTGTTTGCGTTTTACTAGACGCTGAGTCGAGCCAAATATAATCGTCTTTGAAACGAATTCTTATACATACTAGGTATAGGTTGAACATGAATACAGAAAAAGAATAAAAAATAGAAATCTTCAATCATTTCTTAGAAAAGGTATTTTCCCGGAAGTCTACATAGCCGATTTGATAAACTTTGAAACGAAGGACACCGGAGGTTCGAGATCCCGAGAGCTAAAGATCCAAAAGGCCAAATAAGTCCGAAACTTGAAATTCACGCATGTATTCATCAAGTGTTTAATAACTCGGGCTGTATATGATTCGCATCGAATCCAATTAGTGATCAAATCAATCGTCTTTAGATTTACTTTTTGGAACAAAACAAAGTTTCAAAATCCTATCAATTATTTATGACATCATGAAGTTATCGATTGAAGTAGATCAAATGGGTTTCCGTGAAGAGGGTCTCGATTAGAATGAACTATAGTTCTTCTTCACGCGTCCTGAGAAATAGACCGAAATTTACAGATTTTTGGGCCCTCGGGGGTCTGGGAACTTTCGGAGTTGTGGAATTTCGAGATTCTGAGCTTCGTCGTTTCTGAAAATTGATAAATCGTCTCAAGTTGAAAAATTCGAAACTTTAACCCGGCCTCGAAAATCATTCCACGGGATAATATAGTATACCTACATATTATGTATGCTACGTATGTGAAATAATTTCGTCAATTCGTTGTTGAAATTTTACGCAACGTAAATTTATCAATTGTGTTTCGTAACTGGGCCGCGGTTTGCTCGTAAAGTATATAAAAAGTTTGGAATTCGCGTGGCGAAGGCCAACCCGTGGATCGGATGCCGGTAAGACCTTGGCCGATTTCTCAAAGCTGTCGAGTTGAGTGTCGAACTGCACTGCAGCAAGTATAAGGAAGGAAGAAATCGAAAGTACCTAACTAAAGAGAGATCCCGTTTCACTTATATATACGTGGCTATATTCACGGCGAATTACTTGATTTTAAAAAGTAAAAAATACACACAGAAGAGACGAATATACTTTCGATAATAGGCAGCCGAGTCATCTGCAGCTATGATATAAATCATTCGAATAGTCCTAAATTAGCGAATACAACGAGCACGTGTTTACGTACCTATATAGTATATATCTATAATATATATGACGATAAACAGTTTATATTATCGTAGGATGATTACCAGTTGACAACGAGCCAAGGATCGCCTCAGGATCATCGCGTATTATAACCGCCCACGTAACTTTAGCAAGAACGATTTATCAAGCCGCGTGCTGCACTGCAGGGACAAACGCCTACTTGTGTCTCCCGTGAATATACGTCTCAAGTATATATACATACATATATTATAATGAGAGATGAAATGGAATGAATAAATTGATCGATATTTTGAAAGTTGAAATTAAAGGAGATGAAAAAATCTTGATAATTTAATTCATGTGTATGTATTAGGGTGGTCCATTAATTCGATCATTTCGAATTTGAATGCTCAAACTTTTCCATTTAAATGACACACGATTTTTAGTACTTCGGGGTTATTTTTTACTTCATATATGAAAAAAAAAAAAAAAAAGGATTGACCTCGAAATGTGACAAATCGTGTTCTA
The DNA here is from genome assembly GCA_943736025.1 of Tenthredo mesomela. NCBI lineage: Eukaryota > Metazoa > Arthropoda > Insecta > Hymenoptera > Tenthredinidae > Tenthredo > Tenthredo mesomela. Next base: position 28,043,326 of record OX031020.1, read on the forward strand.
TTCAAATGCGAAACTTCCAAGGCTTTGGGGCGGTGCTTAGAAATGAGATTTAGGAACCTAGAGTTTTGGCTACATTTTTTTTTTGCATATTATATTTGAGGACGTCCTGGTCCATGGGAGCATTAATATTCGAAAATGGTCCAAATTAAGGACCCCCCTAATGATTAGTTTCCGGTGAACTAAATTGCAGGAACAACATAGTGCTAATTATTTTTCCTCTGTTTGAAAGATGTACGACGACAGTATGGGGATAGTCGTCGTCGCCAAGTTGTTACTATATTCTTGCAACATAAATAACTATCTCGTGTGACTGGGTGCAAATTCGTGTCTCTTGGTTGACCAACTCTCTGCGGTCTCTATATCGCTCTACACATACGCAGTATGCATGTTACACGTAGTTTTACGTACGTCCATACGTCGGTTAGTTAGGTTACCGTATATAACCGTAACGAAGAGGATATAGGGGCGCGAGAGAGGCGAGGAAGAGAAAGAGAAAGAGAGAAAGAGAGAAAGAGGGACGGAGAGAGGAATTGGCTTCGTGTGCGTATATTACTCACGTAGTGTAGTCAGTCAGGTAAGCCGGACGGCGGCGGCCGACTTGGGAAGTAGATACCTACTAGATACTCTCTGGCTACAGTTAATGGGCTTCGGCGTGGAGGTGGCTTTAAGGCCTGTGTGACTCTTCGAGTCTCCTCTTGCAATAGCTGCCTGCACGATTACAACAACGACGATGTCGTACATCCCCACATCCACATCCACATCCATACATTAAAATATACGTACAACGGAACGAATAACGAAGCTCCGAATATATACCCATGTAGATGTATATACTAACATCTATCATAATTATCGGAGAGTTGTTATAAAATTGTTTAGTATGTAATCAATAATCATTATATTATTATTATTGTTATTATTATTATTGTCATCGTTGTTGTTGATATTTGATTTAATAACTTTGGGTACATATATATCCAGGCAATTATAGGTAGTATATTATTGAATAAATATCAATAGAATAAATAATATAGGTATATGTTAATATATCTGTAATAAATAGCTTGCGGAAGAATTTTTTTTTTTTTTTTTCCTCTAAATTCTTCGGAAAATTTATATCTTTTTTTTTTTATTTTTATTCATATAATATTCCGCGATATAATATATCTGTTGATTTTATTCACAATTTTATTATTTTATTTTGTAATTTTACTTTTATTTTTAGTTTTATTATTTATTCCCACAAGATTTTAAATACGCGCCACGTCGCAAAGTCGCCTCGTGGCCTTGCGGTATAATAGCACCGCACCGCGTTCGTTGGCTACCGTTAGGTTTTAAGAAACGATGTGTAACGTGTACGTGGGTGTAAACATCCGTTTGAATGACGTTCATCTCAGTATAAGTATAAGTGTTTGATTTACCGATTTACGCGATGGTTTTATTAATCTGTGTATATACACGAATGTGAAATATTCTTTTCCACACGGCGTGCGCAAAGTTCAATTTTGCGCACGCTTCGCGTGCATAAAATTGAACTTAACGCGCGCTGTGTTGAAAAATGAAGTTCGATACACGTGCGAAAGATGATTCTCGACTCGTGTGATTGTCACCCTCGCTTCGCTCGGGCGAAAAACTTCACACTCGTCCAAGAATCAACACTTTCGCACTGGTATCGAAAAGTACTATTTTTCTTTACTTTTTCAAACGAATAAAAAAAAAAAAAAAAAGAAAACCGATAGAAATATAATAATATATTTCCATTCATCTTTGCATACAATTATACCGATGGTACACAGAAAGAAAGGTTAACTTGATTCAAGACAATTTTGCGGTCCAAAAATGAAGACCGAAATTTTCTCGGATCAAATCAAAAATTTTCTCGAACCAAGAAAATTGGGACAATTTTCTTGGTTCGAGAAAAATTTTTGATTTTATCCGAGAAAATTTCGGTCTTCATTTTTGGACCGCAAAATTGTCTTGAATCAAGTTAACCTTTCTTTCTGTGTATAAAATAAGACCATGAATTAATTGAAATTTTGTTTGAACGTGCGGAAAATAAAATAAGAATAATATTAAAATCAAAGAAATAGAATTTCAAAGCCTTTTATCTTCTACGAAACGTATAATTTTGCATAAACTCGCACAATATATATGTATATATTATACTATACATATACGCATCGGTCGGTTTCTGTTTGCCTACGAGCTCGAAACTCGATGTTAAAATAATATCGAAGCTTTCTCATTATTGTTCTTTGAAAAGTTCGCGTCTCTCCTCGGATAGAGGTATAATATACATATACCCACTTATTCGATTTATTCGCGCAAGCTCAGCCCTTACTCCCCTTTCTAGCGATCTTATTTTTTTTTTCGTCTACTTTCTTTCTTTCTTTCTTTCTTTCTTGTCTCCGTTTAACTAGCTTTTGGCATATTATCCATCTTTCGGAAAGTTACGAAAGAAAGTTAAAAGAAAAAGAAAGTAAAGAAAAGATTACGAAGTAGTAGATATAAACCGCCCACTGCAGATAGAGGTGAGAATATGGTGAAACGAATCGTCGAAATCTCACGAAATTATTATCTCCGTACATATATATATATATATATAATATATATTCGTTTTATGCATCTATATTCTATACCTATGTACTACATAAGCATGCAGCTTCGGAGTTAATATCTATACGACGGACGCACGTATATATATATATAATATATACGACATAGGGGTATTACGTACGAAGAAAGCAGCGCGACGACGTCCGTAGATTCGTTTGTGAGACACGCCTCCGCGCACCTAATGCGTTCCGACCACCCATAAAATACTTTCACGATATTTCCGAGCCGCATACTTTTACGAACAGGAAACCCTGAACTATATCACAGCTCGTGATCCCCTGATCCTCGAATGAGACGTATTTTTCATTTCCTATCGATGAATATATATATATATATGCATATATATACAATTATTACACTCATGCCCTAACTATACTTGAAGCGGATTAATGTCACCGCGAGAGATTGGAGCGTAACAACAATTACGGTGATTAATACTGCCTCGTAAATGTAGCCTTTAGTCCGCGCATAGCACCAGCTCCGTCAAAGTGGTACGAAGTTCTGCTATACACGATATACATTAGGTGTACACAAACAACGTCTGCAGACGTCCTATACTACTATATTCCGCAGCTTCTCTTGACTCTTGAGAGTTTCGACTTTGAGAGGATCGCGTAAGAGATTCTAAAGCCCATAGCTATAATGTACACGAGTGACTGAAACGGCAGCAAAGATCTTCTTCTTCCTCTTCTCTTATATATACTCGGATTATAATCTACGTAGGTAGTCAGCTGCAGTGTAATCACTGCCTTGCGCACTTGCTTATATATACTTATATATCACAGTTAACCCGCGGGTCTATTTAATTACCTGGTTATCAATTTTTTTTTTTTCTTTCTTCTTCTTTTTTTTTTTTTTTTTTTTTTCTTTTTAATTAACCGCTACGTCATTCAAATTCTAGATATGTGTTTGTTTAATTCAGAATTCTATATCCGACCAATTAACGTGATTCTAATCTCATAAAGTGTACTTAATAAAGATGAAGAGAATATCATTGGTTAATCTATATTAGCTGCGGGAGATGAAGAGTACATAGACATATATAGATCTATTATATAGGGTCGTGTTGTCGGACGTTTGCGGTGATTTCACTCGGCACCTGCAGTGTATAGGAAATGTAGGAAAACACAACTACTTTAGGGTAGGATGCGAGGCGGAGGGAACTGTGAAGCGGGGGAAAACGGATGTTATATTGATCAGTTGGATGAAACTGGGTTAACACCCGACACGGACTTTGCGCGATTCCTCTCGAACGATTCTCTCGGTTGAATTCACCGAGATTTAACCGAACCTAACCCGACGCGTATAACCCTCAGGAAACATTAATAAAAAAAAAAAAAAAAAAAAAGGTAAAAGAATTACTTATATAAATTGTATTTTTCGTTCAAGGGTTAATCATTCGTGAATTTATTCCTTTCTTTAATTTCCTTTTCTTTCTCTTTTTTTTTTTTTTTTTTTTCTTATCAATATAGATAATCTTGTATATAGGATGAAAGCAGAAATTTATTATCCCGTGGTATGAAATTGACGGTGCATATGGGGTATCGATGACCACTTCAAGGCCTCGTCCTTTTAAACCCTTGAAAGGTCAGCGATTGTATGAAAGTGGCGTACGACGACAACGTCGACGGAGACGTAGGGTGGAGGAGAGCGGCTCAGAGAGAAAAGAGAAGAAAGGAGAAAGGAGAGAGGAGAGAGAGGAGAGACGAACGCGACGGTTAGCGGTGGCAGCCGACTCGAGACGCCTGACTTGAGAGAAAAGAGGAGAGAGGAGAGAGGAGAGAGGAGAGACGAAGGACGAAAGACGGGGACGAACAGAAGTAGAAGTTATTGATTCTGGCTTGCCAGTTGGCGAGCGAGCGAGCAACCAACTCCCGAAGCGTTATACGTACAGTTTTTCTTTCGGCATAGCTATATTATGCCGTCGACGTCTGCGAAGTGAATTCCAATAAACCGCGTTATAAATATAAGATACCATCAGCAGAGAGTTATGTATGAAAGACCCTGCAGGGGGCAGAGCGACGATATAACAAGAAAATATATATATACATATATAATATATGCAGTAACTACTCATCAGATTTTTCTTTTACGTTCAAACAAGAAGAAGAAAGAAATAAAAATTGATATAAAAGACGAAGAAAAACGTAGAAAAATAAGGCATCGATTTTAGTAGTTCCTATTGGAGTATATAATAATAATAATGATAATTCTGTTAAAGTTAATCTTTACGTTCTCGCACGGGTGAGTTAATTCCGCGTTATACGTTATTATATAGGCACGAAGAGTTCCGAACGAACGAACGCGTTTTTATTACGTTATGCCCTTTGCAGCAACAGCAAGAGCAACAGCAGTAGTAACGGGACGACGAGCGACGATCGTCAAAAGGGAAGATTTAAGAGGGCGATTAAGTAGCGAGGGCTGTGTCGAAATTTTTATCGGTTTAGTGGAGCGCGAAATTGCCTACAAAATGTTTATCCGAGTCGTAAAATGGAATGTTTCGATTTGCGACGGTCGATTGAAAATTGTGCGGGTTTTATACGCAACCCCATATAATATATCAAATTCTATATGTAGGAAATAAATGTTGACCCATACACCATCACGCTAAAAAAAAAAAAAAAGAAAGTATTCAAAATCTACTAAATATACCTAAATTTCTCAATTATTTGATTATCGTTATACTGAATAAAAAGAGACATGGAGAAAAGAGAAAAGAAGAAGAAGAGGGAACGAGTTCTCGACATTTCGAGATATTCCTCAACCCTTTCCCCCGGCATAATATCTGATATTAGTGTTCCACTTCTGACAATATGAGTAATAGCCGGTGAACAATACGGAAGCAGAAGAAGAAGAAGAAGGGAGAAGTTAGGTGAGTCGGAAGTCGAACCGGCATTGTAGGGGATGGCGAGGGCGCAGGTAGGTATAATACATCGAGATATATATATGTATATGTGTATTATGTATACATATATGTGTGCGAAGTATGAAGTACCGACAACATTACCCTGAGTGGGCTTAGATTTGAGAGTTTTGCACCCTCCCGCAGCCTATATAGATCTATATATATATAAGGGAAGTGCGAGGCGGAGACGGAGACGGAGGTAGAGAAATAGAGAGAGAGAGAGAGAGAATGGCGCGGTACATATTTATGTTGAGCGAAATTAATCTTCTACAACAATTTGGGTCAATAAAATCCAAGCCGAGTCGAGTCGAGGGCGTTTGGGTATAGAAACACGGTCGGATCCCCCGCTGTTTACTTTATATCCCTTTTCCACCCCCGCTCATCCCTCGCTTCCGCTACCATTCCGCCTTCCGATCCACTCGAAATCCGTTACTAACCCTAATGCTGTTACCACGTTCTCTCGTCCCGGGGTCTCTAAGACGCACCCCACGACATCCCACCGACGCGACGCAACGTTAGTCTCGCACTTCCGACGGATATCTTATATACACTCAAGACTCGGGACTCGAGACTCGAGACTCAAGATTCTCTGATCCATTTTCGGGGAATACTCATCGCCAATTGCAATACAGAGAGGGAGAATAGCCCCGGAATAGGGAAACAACAATCAAACATCCGAAACTTCCACCGTAAATAACATTTCTGATAATGATTTTGGCATCGTTATTAAATTAAATTCAATTCGATTCACATTATTATTCCCCCTTTGTACTATATCGCGTATTATATCGTTAAAGACGGAATTGATTCTTCATCGGAGCATGCGGACGCCGTTATGATTTATATACATATACCTAGATGCAGTTTATATAGGTATATGAATATACAATAATTCGTAATACATGTATAGGTATATATAAATATATATAATATAGTTATAATGTACATTGATCAGTGGAGTGGGTGAGAGTTTTCCCTCAGTTCCTGCACCGGGTTGGGTTTATCCTCGAGTTTGTCGCATCGGTTCATTATTTAATGCAATTATCCTCAATTCTGTAACCCAGCGGAGCTTTTCAAGCCCCTCGTAGCTCGTTCGCTAGCTCGGCTACAGTGTATTGATTCTAACCACCACTTTAACTTGACTCCAACCAGCTCCACGCTCAACTGTATAGGTATACACTTTACTTTCAACGCTCTAGAGTACTTACACATTCTATGCTTTCCTCTCTTATTCTCTCCCATTTTCTCTCTCTTTCTTTCTTCTCCTTTCTTCTCTCTTACGCCGTATAATGAATAATTCTGTTTAAACAGACAGCGCAAACATTCGTTTCAATTAGATGATTCTGCACCGATTCAACAATATATGCACTTTGAAAAGGGACTCCTTTGAGAAAATTCATTTCATGTTATATCAAACTTAAAACTATATACAAACTGAATTGAATTTCTTTCTATTAGGAGTATAAATAGACAAAATAAAATCAGAGACGTATGTTACTCAAGGTGATACCCATATATATTATACGTATATCGATATAAACCTAGATTTTAGAATATTATACCTGGAGAAAACTTCTAGTTCCCGAAGTATTTATCTACTATATCGTTTGATTATGCGACACCGATCATGATAAAATGTGTAGAAATTTTGATGTATGATTACCTTGAAATACTAGACGTATTATAATACCCGGTAGTTTAGGAGAAGATTCTTACCTGAAAAGAGAATAAAAGGAAAAATTAAAAATAAGAGCCGATTGAAATATTATAAATTTACATGCGATAACGGAATAAATTATTATTATTATTATTATTATTATTATTATTATTATTATTATTATTATTATTATTATTATTATTATTATTATTATTATTATTGAGAGCGATAAATATCCGCGATTCGTGTTATAGTATAAAAATAATTGAAATGCTATACAGAATCTTGGAAAGTCATGGGCTGTGGGTAGAACTTCCGAATCTTAAATAAAAGATTCCGAATTTTCAAAATTATTGACTCACATCGGTTTTCAGGAAGAGTACCTATTTCTCGAAAGTTTACATAGCCGATAAAAAAAAAAAAAAAAAAAAAAAACACTGAAGCTACGTTAAAAATTCTGAAAGCTAAAGATCCGAAAAGCCAAACCTCCGAAACTTGAAATTCACACACGAGTTCATTCGGTGTTCAATAACTTGGGCTGTTACATTATGAGAAATGGACGAAAATCTTCGTATACCTACCTATACCTATTTGGGTTCTCGGGGGTCGGAATTTTTGGAGTTTTTAGCTTACTGCATTCCAACCTTACGGAATTTAAATATTTTAAACTTGAAAGTTTCTGAAAATTTGAAATCGTCTAAAATGAATTCGAAACTTCAATCCGGCTCCAAACGTCACTGAATATATGTAGTATAAGAGATCTTTTAGAGAGGAAGTGACCTAAAGCGGGTGCAGCACGTGCCTCGAAACAGCTCGTTTCTCATTTCTGGTTTCTGATTTCTGGTTTCTGGTTTCCGGCACCGCTCGCGTTTACGAGTTCCTCGACATCAATACTAGGCGAGTTTTTTTTACGCTATAACTATATAATAATACACGACTATACGATACGATACGAATAGTACATACAGGGATATAGGCGTGAATAGATATTGAATGTGCGAACTTCAAAAGAGCTAAAAAAAATAAAAATAAAAGATATAAAAGATAAAGAAAAGGATGACACATACAAAGGACTACCTATATATATATATCTCAAGAATCTGGAGTGATGCAGAGTGATTGTGAGAAAGGAAAACCCCCATCCATCGAGAAGATAAAGAAGTTTTTTTCAGTAAAAAAACTTGTCTCCGTTAACTCTGACGGAGGTAAATTTGACACAGGCGAACGAATTCGTAATAAAACTGTTCGACCGTCCCAAAGAAGATCGGATGAACCCTTCGCGAAATAAACGCGATATATTCTAGTATAGCTATAGGGGAGATATCGTATTAATATATTATGTATGTTATAATTACTAATTAAATACTCGAGTCTGTCGGTATAATCTTCCGAGTTATTTGATTATTCGTAATAACTTTGTACAGATATCGTCAAATGAATTAATAAATGAATTATATAAGTAGAATGATTATTATATTAATTCGAGGACAGATTTATATGAAATATTTCAAAGGAATCAGAAATGTATAACGAATAACTCGCGTTAATCCGAGCGAGTCGCCAGCTTCTTCTCCTCTTCCTTTTCTCAACGCGAACGAAATTACGGTATATTGAAAGACACCGCTCGACGCCAGACACGCAAATTCAATAAGATGGGCGCTGCCAACTCTCCTTTTTCCGAGACTCAAAAGCAAGAAAAAGATGTGAAAAAAAGGTGGTGAAAAAAAAAAAAAAAAAAAGAAAAGAAAAGAATGTTGCCACTCCATAAAAGTAAAGCAAATATTATTCGTTTATACTTAATTCGTATTTACCCTGCATCTAGCTTGAATATCAAAGTGAACGGCGAAAGTACTATATATATATATATATATAAATGAGGAAAACTATAATAATATAGCATAACACGTCGATAAAGTATAAAGTAAACGCTCCTCTTATATCCGTCGAATAACAAAATAAAAGGTAAAAGAAAAAAGAAGGAAAAGGAAAAAAAAAAAAAAAAAGGGCAGATCCTTTTTTTCTCGCTGATCAATCCTGCTTCAATCCTTGTACGCGCGTTGTACTTCTCTTCAATTATGCACAGACTGTTTTCAACGGAGATAGTTTTGTCGCCTTTAGCCGTTCGCCTCGCCTCGCAGCTCGTATAGGATCAATAAAGAATGATCACACGTATGTGTGTGTAAAACATGTATACTTTATATATACATGCATATATAGATATACATACATACATACAAACATATAGATGTATATGTATTACATATTATAGGTATATACGAGTATAATATGTTCAAAGTTTAAACCTTCTGGATTCCATATACGGATGGAGGTAGGTATAAGGTATACATAGATACATATACATATACATATACAGAATATATACATATAGATACATGAAATACATAGAACGCGCCACAATTGAACCACCGGGCTCTTTTATTTCGACGCGGGCGGTTTGCGATATCGGGTAGGTACGACGACGGCGTATACTACCTATAATATACGCTTTCCATACTAGGCAGCAGCATGCAGCAACCGTATTTATATATATATAGGGGAAAGTGGGGCAGAATGGCCGGATGGGGCTAAATGGCCGCCAAAAAAAAAATTGACCCACTGGCATTTTCGCATCAAGGGGAATCATATGAGACGCCATGCAACGCGATTCTGCTGAAAGTGCTCAAAAATTTTCAGGGTGGGGCTAAACGGCCACCCTAATAAAAGTAGCGAAATTGTATTTTCCCGTCGAAGTGAGTGAAAATCGGTCAATTTCATATGATATTTAATCACACCAATTGGAATTTATTTGTTCCGAATAAATTTTTAATTGCGACTATTGAAAAAAATATTTCGTTAATTCAATTATATTTTTTTCTCAGTGTAGGGTGAGCGACGTTGCCCCACCCTTTCAGTTTTGCATCGTTTTCAGTGGAACCACGCTGCATATAGTTTTATCTCACTCACTTCGACGTGAAAATGCAATTTCGCTACTTTTATTAGGGTGGCCGTTCAGCCCCACCCTAAAATTTTTTGAGCACTTTTAGCGGAATCGCGTTGCAAGGGGTCTCATACGATCCCCCTTGATGCGAAAATGCAAGTAAGTCAATTTTTTTTTTGGCGGCCATTTAGCCCCATCCGGCCATTCTGCCCCACCTTCCCCTATATATATATATATATATATATATATATATATATATATATATATATATATATATATATATATTGTGATGCTCAAGCTACCCGCTGTATTCCAGTAATGGGAATTTACCTCTTTTCCTACAAATAACAAACACCCTACGTATTTTATTTATTCCTTCAATTTATCATATAGCCTTATATACACGCGGTCATCCTCGACGTTGACCGTTTCCATGTATGATACCTACTACCTATATTATAATATCTACTACATCGATATAGGTAGGTATACATGAAGGTATAAGAAAATAACTAATTATAGTATCTTAACGGATTTATTTTATAGCGAACGAAAAACAAGATGAAATTTTTTTTCCTTGTATATTTGAAAATGTACCAAGTCAACGTATATGGATATATTATATATATATATATATATATATGATATACCTTTAATTTAATTCTTCGAGGATAAGGTTCGTCGCGGTGCTGGTGCAGTGCCGTAAAAGGCTGCCGCCGTCGAGGACACGAGGAAAGGTCAGCGACGCGGCACTGACCCCGCAGAGCAAACGCGAGAGAGTCTCGAGAGATCAGGCAAGGCGGGAAAAAGGGAGAGAGAATAACAAAGCGAATAAGCGTTCGGTAAGTGACATTAATTTCGCGGCAAACGCGACAGAAGAAGAAAAATATATAATACCTCTATATAGACACATATATATATATATACCGGTATGAAACTTTGCATAAAGAATATAGGTACGTTTCTTTGTCAAAGTTGATTATTATATACTACTCGATATAGATTCAACTAGTCGAGGTATTCCTCTCGACGTTACATAATAAATATCTGCCTATAATTTCGTTGGAAATAAACGCCAACTCATTTTCCGCGGCTATAACAGCGATATAAGTAGCTGCATAACTCCCGTATTAATGTACAAGAGCAATAATATCACGTATAACTGTATAGAGGCATAAAAACATGCAACGGACGTTGAAGATCGTAGAACCTATAGGCAAGGCTAGGCAAGGCTAGGCAAGGCTGGGATATAAGCTAAGCTGAGTTGAGTCGAGCTACCGTAGCGCAGCAGAACGAGAGTCGTAAACAAGCACGATAATACGGAGTTAATGATGTTTAGTTGGGGGATTTACGAGGGCAGTGCTTTCGCAGGCCCGCGTACGTACAGTATACGCCGCGCACATTTGCGTTGGAACTGCAGCGAGGCGGCTCGGTAGCTAGCTGCAGCTATTGGATCGGATTAACTCGCGCTTAGGCATTTCCGGTGTAGTACGATAATCCCGATGACTAGGTATACCTAAACCTAAACACACATCTAGGATTCTAAAACTTGTTTGTGTTTTTATTTATTTTTTATTTTTTGTATCTTTTCATCGTATCCGACAATAAAATTTGTCTTTGAATAATTATATAGGTATATAGATATAATGAAAAGCTTCTCGAAGAATAAAGTAGTAGCAAGTACTATATAAGTAACTGAATAGTATAGCTCTGCAATACGAACGGGGCTATAATTAAATCGGTTAAATTAACGGAGTCATAACAACGCTAAGATGTATATATGCTTACTTAAGATGGATAATAAGAGAAGAGAATAGATAGAAAGAGCAAGGCTTTCTGTACTTGTTCTCTGATCGAGCGCTGTATTGTAAAGAGAGAAATAGAAGATGCGCGGTAAACGTTCTATTATATGTCGTCGACGATTGAAACGCACGCATAGAGCGCGCGAGAGAGTTGCTGCTGCTGCTGCTAAAAGAGAAAGAGAGTTGGGTTGCGTTGCGTTGCGTTGCGTTGCGCGCGTGCCTTGAATAGTTGAGGCAAAGTTAACGTTGATTACAGTACCAAGCGACACGCTCACGTGTGCGCCCAAAGTGCATTCAAGGAATTAGAATTTGCCACGTCGACGAGCAGAACTCAACCTATAACGCAACCCAAACGCCACTTGTTTTATACTAGTATACGTCCTATACTATGTATAATTGAGTACGAAGAATAAATAATAAAAAATGAAAAATACGTATAATCGTATAGAAGAAATTATTTTCCGTATATAAGTTTTACTGCGAATTGAACTAACAGCTAACTATAACTCGCATTATTTATTTAATTATTATATTATAAACGTGCCTTTAATATAATTATTTATAAGAATAAAGCGCGATGCCATCGTAATATTATAATTGGCAACAGTTTTAATTAAAACCTGCACCCCAATATTCCCGGCTTCTATAACGCTTCTTATTAACTTTATGCAACCCCGCAAGCTCTTGGGGTATAACAATTAGCCGATACAGGTGTATATTAGGGTGGTCCAAAAAAAACATTTTTTTGTTTTTTTAAAAGTCTTATCATCTCAAAAGTTTCGTTTGGGTATAAAACAAATTCTCCTAAAAGGGCAGCTCGATATCTCAACTCTACGAGGAGCTCAACGATTTTCTGTTTTCCCATCTAAATAACACATGAAAAATTTATTTTTTCGTTTTTTCTGCATAAAACTCCGAAAAAAAATGTTATTCCAATTTTGATGCGCATATTCTTGTAGGGAATTCAATTTTCTACAAAAAAGGTCTCATAAGGTTTTCTTGTAATCTCAACAGGTTAAAAGTTATCAGGCTTTAAACCGCTGCAACTCAATTACATTTAACCAGATATAATTTCAGAACGATTTTCAAATTTCTTCAAATGTGGAATGATTTCTTACTGTCTAAAAATAATCTCCAACTGTCGCAAATATTTATTCATACAATCACAAATTCACAGTCTACTTATGGATTAGTAATTACAATATTTCTAAAATAATATTACGCTTTTAATTAAAAATAATTATTTTTGTTACAATTAGGATATTTTTTTCTACGATCAGCAACTACTTGTAACAGGACTAATAAATTTGGCCCCAAAAATGAAGAGCGAAAACAATATCTGTTACAAGTAGTTGCTGATCATAGAAAAAAAATATCCTTATTGTAACAAAAATAATTATTTATACAGTGGGATCCCTCAATAAGCCCTCCCAAGCCGCCAAGGGGAAGTGTTTTTCCACGAAATGAGGTACCCCCACTCTGCCTTCTTCGCTAGACGCACCAATGGTTTTCCGTCTCTCTCTTTCCTCGCTACGCTATGTCTTAATAGGCGGAGTGGGGGAACGCTGCGAGCGACAAACTGGGGAAGCGGGCTTATTGAGGGAGGCCCTATTGAGGGATCGGACTGTAATTGAAAGCGTAATATTATTTTAAAAATATTGTAATTACTAATACATAAGTAGACTGTGAATTTGTGATTTTATGAATAAATATTTGCAACAGTTAGAGATTATTTTTAGACAGTTAGAAATCATTCCACATTTGAAGAAATTTGAAAATCGTTCTGAAATTATATCTGGTTAAATTTAATTGAGTTGCAGGGGTTTAAAGCCTGATAACTTTTAACCTGTTGAGATTACAAGAAAACCTTATGAGACCTTTTTTGTAGAGAATTGAATTCCCTACAAGAATATGTGCATCAAAATTGGAATAACATTTTTTTTCGGAATTTTATGCAGAAAAAACGAAAAAATAAATTTTTCATGTGTTATTTAGATGGGAAAACGGAAAATCGTTGAGCTCCTCGTAGAGTTGAGATATCGAGCTGCCCTTTTAGGAGAATTTGTTTTATACCTAAACGAAACTTTTGAGATGATAAGGAAAAAACTTTTTTTTTTTGGACCACCCTAGTGTATATATCTAGATTATAAGCAGAGAAAATATGAATATTAATTTACCGAATCATATAGTACACAGAAAGAAAGGTTAACTTGATTCAAGACAATTTTGCGGTCCAAAAATGAAGACCGAAATTTTCTCGGATCAAATCAAAAATTTTTCTCGAACCAAGAAAATTGGGACAATTTTCTTGGTTCGAGAAAAATTTTTGATTTGATCCGAGAAAATTTCGGTCTTCATTTTTGGACCGCAAAATTGTCTTGAATCAAGTTAACCTTTTTTTCTGTGTATGTACTATAATATTTAAACAAATGATTAACGAAAGAATAATAACTTTTTCACAGTTTCGCGAATATATAATATCGTATATATCGCGTCACTAATGCCATAAGGTCGTAAACGCCAAAAAATTATTTTTTTTGCGGATATGCCCAAATGATGTTATATTGCATGAAAAAGATTTTGCCACCAAAAACACGAAAATTTTTTTTTTGGCGCTTACGACCTTATGGCATTAGTGACGCGATATGTATAATATGTATATTGTATACTAAAGCCGGCCAGGTTTAATCATTTCCCGTTAGAATTACGTCAATATTTATCCACACATATATACTACACGAGAAAAGCATTGAAACACGCGGGAACGACGCCCTGATAACAGCGTATAAACATTCTTTTATATTTGCATTACCATCATTCCGAATTTGCATATACGCGCGCGGTCCCAGCAGCAGGCTGTTCTCTGTTAGTTGGCTTCCCTTCGACGTGGCTCGAATCACACGTGAACATTCGGTGTTATAACACGCCGGCGATTCATGATATCGTATACCGCCGGTGTTCCCATTCGCCTTAATATCATATACATCGTCCCGCGGCATACAAGTGTATATCCCATATATATATATATACAAGTAGTATACCTACCTACTCGAATACCTCTTGTATGCGTATATACCTATATATGTGTACCTGCAGGATTATTCGAAACGGGCTTTCTTCAAACTTCCAAAGCTGAATAGGTAGTATCGTATGAAAAAGCATCTCCTGAATCCGAAGGAGTAATAAAACACAATTAATAATACACGTATAAATGTTACGACTGTGCTTCAGCTTCGCAGCGTGAATAAAACTGTTTTTTCTAAGAAGTATATGGCTAATCAAGCGTTTCGTTTCCTCAAATTTATAGATCTGTGATTGGCTGCCTCTGCGAGTTGGAACGAAAAGAAGAAAGGGAGAAAGAGGGAAACGACTTTAACCGAAAGAGTTTATATATATAACGTATATCGATAATCGACTACCCACCTATACCTATACCTATATACCTACTTTCGTAATAACGTTCAGGAATTGATGCGCGTGACGTTTTAAATCCGGATTTATATCCCGATATCGTAAATCCATCATTCATTCTATTTACCTACTCGTAGGTATATATACCCACTTCGACCATACATGGGTTCTCCTATTTCTGTCGCTAACATAACTATGGACACGCGGAGTACCCATGTTACATACATTAGTCACGTAAGGGTATATGTATGTAAGTAGTGGTCTGGCGACGCGATTAGCATATAGCTAGGTCTTTGGGTCGCCAGAGAAAGAAAGAAAGGAAGGAAGGAAGGAAGGAAGGAAAGACGGAAGGAAGGAAGGTATACGTATAGTTGTATAGTATAAGAAGAAGCGGCGCCTTATGCCTCTGCTGCACAGGTCGAGCCAAGGCAAGGCGAACGTCGGTGGGGCGCCACGTGGGTCCCAAGTGGCACATGTTTTTATAATAACGTAACGTATAACGTAACCAAACCCGGAGGGGCTGTCGCTCCTGCTATACAGATCCCAAGGACGTGGAGTAGAAACAGGAGCAGGAGCAAAGGCAGGCTATACTAGGGATATAGGGACAGGGACAAGAGTATAGTACTTGAGAATATTGACGTTTCGCGTATCTACAACAGAACCATAGCCAAACTTTTACTCGAGCGAAAGATTGAAGAAGCCTCGCCAAAAAAATGAATTTCGGTGTCCTGCAAAAGCTATAATATATGTTCTCAAGGTGATGCTGTATAATATTCGTGCGCTTTTCCATCCATTCTACAAATTTTAATTCCGAGAATCGTTTTGATTTCGATAAAAGAAGAGTAGATGAAAAAAAAAATATAAAATTCGTTCCTTTTTTTAATCCGTTCTCTTTTTTTTTTTTTTTTTATCTAAATCGAAACGACTGTCTGAGCTTCCTGCAACGGTATACTTATATATGCTACGACGACAACGACACTCTCTTGAGAGATATAAAGGTATAAGAGAGAAAAAGAAAAACGAAGATGAGACAGGAGAATTGAGAAGAGAAGAGAAGAGAAGTACACATAGGGTGGTCCATTTGCGCACCGACCCGTTCAAAAATTCACCGCCTACTACCACCGTCACCGTCGTAAGTGTATGGTATAATATATAAAAAAAAAAGAAGAAGAAAAAGAAGAAGAAGAAAAGTTTGAAGCTTGTAAAACGCGGAGGGTATAACGTCTTACACAGTTTTGCATAGTTATTTCGGGTTATTAAATAAGGAAGACCCCTAGCGCGCTGCAGGGGCGATCGAGAACCCGCGGGGATCCCTTATGGCTCAGGATATATATTCCTTTGGCGAAAAGAAAAAGGAAACCCTCAGAGCGGGAACAAAGCACACCCCAGTGATCGACTTACATACTTCTTCTTCCCTTTTTCTATACCTTATATACATATATATATATATATACGTGATAGGTATTATATCACTGGATTTTTAATAAGAGTCGATTTGAGAATCTTTAAACCGATTCTTTATATACACTTTATACGGTCTACGTATGTGTACAGGGTGATTCGTATTGAGCAGGCTATATTCTGAGCGTAGATTCTCCCGCGATGATCTAAGACTAAATTTCCTTTACCGAAAATTCGAGGGACCGATAGATTCCGAGTTGCGAAACATCTTAGTTGACCAATCGCAGAGGGTATAGGTCACATAGACGGAGGGCATCGCTCAACTTTCACTATAATGACCAGGCTATGTCAACGATAAGTTCTGTAATCGGTCAACTAAGATCTTTCGTAGCTCGGAAACTATTGAGCCCTCGAATTTTTATTGAAGAAAAAATTCAGTCTTAGAATTCCAGAAGGAATCTGTTTATAGAATATAGCCTGCTGAACCTGAATCACGATGTAGGTGTATTATATAATGATCTGTGCTCTGGTATAATACACCTGTATAGTAAAAAAAAAAAAAAAAAAAAAAAAAAAAAAAACACTAATTATTGCCTGTCGGACAAAGTAATGAATTATTTTTTATTTAATTATACACGAGAGAGATCATTTTTATAATTGCGATAGATATATTATATGGATCTTGATTTCTGAAGTGTATACAATAGAGTTTTATATTAACTAAAGAATAGTTGATTAAACCCGTTCGTTATAATATTGTTATGAGATTTGTTTTACGATATAGATTTGGTTTCTATAATATGTTAGTTCTGCCTCTGGTATTCTTTTTCTTGCGCAAGATTTTCGTTTCCATCAATCGTATAGCGAAATTGAATTTTCCCCGTAAGAGGGAATGAGAAAGGATGAAATAGAGCGAGGAAAGAACAACAAGAAACCAATAACGCTGTCTGAGACGAGAGCTGGAGTGGCAGTGTGAGGATGAGTATGAGGATCGAGGTCGATTTAAAGGAATCGAGATCGGAGTCGAACTGTTTGTTTTATTCCTTGCGGACTGATTTAGTTTCGAAGGATTGGGCTGGAAAACAGAATACGAAAAAAAAAAAAAAAAAAAAAAAAAAGGAAAGGAAAGGAAAGGAAATGAAACGAGATTTAGAGAAGAACGCGCGGCCCAGGCTATTTACATTTCAGACAAGATATTAATCCGCGAGCTTCTAAGGAAACGAGATAAAAATTTCCTCCTATATGTATAGGAGTATAAATATATATATATTTATACCTATATAGAGTCGAATTTTACCTTCTTTGTAAAACGAGGGAGAATAAGAATATAAGGATCCAAAGCAGAAGAAACGCGCAGAAACGTCGAATAAGGGAGACGCAACGAGGCGCGAACGTGAGCGAAAAGAAATCCATTCAAGATCCCTTTGGGTTGAAGTACATAAGAAAAAAAAAAAAAAAAAAAAAACAAATCAAAGAAAAGAGGGAACGTTTCATTATCTCGAACATTCAGGGTATTTCATTCCATTTTATTTCATTTTATATTATTTCATTTCATTTTATTCTTATATAGCTTATATTATATAGGAATATTTCCCATTGCCTTCTTATTTTCCTTTCATCGCAGTGTAATCCTACCGGTATTATAAATATTCTTTTTTACCCTTTTATCTACACGTATACTTTTTTTTTTTTCCGAAATTTTCTATCTTTGCAAAATATATTTCGCACCTAGTAGTATATACCTGCATAATTCCACGGGCTGTTATATATTCCGGTAGGTATATGTAAAAAAAAAAAAAAAGAAAAAACACTAAAAAAAAAAAGGGAAAAAGAAAAATCAGTCTATAATACTACAATCCGACGAAACAATAATTACAGTTGTTCGCTGCACAGCTTACAGATCCGGGACGCATATATATTACCTACGTCAAACACTTGCCAGGTGTACATAGAACGCAGGGATCAACGAACAAACGGCGGTAACCGATGCCTGCTACAACCCAGCTCGTCGACCCCCGCGTTATGGTTTCCAGTCACCCCTTGCAGGACGCAAAAACGCCAGATGCCACGCGCTGAGTTTGAACTTACTGTGTAAAGGTCTGTACAGTGTACAGTATCCAAAAATATTGAATAAAAGTATATTATTGAATTGATAATGAAATAAATAAATAAATAAATAAATAAGAAGAAATTCAACAATACGAAAGTTTGTTGCATTTATATAAATTTAATATTGAGATGTAATCGCGGCTTGTATTTCATATAAATTTAATATACATACGTAATCTGTATCTATATTGTACATGTATAAAGTTTTATCAATATCCGTTTCCGAAGAGACGCGTAGGTAGATATATCCTGTTATTAATATTAGTAAAGCCGTAGAATGAAATGAAACACGAGGGTTCGAATATGGATCGATATTAAAACGTCGAGGCGTTTCGCAAAAGGTGATTGGAGTTGGTTTGTTTATAATATAGAAATTTAGATATACTATAAATCGTTTGCGAAGTGGAAATCAATTGAATTAAAATGGGGGAAAAAAAATGAAAGATATATTATGTAGAAAGCAGATTTTTAAAAATCCGATTCCCCTTTAGCTGGTTGACCATTGGCCCCGAAATGAAACGACGGCACCGTAAATGGCAACAACAAGATCGTATTACGCTTACGACTCGCTCAACAGATTCTAACTCAATCAAACAACGCCGCCGCGCCACGCCGCGGTCGTCTCGACGTGCCGGGGTTGGCGCCTCGTTAAAATAAGAATTTATTTTATTATTAATTTTATTATTTTTTTTTTTTTTAATCACACCTTTATACGTATCGTATATTATATTTCGAGAAAATCGTGAAGCAAGAAAAAAAAAAAAAAAAAAAAAATGTCAGACCGTTGTATAGCTATTTTTTTTTTTTTTTTTCTCTCTCTCACAATCTTCTGCGTCTGTATATCGGGCAAAAATATATATATATACCGTAAAGAAAGAAAAGCCAGAAAGAAAAGAGAATAAAAACTGTAAATATAACGATGAAGTAAATCAAAGAACGTAAGAATTATAGGTACCTACGGTTGTAGAAAAATCCATAAAATAATATGCTGCGCGCGTTTATAATATCATGTACAATGTAAAATAGAACGACCCTGAATGAGAGCAAAGAAGAGAAGTGAAGAGAAGCGGAGGCGAGGATCGATCGTTCGATAGCCAACTAACCGTACATTGTATGTTATGCGCGGTACCCGCGCTTTTATCGGCTCGAATAATCGGGACGCCCACGCGATTAATTTCATCGATAGACGTGGGCTCGTTATACCAAACCAACCCGAGGGCAGGCAGGCAGGCAGGCAGGCAGGCAGGCAGGCAGGCAGGCAGGCAGAGCAGGCAGGCAGGACGAGAGAAAAAGAATGAGGATAAAAATAAAAATAAAAATATAAACAAATGAAAAATGTCAACGCTGAAGTGATATTTAGAAATTATACAGCGATATGAGATCCCTGACCCCTACGGCGTAAGAGAGAACAGATTATAACGAAAATCAGCTAATAGTATAAGCTATTCAAACGTTTCTTATCGTTGGTTTGTTTGCATTATGTAATTGTTTAATCAGAAATGTTTATATGCACTTGCGCCCGCGCCACACGCGTGTCTCATTCCAACCGATGCTATCAGCTCCAGTTCAAACATACATACATATACCTATAACGACGGTGCACTGGATAAAGAACAGGTATACCTATACGACATAATATAATCTCTTCAGAACACATACACCGAAAAAAAGGTTAAATTGAGCCAAGAAAATTATTCTTGATTCAAGATAATTTTGCGGTCCTAAAATTTTGACTTGATCCGAGAAAATTTCGGTCTTCATTTTTGGACCGCAAAATTATCTTGAATCAAGTCAACCTTTCTTTCTGTGTATTAACGCGTGCGCTTCACCCGAGTATAACACAAGTATGTACCTAAACCTATACGGTATAGGTATACAGGCGACAAAGTGATCCTGATGATCAACCTAATATATTATTACTATATATTTATATGTATGAAATTCGCAGATGTCTACCTCGTCGGAGAGCCTGTATATATATGCGTACGCGTATGTGTATGTGAATGTGTATCCACCTCAACCGAGCACTGTTGTAAAGTATATAATTATTCCGAGCCAGATTAAATCAATCTGGTTTATTAGGTCCACCAGCGTTGATGAAACTTTACGAGTCACGCGAATCCCGGCTCACGGAACAGTTTAATGACACATACATATATATATATATATATATATGGTATATATATATACCTATATATGTATAGCATATTATGTAAAATATTAACGTCACCTCGCATACGAGCAGCGGAGTTATGTAATTTATTTATTTGTTTTTAAATATAAGAACTCCTATATCCTGATAATCGATTATTTATTATAGTATTACGTATATATCCCGTTTATTCGCTAATACACGTTATTCTGATCGTTAAACGAAAAGCTGAATACGTATACGGCAACGGTTACTATAAAATCGCGATCTAGCCGTATGTGCGATAGAACCGATATATATACGTGCCATATGTTTACGTTTGTAACCGTTACCTACCTTATGCCGTTAGATGACAAAACTAGATAGCCTAGGAACAACAGCAGTTTGACGGTTTCCTCCTGTAACACTAAATTCTCGAGGCCGACGCCGTCTGACTTATACTTATGTCTGTTAATTTAATACCTACGAATGAGAGAGAGAGGGAGAGAATACGACGACGACGACGACGACGACGACTATACGAGGACGGGGCAGACGAAGTAATGATAATTACGCTAACTAATTACATACTCCATGTTTGTTAGCTCGTCGAGTTAGTTGACGACGTTAAAAGCATGTAACGACTCGGTCGGCGGAATCTTTACGAGATAATAACCAAGTGTATCCGTGTATACCCACGTGTTACCATGTGTACGTAAACGTACGTATATATTTGATGGACCAGTTTCGAAAATTTAAAGCAACAATTATCGCAGAACGAGTCCGATCATTGGACTGGAGAATAATAAAGATAAAAAAAGCCCTCAGAGGCATTCGTCGTTATGGGCCAGAGACAGATTAGTCTGAATTGAGTTCCCCGGTTAACCCTGGGCTCGCAGATTGTACTAAAATCGCTAGTCACAGGGGTAAATTCCACCGGCATAGGGGGCGATACCTCGGCGCCGTCCCCCAGATCATGGGTCCGGACGCTTCCCAGGCTAAGCTTACGCGTCGCCCCCGCCGCTGTTTCTGGTTCCCCCGCACCCCGACTAAGGGGTCACCCTGCTAGAGCGTTTAACGACCTTGTCTCAGACCTTCCCGAGGCAAACAGCGGTAACTAGGTACCCAGCTTGTGCGCCCCTACTGCTAGATTGTCTCTGGCCACAAACACGACGAAGCTGCCTTTTCATTTATCCATCATCGGGCGTATATTTATCGTAAACACAATTATATGTTATTAAACAACTGATTCTGAGCGATAGAATAATTTAGAAACTGAGAGTTCAGATTTTAATTGAAAAAAACCGAGATTTATACTTTTTTTTTTTTTTTTTTTTTCGTCTCTCCCTGTTTTGTCAAGTACGGGATTCGAACCCGCGACCATCAGTCTGGCAAGCCAGTAGGCTACCGCATGCGCCAACCGATGGCGTTGCAAACGTAACGCAGTTCTTTCGATAGAAATAACAATTGCTTTATCTTACAAGAGTGAATCTATATTATTATTGAGTATATATTGGATCAGTTGTTACGATCCACTAATACATTGGCAAAAAATAAAGGAAAAGGAAAGAGTAAAAAATTGATCGATATCTCTGAATAATCTACACACGTGCCAATTCATGTAGTTCAATATAAATTATCTTATGATACGGTGGAATATCATAACAAACGAGGTAATATTGGAATAATAATAATAATAATAATAATCTGACATTCACATATTATAGTATGTCGAAAAGCGGGTGTAGATTCATAAATAAATAAATGGCAAGATCGATATGTGGATAATGAAAATGTGACTAATATGATGAAATTCGGAAAATATCCGTTTGTCAAACGACAAGAAGGGAGTTCGGACGTTGGGATAGCTGGGATAGTAGGGGCAGAGGGGCAAAGGGGTAGAGAGATCGCACGAGCAGCGTTGATTTATATCTAAATTCAGAGACCGATTAACCCCGCTAAATATAGCAATCCCCAGTCTCCGCTCTTTTGTCCGTTTTAAATAACCCGGGAGTGAGACATGAATAAATTGAGACAGCTGAGTGAGTGAAAAGGGATATTTGACAAGCCCCGGGGCGCGGCGTGGTGCGTTGGCCCGCGAGCGCGAGCGCGAGCTTCGCGCGTATATAAGCCAACTTTGAATTGACGACGCAAAAAACAATAGCTACAAACGATAGAGCGAAGTACCTCGTATACAGTATTAGGGGCTCTTTCTTCTTTTATTTAACACGCACGATGATAATGAAAAAAAAAAAAAAATAAATAAAATAAAGAGAAAAGAACAAAAAAATAACAACAATCATCAACATTATATATATATATATATACATACAATTTTTTAATGTGTGTATACATAGATACTACAATACATACAATACATACACTATAACGATAAGTAACTATATTTAGCGCTCTGACTCTCCGCAATATTGCGCGACGATGTATCGCGGGTATTGTATATGTGTGTATGATGTATGACCGTAAGTACAAGAGTATAGTATAGAAACACTTGTAAGTTTTACAAAGTGTTATTTTTCAACACGTTTGCAAAGCACGAGTCGCTTTTGACTGCTAATGTATATCTGGTTGCATTATAACAGACACGCGACGAATAACTGTACTAATATAATGTGATAATATCATCTATGTATGTAGGTACTACCTATATTACGTCGAGTGAGAGATCGTGACTGTGTACACTTATTTTTCGCATGTTAAGCGAATTATTAAACGCGAATTATTAAACTCGGCCTAGGAACGAAACACTAGTAATTAATTATCACATTTGCGTAATCGCGACACGACCGGCTGCCCGTCACTCTTACGTAACTCAACAAGCGCACACACACACACACACACACATGAAACACGCGCGGATACGTTCTCTCTCTCTCTATATTTCTCTATTTCTCTCTAACGCTTGTTTTTTGGGTCGCTTCGCGCTTTGCGTATAGTTTGCCGCCATTTGATAAACTATATATAGGTATATAATATATACGTTATATACACGGTTAAGACTAAAAGCTCGCAATATTAATTCACTCACGCAAGCAAGCACGTGTGCGTGTATTGGCCTTATTCTGTTTAAATTTTTCTTCATCTCTCATTAAAACCAACCGCATGATCTATCAAAGCCTTATACACGATAGTCTATAACCAAGTAGTTGCGTAATAATATCAGCAACAAAGTTACGTCACAAACCGCGAACATATGTCAAAATAGTATAATTAAAATTCAATAGAAAGAAATCAAACGCACTTTACGCCTCCGCCACCGCAGCAGTTATAGATATATGCGTTACTTATAGTATATTGAGGTGGTCGTTATTTGTTCATTTTCAAATTTCAATGCTCCCACGTACCAGGAGGGACTCCGACATATATTTGAAATAAAAATTTCTCATCTCCAAATTGTAATGAATAAAAAATTAGTCGTCAAAAATGTGTAAATTTTTTACGGATATACCTACTAGTAGGGGAAAGTGTTGTACCTTGGGACACTTTTTTGATTTTTGCTTATAAGATGGAAATTTTTGAACATTTTGACTTGTCATTGATATCCTTTTGAAGAACAACCTTTTCATGACAAACCCTACTGGGATTCATTCTTTCGTTGAAAGTAGTTTTTTGGTCAGGAATTTTTGAAATTTTTTTGAAACATGCACCAAGGTACAACACCATCATGTACCTTGAAACATAATCTCTTGTACCTTGAAACGCCATCCGCGGAGTGAAATTTATAACAGATTGTTATTTGTGAATTAAACAAATAATTAACATTTCGGTTTATACAATTTTTTTTTTAGGTGGGGGGGGGGGGGGGGGGATTTTTTTTTTTTTTTTTTTCAACTTTTTTTTTCAACTTTTTTCGCGTTTTCCTTCATGACATGATGATCTACAGTCGAAAAACCAGAAAAATATCTAATTGTACATAAGAGCAGTGTCTAAAGGTACACGATGCTTGTGTGTCTCAAGGTACAAGAGGGTACACGTTTCTAGAAGCAAGGTGTGCATATTTGGAGCTTGTGTTTATATTCAAAATATATTTTACGGTATACTTACAAGGTGTATATGTATCTAATCCTCGAAAGAGATTTTCCGGAAATTCATTATTACGACTTTGAAAAATCGCTAACGAAATCACAAAACTCTTGGATTCTGACGCCCAAATCTTTCAATCGATATAAACGCCGATGTGACGGAGAAAATAATGCGAATTTCGATTAATAGTTCACTGTACGCTGCTATTGATGACAAAGTATGGCGATTTTTCTAAAGGTGTCACTACAATTACGAAATCGAGGACGTGTTTCAAGGTACACTATGTTCAAGGTACAACACTTTCCCCTACTATATGAGGTAAGAAGTGTGCGGAGTTTCTGCAGATTCAGAGAAGCGATAATGCGATAAGAAGCAAAAAATAGTCTCGAAGTACTAAAAATCGTGTATTATTTGAATGAGAAAGTTCGAAGGCTTTTGGGCTGGTACTTAGAATTGAGATAAGAACCTGCGGGATTTAGACTGCATTTTTTTATTTGTATGTAATATATTTGGGGACGGGAACGTTGAAATTCAAATATGGCCGAATTAAGGATCCTATAAACAAGAATCATAACAACGATAATCACGAGAACAATAATAATAATAATAATAATAATAATAATAATAATAATAAGCAGCACACCGCAAATCTTTTGAGGAATCAGTGACAAACAGTAATATTATACAAAGATGCGGGTAGCTGGTTTTGTTATACACCTACCTACGACGTGCCTATTACCGACACACTCGTTCAGAAATAAATAAAGAGTCAAACTAATATAATGAGAAAGAAAAGAGAGAGAAAAAAAAAGTTCAAGACGCGTGTGCTATATATATGTATATACATAGTGTGTTACGGTCTGCATGGCATTGAGAGAGTCAAAGGTGCGGTCTTCGTGGTCGTACGTCATTGCAGTGAGTACCTATACATAGTTATACCTAAAAAGAAGAGGAGCTACCTTCTCGAGCCGCTGTAAATCAATGATCATCGCATATAGTCGGCGGAAAGACGGAAGAACGACAAGCTGCCGGTAAGAAGTAAGAAAGTAAAAAAGGTATAGGGCGAGAGTAAGGGACTTAGGAACGGAGCGAGTTCCGGAACGAAAGATATAAGGAGATAATGGTCAAAGTCACCGCGAATACTTAGAGTTCCAGAGACCTCTGACAGCGAGGACCGTGCCGTGTCAAACTCACTACGGTAGAAGTAGAAGTAGAAGTAGAAGTAGAAGTAGAAGTAGAAGTAGAAGAAGAAGAAGCTGCGGGGAAAAGGGAATCCGTCTATATCTGTGTGAATGTAGTATATATACGAATACCTTGTATATACGGCTATACCAACGAACCACCTACCTACCTACTTCTACTATACTATATACTACTACACGTATTTCTATGGGCAAAGCCGAGATATTCTCACTAGGATTGTAATTTACGAAGGTCAGCTGTGCGCGAGGACCTCGTAGTCTTTTCTACCGTCTCACGTCTCACGTCTCACCACCTCTCTCGTCGTTCCCCGGGCCGCAACCGCCCTTTGTAAGCATGTATCCCTAGCGTTGCGGAGACGAAGACCATCTCCGTTTATGTCCCGAGTGCGTCGACCGCTCGGAGGGAAAGCGCGAGGGACTTTCAGAGAGGGTGGAAGGGGGGAATCCCCGGATTGTTTGACTGCGGGTCTTTAAACCCTGCCGTAGCCTTTTAAAGCGTGACTTCTTTGACGAGGGAGGATCATCCCGTTTCGCTTAAACGCGATACCTACCCGGATGCAGTGACGTGGCGGTTCAAACCAGACAAAATCTTTCTTTGTTTCAATTCAACAATTCAGAGGGTTCGCATTTATCGAACATTTTCAATTTTCAGTTATCAATTTTCCAAATAAATAACGAGTCGAAAGAAAATAGAAAAAAAAAAAAGAAAACCCTTTTAGATCTGAGATTTTAGAATGAGAGAAATGAAATAAATTCCGAAGATCTTCGCGGCGAGAGAATTTATCTCATTGCGTTATGGTTTGTTGTGGGCTAGCTGGTGCAGGTAGTCAACGGAGGTAAGGTTGCGTGTCGAAGTAAAAGAAAAATTCCCCGGGATTACCGAACGAAAGGTATAGTATAACTTGTCCCGAATATAACCGGGAAATAAGGAATGGTTATGTGTGTTAGAAAATTTTAAGGGCGCAAAAAGAAGTCGTAAATGAAGAATGGGGCGTGGAAGTGACGCGTTGACCGTGGGAGGATCGTGAAAGGTTTGAAAAAGGTGCAGGGCTTGACTTTTTGAGAGAACAAGCTTTTCCAAGGATTTTAGTATCGCCCCCAAAGAGAAATAAATATATCCGTGACGTAATATTATAGGCGCCGCCGCTGCACCCGTACAGGTATATATATATTCACATAGAAGATATATATATATATATATATATATATAGGTGTACATGTACCCATATATATTTTAAGGGCAAAAAAGAAATCCTCGCAAATTTCCCGTGCGGTATATAACCGAATAGAATAAAAACGAGAATAGGGTGGTGTAAAAATGTAGCGGAGTGACAAGAGAGCCGGAGAGTGAGCAGAAAGAGGATCAGACTGCTTGAAGCTGAAGGATGAATCCTCCCTGCCCCTCTCAGCCGAGAGAGTTGCGTCGAGCGTTTATTTTTCCAATCTCTTTCATACCTCCGCGCGTAGGGTCGTATACGCTATACACGTAAGTGAATTCGTCGTCGTTGTTGTTGGGTGAGAGGAAATTATTTGTCAAGATTTGGAAATAGCGTAGGTATATATATATATATATGTAACGTGTTTTTGTTTCATTTGTAAAAAAAAAAGCCTGTGCTCCGAACAGGAATGGTGAATGTGAAGAGATAAATAGAAGAATTGCAGGATACGAGAAAAGGAGAATAAATCGCAGCGATACTATTCGCGAGGCGAATCAATTTGAATGTTGAATCGAACGATACACGATATCGCGCAGATATCCTCGCAGCCAAAATAATCGAGTAATTAAGGCAGGCGGCTGCAGGGACACGACCGAAAACCCGGAAATCCCAATTAAGGCTCCCCCATCACCTAATCCAATCGGTTGCTCGCCACATGTGCGCGCCGCCACTGCCACCGCCGCCGCGACAGCATTTTCAAATACCTATTCCACTACTCGCCGATAAAGCGAAGCTCCGAACCGTACGAGCTATACTAGGTAAATGAACGAAATCGAGTATCGTCAAACGGGTCCCGCGAGAGCTGACCATTAAACAGACTTCTTCTTCTTCGAAATCTCATCATCGTATAGCTGACCGAATTTCGGAGTAAATAAACAGCCCTGTTTAAAGCTAACAATCGCGTTCGGGGAAATCTAATTCCAAAAATTTAATTTCATACTATGAAACGAATCGGAGCTACTAAATTTACCCTAATTATCTTCCCTTTAATCTTTTCTGGGAATAAATTGGATAATCATCTCTGCCCACACTATATATATGCAGCGTCGTATTTTTTTCACCTTCGTCCTCATGCATATAGATGATAAATCGTATATAGCATTTCTTAAAAATAGGAATGATATACCTAATGAAAAGAAGAATATTTGACTCACCTGATGTATATGATGACTCCGTTAGTACATATCCTCTTCCACCCCTGCGGAACCGATACGGATGTTTGTTGCTGGTGATTAACGGCACTACTGTTCATATTTAACGCAACATGATGCTGCCCGTTGTTTTGCACCAAAGATCTCACAGCCTGCTGTGGACAAGAATTAACCGTAACCGATTCCTGGGATTGACCGTGACTTTCAGGACTGCTTAAACTGCTGTAGGTGGATTCGGCGGTGTCGGATCTGACCGAATCGCACCTCCCTATACTCCCAGAGTTGGTCTGACTTTCGACGCAAGATTCCAATGTCTGATTTGAGTTTAAATTTGAATTTGAATTTAAATTAACGTTTAAATTAGACTCGCACTTAACGCCTAATGCGGCTGGATGTTCGTCGACAGAATTACTAGAGTACAAATCATTAGCAGCCTGCTGCTGCTGTTGCGTCTCACTTTGCTGCTGCTGAACAAAAGTAATCTGCGTAGTTTCGTTCTCGATAGCAGAAACTGTCTCTCTGCCAGGAGTCAAGTATCCGTCGGGCAGTTGAGCCACGGGATAAGCGGCGTTGCATGCCTCCCCGCTGACCCTGTGGGGCGCCCTCATAGGAAATACTTTCCCCTGCTCATCCGAGCCCGTCTTTCCCGTACCTTCGATGCCTCCTAGTACCGGACTCTTGCTGCAATTAGTGTCCGGCAAATTCCCAACTCCCCCTCCGTTCCCATGGCTGGTAACACGCTGACCGTTGGTCAGGGCCGGCTGATCATACGCAGTCCCATTTGACCCAATCGCAATGGATGTTCTAGAGATATTCTCTTCGACTCTTTCTTCGCCCGCGGTATTATAGGACTGAGATCTGACCTCATTGTTATTGACGGCTTGAAAATTTATAGACTTTTGTACGTTTTTACCGGGGTAAGTTTTAGCCGGATATATTTGTCCCTGAGATTGAACCAAGGTATTGTGGTAAGCTCCCTGCTGCTGCTGATGTTGTTGATGATGGTGATGATGCTGATTGTGATGATTATGATGGTGGTTATTGTGCTGATTTTGGTATCCAGCGATAGCATTCTGTTGTTGATGTGCGACTGGAGTAGCGTATGCAAAATTGTCCCCAGAAACATAGACTAGAACGCTATTCTGCTGGATATTGTTAGTCGTTGTAGAAGAAGAAGAGGAGGAGGAAGAAGACGACGAAGAAGAAGAAGAAGAAGATTGTTGTTGCTGTTGTTGTTGGAGACGATTGTTGCGATGGGAGGGAACAGGGTGAGACGGGATCTGCTCAGGCTTGCCGGCCATGGTCCAGGTCCAGCAGTGAAGGGCGCCGCGCGACCAACATTACTGGTATACACAGCGCACGCCTCCGACACTCCTCTAGTCCCTGCGGCATCCTCTAGCAACACAAAAATGATAAGTCAACTTCTCCTCTTCTCGATTCGCCAATTTCGTTATTATTTTCACACGTCAACAATAATAATCATTAGTTTATTAATAATTATCCGAGTAAGTATAAGGAATCTAAGTTTATCTTTCGTAGACGAAATAATTTCACGCTATTATCCCGTTCCTGGAAATAATCTCAACTAGTAATTATACCGATTTAATCAGGAAAAATGATGAAAGAAAGAGAGGTGGAAAAAAGAAAAAAAAGAAAAATAAATAAATAAATACAGAAAAACGAAACAAAACAATTGCGTATATTATGATTGTCGCGATAAATGAGAAGCTGCAGTCTCGACTGTAGTGTATAGAATATCTATGTCAAACGTCAGTTGTCACGTCAGTGATGTTCAAGGTCATCGAATGAAAAACCTGAGTGACAGCGAGTCGCGTTTGTCGAGTCTATACGACACGACGGTCGAAAAGTAGTCGTATCGTATGTATTACTAGTAGCGTGGATGAAATTAGAGCGTAGTAAAAGTTGTGGTTTAATTATTCTGGTGTCGGGGTCAGAGTATATAAATGTAATACTAATAATATTTATACGTAAATAGTTTGACGTTATACGTTATAGCAGACGAGTATAGCAAGGGTGTTAAAAAAAAAGGTGTGGAGGGTAGAAGATTTAAAGAATAAGAGGTAAAGAAAAAGAAACAGAAAAAGAAAAATAAAAATAAAAAGAAAAGAAAAATAAGATTGCGTAGTAACCTGAATTGCGCATTTGATGCATATGTACGAACTAGACAAGGACTAAATCCAGTTGACATCACACACGAAAATAATCCAATAAGCTGCACTGGCACTCGATTAATCCCTGACCAGCAGGCGCACGCACTCGGACACTGTGTAAATTTTCTTTTAGGTTTGGTTGTTGATTACGATAACGATGATAAAAAAAAAAAAAAATAAGGATTCGATGTGAAAGAAAGAAAGAAAGAAGGAAGAAAAAAAAAAAAAAAAAAAAGTTTATTATTATTAATAAATGTTGTTATGACTTTGATGTCATCACATAACGTTGCCACTTTTTCGAAACACGGTTAAGCTTAACCCCGTAGTATTAGAACGAACTTTTTCAACACCTGCGCGCGGGCCCCGCACAACTGTTTTCACTAAAAACTTCACTTTAATAGATGGATAAAACACTAATGTAATAATAGTAAACACTTGCGCGTTTCTTAATCTGAGACCCCCCCTAAGACCTTAAAACGAGCACGATAATAAACACCGTAAAATCACTTTATTTCGTTAATACAAATAGATAATTCCATCCCGCAGATGCTTTCCCTCCGCTGTATTTTCACGTAACTGATATTGGAAAAATATGGCTCCCTCTGCATACCCAGAAACCTTTGCGGCATCTCGAGTCTCGGCGGCGGACCACGGCTTTCATGGATCCATGATGCATTTCACAAAAACAATCGGGGGGCTACGCCCGTGCCATCTGACGACGGTTTACCTACGCGTCGTTCATCCCCACCCCAACCCATCCAGATGCGACAAGACGCGATTACGTATAAAAGCCCGATTCACATGGTGACGGGGACGGGGATCTCCCTCGCGCGAGATTTGATTCGGTGATCCAATTCAATTTCAATTTCAATTGATCGAGCTTTCTTTGTTGGTCGGGAATTATTTATTTGAAGAAAACAATTTCTGGATTTTTCATCAATTTATTTAGCGGTGTTTTTATTTTTTTTTTCTTTTTTTTTTTTTTTTTTTTTTTTTTTTCAGTGTAGGAATTTAGCTTAATTTATCTACGATAAACTATCAGAGGGGGTAGACATAGTAGAATGTGTTTTCACCTATGAAATATACACAGGTATCGGAATCACGCTCGGAACATAATAGACGGGCAGTACCTACACGTAAACGTTTCGTCACGATGTAGAAAAACTTGAAATTCAAATTCAAATTCATCCGAACGTCTTCGAAATATTAATTGTAACATGAAAATTTATCGGAGCGTGACTTGAACGATTTAATAACACACATTCATTGAACATTACCTTTCGCATTCCTATATTCAATCCTATAGGCTCGAATAATAATGGAATAGCGGAATAACGGGGGGAAAGAGAAAGTGAAAGAAGGGTTTATAGGTATAATAACCCGTCTTTAATTTGCCTAGGACTCCTTTATATTTATCACTATTGTTGTTATTATTATTATTATTATTATTATTATTATTATTATTAATATTATTATTATCTAATCAAAATATGATCTTTATCAAGGACAATCATCATCACCTAAAACTATTAAAAAACAAAAAAAAAAAAGATTATAGAAAACAAAAAAACAAAAAGAAGATGAATTTAAGCCAATTTGATCTATGACAAGAGAAACTCAGTGAAGTTCATTTCTTTATTTTTAAGCGTCAACAATCTAAGGTGGATTTATCATCTCAGCTACATGTATACATAATAATATTGAATTATAGTGATTGCAAAACAAAAGGGGTATACAAAAAACTATAACAAAAAAAAAAAAAAAAAAAAAAAGAAAAAAAAACAAGAAGGAATATTATTGGCACGATTTCTACTATAAGAAAGATCCTCAAATCACAAAGTACATTGTAAACATGAGGTCGCATAATATCAGCTGTAAATAAATCGCAAAATGAAAATTCCTTCGTCATTATCTAATTGCTGAGATGTCGCAAAAGCGTTTTGTAAACAATTTAGCTCGTCAATTGAAAATTACTTCCCTAAATAAATTGTGCAAACCAGCCAACCAACCCCTATACCAATTAATTTTTTTTATTTTTCAAAATAGTCTGACCGTTTTATTGAGAGAAACAGAAAGACTGAAATCATCATATATCCTATATGCAATGTTTCGAAAATTGTATTTCATTAAACCCGTCGAATACTCTCGAGACTCTTCTTCCGAAAGAATTTCAAGTCTAGAAAAAAGAAGCAAAAAAAAATCAATCAAAAAATTGGCATGACGCATCAACTGGAATCAATTGCCTCGGGGGGGGGGGGGGGGGGGGGGGGGGGGAAGGGAATGAAAAAGATGAAGAGAAAAAACGAGGAAAAAAAAATACCACCTACCCTAGCTCGTCCCTTCGAGTCAAGAATAATAAATAATCGTCGTAAAATAGGTATATAATAGCCGAGTAAAATAACGGGTGAAAAATCAGCCTCGTTATTACAAGTTAGCGGTTTTTCTTTTTTCTTTTACAAGGTAAGCAAGAGACACGCCATGCCACATTGAAACTCTGGTCTTGTAACACGGTAATGAACCCGCCCAAAGAAAAGTGAAAAATACGAAATCAACTCGTTCTCCACGTTACCGGTTCTTAGAGTCGTGATTAACGTGCTTAAAGTGTAAACGAGGAAAGTAGTATGATAAAATGGAAAGGTCTTTCGTAGGTATTAAACTATAATGTTAGGTTAGTGCGTGGCGCATTGTACGCGCGACGGTCCTCCCTCGTCCTCTTCGTAAGCCTGTCGCGTGTTCCGCCGTCTCGATTCTTGTTCAGGGTCTAGATCCGTCAATAAACATTCCTCGGCGCCGTCGGGAACCATTATTTCTTCTCTCGGCGGTAGGCATTGTTCAAGGTTTGGAATAAGCACGGGGTCTACGGTCTTTGGGAAATTAACAACGAATTGGATGATCAGACGACCTCGCGTAAACGGATCTTTGTAGACCGGCATCCCCTCGTTCAATACGCACTTAACGTCTCCGTGCTTCGTTACTTCACCCGGGATACAGGTCACAACTAAATCACGGTCGTCTAGGGTACGAATTACTTTCTGAAAGCCGCACAACGCCTCCACCAATTCCAACTGCATTCTCATTATCAAATCGTTTCCCGTTCGTCTGAAATCGAGAAGATCCAAATTTAATTAAAAAAAAACAAATAGCAGAAAAAAAAAAAGTGATCATCATTTTTCTCCTATTTCGAAGGTGTGGGCAGCAAAACTAGTCTTGCGGCCTCTGCTCAAACATTCGGGAACTTTTCTTCCAAAAACTAGAATCCAGGAAGACTGAAACATACTTAAAAACTTCGTGCTCTTTCTCGTCAAGGAGGATGACGATATCGCCAGGTTCGAGTTCCGGCTCCTGATCACCTTCTCCACTGAATACAATTTTCTGTCCGTCTACCATTCCCTTGTCGACATGAACTTCCAGTATTTTTCTATCCCTCACAGTCTTGCGTCCATTGCACTGCTTGCACCGATCGCGAGGGTTTATGCGTTCCCCTTGACCCTTGCAGTCTGTACACATTGACTGCAGTTGTTGAATCATTCCTGGTGCGAGCTGCTGAATTTGTACCTGCATTCCCGTTCCGTGGCAGGTCGGGCATTGCTCTACTGAGCCCTTCTTACCACCAATTCCTGGTAATCAAAGAATTCGTTGTTAAAATCAAGATCAATATTATTTTGACGAGCTTGAAACGATTTCAAATAACGTGATAAAAAAGAACAGAACAATTTCAACAATATTTGAAATAAATTCGTGGTCAAATCCATAGAGAAATGTATGAAGTCTTTGATCAGGTGATGAAATAAGGCTAACTCATGGTCTTGCAGACCTCTAAGTGTAGTAGGATTAGAAGCCTGTGTAACAATGACACTGAAAATATTTTCTTTCACTACTATTACGTAGTGAGTAATGAGTAAGCTGTTTGATCCGACCTTCGGAGTAGACATGCAGCTAATATTCAGGCCTATTGATATGACAATGTCCAGAATATTTGATAAATACATGAAGAAAATAAAAAATAGCGAAAACGGAAGCGATTATTATTTGGCAATGCTAACGATTATCTCACCTTCGCACTTGTCGCAAATAACATTCTTCTGTAAAGCGAGCTTTCTCACTGTACCCTTGTACAATTCTTCGAGAGATACGGATAGCTGATGAATTACGTCTTGCCCTTTGCGTTCCCTTCGTCGGCCTCCTCTACCGCCGCCGCCAAATCCTCCGCCAAAGAACATATCAAATATGTCCATAGGAGAAGAGAAGTTTCCACCGCTCATTCCCCCCTCTTTCAAGGCCTGTTCTCCGCCTTGGTCATAGATACGCTTCTTTTCAGGGTTCGACAATACTTCGTAAGCTTGAGAAATCTGCTTGAACTGCAAGTAGATGTAAATTATTATTGAGGGTTTCGGGCATGGCTATATTGAATAAAGAGCTGAAAAAAATGACTTTGCAAGATGTTAATGTGTCCAGATTTCAAAACTTTGATAGTCGAACCATGAGTTGTAATGATTTTCAGGAATTTGGAGTAAAAATGTGTAGAAAATTAACTTCAAGTACTAGTTAAGTTGTTTTTTCAAATTGAAACAATTAAATGACGAATAAGATAAATGAATATAAATAAAAATTGATAAAGAAAAGAATAAAAATTTCCGACCCGCTCGCCTTCGTTGGGATTTTTGTCCGGATGATATTTCAGAGCTAGTTTTCTGTACGCTTTCTTGAGGTCATCCTGGTTGCAGCCAGGTTTTACCCCAAGCACGTCGTAGAACGTTGTCTCCTTCACCATGATTGCTTAGACTCTGTTTCTTCTTCTTTTTATTCTTCTGGTTTAGGCTTTGGGCTCCGGATAAAATTTCGTTTTTATCTGGCTACTGTGATTACCTGCTGTAAGCCAAGGGGGAAAGAACATTCTAGATCATTCTGACAATTATATGGGTCTACGTGGTACGGTGTTCAACTGGTTTGATAATTTATTCCCAAAGTTAGTTATAATGCTACGATAATTAAAGACGCGAAATTTTCCTGAAATAACCGAGGCCTTGGATACTTCGCGTATCCGGAAGCAGGATGCAATATAAGTGACAGTGTGATCGAAAATTGGAAAAACTTCACAACGCCATGATCACGCCATCAGCTGAGCTGATAAATTGTATATATAAGAGCTTGATGATGCCTCGTGTGCGAAAAATAATATTGCCTAAATATTTGATGCTTGGATAAATTTTAAATACTGGAGAGGTTGAGTAGATTGTAAAATGTAGTTAGATAGCTATCGTATAATAGTTTTTTTTTTTGCCTTTTTGGCTTAATCGTATAATAGTTGATGCGTTGGTAAAGGGGGATTAATACTTGGAAAAAAAAAAATTTTTATTGATCCCATGGCTACGGCGAGAGATATTTCTATTTCTAATGAAAAATTATGGGTATTTTTGTCTGCGGTATGCAATAGGCTTACCCGTTACGGCAATAGCGAGTATCACTGATTATTAAACGACGAAGAAACTCTCGTTATAAATGGTGGTGCGAAACTGTGGATACTCGCGATAGTTTAACAAGGATATTCCCGTTGTCACGTTCTCGAAATTTCTTGAGCCAGCAATGGACGTCACGAGTGGTTGACCAATCGGAAACGGGAAGGAAGACGTGCGATACTACCGACACCGTGTGGCCACTTTTCAAACTCAAATGCGAAATGACAATTTAGCCGTCGATAGGTTCGGTATCGAACGGCGGTATGTCGATTCGAATAACTCGATGTTCGAACTCGAAGAATCGAAGAATCTACGAATTCGAACGACGTGGATTTGAATTTGAATTAGTAATAAACGTGCCGAATTTCGGGTTTCAGAAAATATAACGTGTACACCGTTTGTATAATTTTATTTTTATTAGGATCGAAACTATATATATTAGTATAAAGAAAATGATAATACTGCATTGTAATATAATAAGTATAATATGTAATTTTCTTCGGAACAATCTGGAACAGCAATTGCTATATTTTATTTTGAATTATGCAAGAAACTTCGAGCAGAGATCAAGAACCTTCGGGCCTCCGGGAAATCGGACAACACTTTCCGTCGAGCCGGTTTTGGCGAGAAATGGAAATGTCACGAAAGATTTACCCTCATCAAACTTTTAAGATGTATATCTTTTCCCGGGAAAATAAGATTTCTCACACTTATGCCAGTTATAAACCTCTACCTACTCCGATCTTATGTTCGTTCTATTTTGTACATCGACTAATATTTACTAAAAAATGGTTGATTCTTTCTTTTTTAATTAGTAAAATTAATGAGCACTGCAACCTCGCCAATATAGTAGATAAAAATAATAAAAGTGTTGAGAATTCTCTTTTCCTTACCTCGCTCGAATTATCTTGAAATTAAGATCGTGCACCGTTGAAGGTAACTAATTAGCAAAAAAGAAAACAACGGTAGGTACACGTTACTAGGGAAGAAAGTAACAAGGATTGACTCTAGAACGGCAATAATTATTCACAGCCACTTAGACAGTGGCTATACGGGCTAGATTTACGCCGACAGCTTAGCTTAGGTATACAATGGAATAGAGTAGAATGGGATATATAATACAGCATAATAGAATAGAATAGAATAGAATAGAATAGCTCATTCTACTCTGGTACAAATGTTGCCTGAAGGCATCCATCGATAGCATACAGGACACAGCATGAATCCCTTAAACATACACGTCGTGTACCCAAACGTGCGTAGCGCAAAAAAAAAAAAAAAAAAAACGTGGAACACAGAACAGAACGATTTCGCTATATTTGACGATGGAAATAGCTCAGAATTTGAAGAATTTGAAAGCAATATAGAGGCGACAAGTCTGACTGCAATGTATGTACGCAGTAGTTAGGAACCATAATAATGATCCGAAAAATACGACTATAAATAACTATAGCGAAGTAAAACGCGTGGGACGTGAACGGGGGCGTAGAGATGCACAACGTGCAGTGCTATACGTATATAATCGATCGGTACCCGCTCTCGAACGAGGTTGGCGGAGGGCACCTCGTTTTCTGTCCGTTGAAACTCTGCCGTTTGTAAGGGTGTATAGGGGTTGGTTTAGGGTGGTAGGCGAAGAAGGGTGCGGGGGCTTAGGAAGGGGCGTCGATCGATCGCGACGGCGCATAAGGACGACGTGGTCGAGGACGGTTCGCGCCAACCGTCTATTCGACAGTCTGACGAGACCCGTCGCGACATTTTCACCTCAAGTTATACCTGGTTATTGACTCACGAAATTTACATCTGAGACCTACGTCACCCTTGATTACCCGCAGGCCCATCTCTCTCGCAATAAAATCGAGATATAAAAAGAGCTTGGAGTTTGTAGAAAGGCAAACGCAAAGCGTCGACCTTTAGCGTAAGTATCATTATTCAACATTTGTATAATCTTCAACCTAGAGCTTATAGACATTCACCTGAAGGGGTAAAAATTTCCTAAATTTTGAAAATTACTCCGCTTCGTTGGTCAAAAATTTCGCAATCTGTTTACGACTATATTTGACTGTATAATCGGGAGCGAGAGAATAACTCCGATATATGTACCTTTGGAATCAATAATTAGGAGGTAGAGGTAGAGATAGAATCTGAATGAAAATCTGTGTGTATGACAGAGATATGTACCTATACGCGTACCAGTCCTGAACTTAAAGAGATACATGTGCTCTCGCGTGGCTTGTTTAGTTATATAGTTTTGAAATTTTGCAATTCTAAATTACGAAATTCTGGTTTTTCCTCATTGCAATTATGTATTACCAAGTTATTTTTTTCGCTCTACAGAAACTCTGCAGCAGTATATATAGTAGCACAGCAGTAGCAGAGTTGAAAAGCAGAACTATATTTCTTGGGCACGTTTTATTGTCCTTCTAAAGTCTTTTGAAATGTGGAACGGGCAGCTAAACTTTTTACTCCTAGTTTTAAAGTTCCGCTTCGTGTCACCGAGTTTCTAACCGAAACTCATTGAAAATAATAATGCCATTCGTAAAGTTGTTTAGTCGGTTCGGCTCCGTTCCTCAACCTACACGAAACATTTCTCAATTGGAACAAGTACCTTTACGAGCAAGAGAAATTATAATGAAACTTTCTCGACTGACGAACTGACGGAGCTTAAATCATTACCTATAATATAGGCAAAATCATTTGTTAGAGTCTGACGCCGCATACCTATATTCATTATTTTCAAATGGAACAAATTTATTTCCGAATGTTAACCATATCGTAGATATAATATTATAGGTACCCTATGGGAATATATTTGTCTCGAAACAAAAATTCCAGTCCATTTCTCATCTAATCCTGAGAAAATCTTGAAAACTTCCCTAGAGAAATCGCGTTTCTTACGTCAAAAGATGCGTATATAGGTACAGAATGGTTGATCCCGGAGGATGATTCCCTTCAACTTTTACATCACCGTTTTATTGAATATTTAAATCCCGACGCTTATCTTGTGAAACAACCCGAAGGCGGGCCACATATATCCATTTGTATATTTCATGTATGTACACAGATGCTGATCGAAGAACTTCTCACGTATATAATAGGGCCTTGAATTCGCGAAAAAGCCACGCGTGGATTTGCTGATAAATTGTCGAACGGAAAAAAAGGTTGAATAAATTTGAAGAACGCTAAGTTGTTATAATGAAGCCGAGGAATGGCTGGCCGAGCTTGGAAATCCTGTCAGGTTCAAAAATTCTAATCGACTTAAGAAATGCGCGATGTTCCGGCATAATCAATCTTCGTATACGGCTTCTAATCGGATTTACGTAACAATTCGCAGAGGATTATTACATGAAGTTGAGAAAAATGACCTTGAGTTAGTTTCACGACGCATGAATTCTTCTTATGTATATATATATATATTACATAGTATATACATAGGTATACCTATACATATAGGTATATGCAGCGTATCTGCATAACGTATACGAAGCTTCTTTGGTCACTGTTTTTCCTCTGTGAAGTGCGTTCCTTCGAAGAAGAAATGTTATAAAAGCGGAGACGGACGGTGAAGAGCAAATATAGAGAGAAAGTTATAAAAAAAAAAAAAAAAAAAAAAAAAAAAAAACACCACGTTTTTACGGAATGGATAGAGGAGGTTCAGAAAATCAAATTCAACCCCGAGAACTTGTTCGATTTTTATAAATCAATGCATATTTTCGCAAGAAATAACTTTCGCGCTATTGCCTCTGCGATAGCAATGAATTATTCATTTTTCATTTATATAGTATATACCAACCGGACGAGGAGAGTCAGCATACAAATTATTCTTGCGAATGAAATAATATTTTTTTTTAATAAAATATAGGTACCTATATACGTATACATTCTCAATGATTCTGTGTTCTTTCCCGCAAATCCTAGCTGCAGATAAAGTTCCGGCTTTTCTTCTTATTACTTTGCTCATCCTCGTCGTAGAGGCTGTACGTTCAGATTCTGAGCGGATAAACCTTGCTTTATTGTCATCGTGAAGTCCGGGACGTTGTGCCGCTATTTTGTGGCGCAAGACACAATGTCGTAGTGGAGTACGGGGTGATAATCTGTAAATAAATTCTTCTCGGATGGCAGTCTTGGTTGAAAGTAACTCGATATCTACTCGGATGAGAATAAACCTGAGATCAAAGCAAGGCAGCTAGTCATTGAGTTAGTGATTTCGAGCTCAAGGTTTCAGAGTCAAAGAACGACTGTATTCACGCAGATAAAACGTGAAGAAAAATCGTATAGGAAGATCTTGCTCCAATCTGCAACCTTTTCGTAATTCCAAAAATTCACGCAATAGGTACATAAATTCAACTCCTAGATCTTTGGAAAAGCTCAATGAAATCTTATGTAACGAACTCGTGGACAAATTGTCACCGGATCTTGGCTATATAGGTATAGACGCATTATTTCCCCGGAGTAAAGCTCAGAGAAGCGAAGCTTCCCGAACCGAAGACCACCCACGCATTCGCCTGGCTATACTGCCAGGCATTCAGATCTTTAGCAAAAGGTTAAAGGTCGAGGAAAATTCCAGCTACGGACTCGGGGCACGTGGGAAGGAGGGCGTGAGGCGTGGGGGCGTGAGACTTTGCCGTTAATTTTCGTGAGGCTTTGGCCCGAAAACTTTTCCGCATCCCGTACTAATATTCCAGCTGCCATTTTAACGGGTGGTATAGATATACCAGTAGAGTGGCCGAAATAATTGATTATAGAATTATCTCTGACGGATGAACGAATCACTCGATTATCCGATCAGCTATGGCACGTAAAATCGAAAATAACTGATTACGTTCACTGACGTGTTCTGACCGTTCTGACGGACGTATAGGTAGTATAGGTATACACCAAAGTATTAAACAAAATTGAATACAATAGAGCCGTACCGGCTATTGATATTGATATTGATATTGATATTGATATACTGATATCTCAATATCTATATATATATCTATATGAATCTGAAAAGGGAAGTAGAAACGCAGGGTATAGGCTGCAGGGTGATGAGACGTATAAGGCAGACGCCTTGATTTCCTGCTCAAAATATCGAAGCTATATACTCCGTACGAATCTTTATTGAACGCAATCAATTACCGCATTGGCTCGGTGAGTAATAAATATTCCATAAACCGAGAGATCTAGTTTTTTCTTTGTCTCTCGCATATAGTTCGGGCGCGTTCGAACTCAGGGGCCCGCGAAACTGTTCGAACTATCGTACCTATACTCGCCGTTTATACAACATGGTAGATTCGAGATGGCTGCAGGCGTTACTATACATTTTCGGAAAATCCGCAAACTGGGCCAACCCCTTCCTCTCTCTCCCTCTTCCACGATTTCTCTCTTTATTGACTATGTGTCTGTATATTTATTATTTATAGATCAGAATCCGAATCTCGATTAAACGCAGTACACCGCGAGTGCTATAGGTATATAAGTTAGTATATTATATATTAATGTACTATCATGTAAAATTAGACATAAATTTATAATAGGAACAGCGCTCGAGTCAGTTTTCAAAATAACAAAAACAAGCGAAGGCACTCGCTAATTAAAATGCCCGTTACAAAATGCACATCCATTAAATCCGACGACTCACGAACTTGTATAGTATAGCGGGTAAAGTTGGGATACATGCCCCACCTAAGGAAAATGTATTTTTTCGAGCGTTCGTGCGTGCCAATTCTGACATTTCAGATATACGAGGAACAGTGAAAAAAATTCATTGGCGGTATCTGACTATTATATTTCATTAAATATCGAATTTAATTTATTTATTTATTTTAATTTAATTTGATTTTTCCGAGCAATTCTCGTCGCCGAGTAAAGGTCAACTGTAAAGGCGCACTGTGCCGACCGCGAAGCAAAACGAAGTTTCATTAACATGCTTTTCTTATGTTTTTTTTTATGGAAGTATGCACGCACACTCCTTCGAAAGCATGTTAACGAAAACTTCGTTTCGTTTCGCTTCGGCATAGTGCGCGTTGTATATTGAACTCAAGAGATCATCTGAGGGTGTAAAAAAGTTCAAAGTTTGTCAGCGCATATAGTATATAGGTATAGAATTGAGTTTAAATTAAAGTCAAGGAAAAATCGATCCAATAGGATATATGTCGCTGTTTTATTATTTTTAATAAAATACTGAGGTTGAAGATCGAGCCTGTGAACCGAGTTCCAATTTCCATCCCCATTTCCGTCTCTCCGTAAGTACATATGTATATAGTCATACATAAGTAGTTCGTCAAAGTATAGTACTATACTAGTATAGGTCTCTGTGAATCTTGGCTAGAGTCAAGTCTCTCTGTTCCTGTGTTTCCATGTTCCCGTATTCCGTGGCGCAACTTTGTTCCCTCGACTGTAATTACAAGCGCTGTGAGTTAATCTTCGAGTAACTCGGTGAGCACGAAACTGCGACGAGGTGAGCTTTGAGGCAAAGAATCTCGCCTCGTGCTTGTTGGCGGTTCCCCGCACGATTTTGGCTCATATGCTGGGGGCTTTCCACTCTGAAAGGCACACGATAGCTGTACCTAGGTACGATAAGCATATGTAGGTTTATACATATATATATACCTATATACGTACAAGGCACCAGCTAATGGGAAACGGAAAGTCGTGCATTCGCGAACGTTTTAACGAAGGCAATTCTCTTTCCTTTTTTCATTATACTTTATTACCGCGAAATTAAAAAACCCTGAAACACGAAGCTAAGTATTATTCAAGTTTCCTCGACGAACGAGTGGCTCGAAGATTTTTTCAAGCGACTTTCACTAAGCTCGTATAAGAAACCCTTTAATTCGTATGGCTAATCGTCGTTGTTATCTTAAACAGCAGTACGAGGGTGAAACGCTATAATATAAACCAGATACCCGAGAAGGGCGTGCATTCCGTATTATATGGTATATATATAATTATAAGTTGCATCGGTAGCATAGAGACGTAAGCAGAAACCTGGGGGTATAATAAGAAATAGAATGTAATTGCACGAAAGGCGTATAGTTGATGCAGATGCGGAGGAGGTAATCCTTGCCTGGTATAGTATAAGAGAGTCACTATAAATAATTAGTCAAAGTATTCCGTTATCCTCGAGATAACATTTACCAAGTGAAATTTCGTTAGTAGTTAACATTTTGCGACTACCAAGAGCAATTATCTTGAGATTAGCAAAAAGTTAATATCCCATTAGAAATTTAAGCTTTACTTATACCACCGGATCCTTGCGGGTCATTAAGCACCTCGACTAATTAACACCTTGATTAAAAAATTGCTACCAAAAAGTGTATACACCTAACACCTGGGTGTACACGTATAATAGAAAGCTTCGATATATAGGTAGGTATACGTTTTGTACGTGAAAATCAATTTGCGTGTTATCCCTTCAGACCTGTAGAACGCAGATCTGTAAACAAGAAGATTTGTTATTTGGAATGTACGTACGTATTACGTAGCTCGCTATTCATCTACCTCGAAATATATATGTGTAGTATACCCGCATATAGTACTATATCCTTTGGTAAACATTTCGTGAACCAGGAAACGGTAAACGAATAACTATACTCTCTGATTAACGACACGAAGTTTATAATTACGTGTGAAAACTATACCTATTCACCTGTATAGAAATATACTATACTATATTATACATCATCAATGTCAAACAAACTTCATGCTATGATTAAATTCGACGATCATGATTATGATAATAATAATAATATTAATAATAATAATAATAATAATAATAATAATAATAATAATAATAATAATAATAATAATAATAATAATAATAATAATAATAATAATAATAATAATAATAATAATAATAATAATAATAATAATAATAATAATAATAATAATAATGACGGGACTTGTAGAACGCATGATGAGACGTGGCCTGCTGACGAGATCCTCGAAAGCTCTTAAACGAGGCGCGTCGAGGATCTTATTGTTGGCGAAACGGGGTATAGGTATAGGTAGTCAATTTTTTCTC
The DNA here is from genome assembly GCA_943736025.1 of Tenthredo mesomela. NCBI lineage: Eukaryota > Metazoa > Arthropoda > Insecta > Hymenoptera > Tenthredinidae > Tenthredo > Tenthredo mesomela. The sequence continues at coordinate 28,087,542 of OX031020.1, forward strand.
CTCACTCATAGCATTTCTTAAGACTATTTTCTTTTTCCCTCTCATCAATCTGTCTATTGATTTTTCCTATTATTGCTTCTTTTTTTTTTTTTTCTTTTATCTTTATCGTTAATAATAACAATCGCACATGTGCAATAATTAAGTGCAAGTATTATTTGTACAAAAATCTTGATATTTATACTGTATACGATCGATCGAACATCGGAGAAGAAAGAAACTGTAGCAACGTGCGAATGAGTGAGATTAAACGAAGGGGTTTAGCCTGAGGCACGCGCATTGCATTGATGGTAATTAGGAAGCGAGACGTCAACTGAATATCAAATAGTTCGAATACGGCTGATCATTAGTTGACCTACTTGTATCCGACTGATTGCGCAGGGAGCCAGGGACCAGCTAATAGATATAAAACAGACATTATATTAATATGTATAAAAAAAAACATACAAAGATTTTTAAACTCGTTGAAAATATATTCGCGAGTATACCTCTATATATCTAATTTTAAGAGAAAAAAAATTTCATCCTCGTTTCAGGAAGAACTCGAATTAAATAATCGACAGTATGCGCCTGGAAGCGCTGAGGAGGACGGGGCTGACGTTCTGTCTGATGTTTACCCTTTTACCAAGTTTCGTCGACCCAGCACCGCTCGGGGGAACCGCAGGTACGATTATATTATATTGATTGATTTCCCCTCTACTAACGATATAATAAATAAATATGTCTATATCTTAGCGAACTGTTACGCTATATGTTATAATATTATGTACTCTCGTATTTATCTTTAAACAAATGTCAAAGTTGAGGGTAAATAATCAAAGATAATAATAATAAGAATAATAATAATAATAATAATAATAATAATAATAATAATAATAATAATAATAATAATAGGATAATAATAATAATGATTGATGTAGGCCACGATTCGAGGGCGTGAACTCGATTGGCAAATTAAATCAATTCCCAATGCCTTTTGAATATTATTATTTTTAAAGTACTCAGATTTGATTGATTCGTCTCTTTAAAGCGCGAATTTTTTCCTCGAAATTGAAGCATTTTATAACAGCGTTTGTCTGCTCGGAGCCCCGCGGCTCTCACTGATTGTCGCAGAAAAGGAAACGTAGAGAGTTATTATATAAGAGATTCAATTTACGCGGATTTTGAACCATCAGTCGAGCGATTCCCAACAGATTTAAAAACCTCTAATGTTATAATTGCACTGACGAGTATACGATATCCCGATACTTTTTTTATTTCATTCTATGTTATCCCATATTTATATTGTGAAATACCGCAAATAGAAAGATTAGTATGTTTTCTCTTTTCTTTTATCTTTTTTCTTTTACCAAATAAAGTTAGCTGTTCTCCAAAAAGTCGGAAAAGCTCACGATGTTCAGTCATGCTTCTTTGGAAATACGAAACTGCCGATATCGCGTCTTCGAATTCGGTTATAGTCGAGTTTGGACGCTCAACCCGAGGGACGCCTGACGTCGAATTCGATCTCTGTAACCTTTTCTTTTTTTTAGTTAGGATGAAAGGGCGAACTGCTCAAGCTGAGAATTTGGTCTCTCCAACGAGCCTTGTACTAATGAAATTTGACCAGCTCCTCTGTGAAAAGTTCATATCGCGATTTCGTAGCAATAGGGTAGCTGAATTTCACATAACCGACATTAAAAGGCTTGAGTGCAAGCCATAAAGAACCTAATTCACTTTATTTCAGGGTTTATATGAATTATTACACACGCGTGTATACAAAAAGGTCTTGCGCATATATGTAGTTGAATCGAGATTCATTATGCAGGAAGAGAAAAGCAGGATCGCAGGATGAAGATAAGAATTTTTAATACATTTAATTTCTTTTAACTCCAACACAACCGCGCCAAAGCTCGCGTTCTTCTTTCATTAATTTATCTTACCGGATGGAATCTTCGTCGTGATATCTCAACCGTAAGAAAATTTATTTCGGGTCAAAGATCACAAAGCGAAGAAAAAAATAGACGGGAAGGTAAAAAGGAAAATTCCGCTTTCTATAATAACGAGAGGGACGATCATGCCGGATATCGTTATAGAATCATCATACACTAAGCGCTACCCTTCAGAGGCGAAAAAAAATAGGTAGACGAATTTTTCTCCACGCTCTTTGTTCCCCACGATTCGATTAATATTCTAGATACGTTTCTGGCTGACATGAGCCTAAACACTATAACCTGATACAATTTATACTAGAGTCAACCCTCGTGCGGGGTGATCGATATGATATTACATCACCGGGCACCCAGATGCTGTAAAGAGAGTTTAAGTGCGATCGAGGTATCGCCACCCTGAATTCGACCTTCTCGTTTGACCCTGAGGGCGAAGAATCAAGAGAGACTCGATTTTGTGGGTATAAATAAGACTTGCTGCAGTATATATATATATATATATATGGCGAGGAAAAGTCGACCAACCGTGATAAATCGATGAGATAAATGAGATTAAATGAAGATTAGATAGCATGGGATGATTACGCAGGCAGGTGGCTTCGAGGACGAACTAGTCTACGCTGCAGGGTTACGAAACTAAGGGTAGTTCGTGGTTGCCAGTGACCTTGAGGGGAGCAACGTAGGGCTTGATCTCGTTAGCGGAACACCTCGGCGACAAATCAACTTTCATACGTATGTGTTGCGATACCAATATGTACACAGGTACGCAAGACGGCGTGGTAGGGAAATCGTGGGGATGATGAATAGCTGCGGTGGATAATAGATCGAATTCCGATATTAAGGGAAGACGAGGCTGTGCAGCTGTGGGGGAAAAAAAATTCAATATTTCATCTTCGAGACGGCGAAAGTTGATAGCTGAGAAATTAATTGAAGAAAGGGACGAAAACGAGCCGGAATAAATGATCGGCGTGGATGTTGAAGGTAGAATATAAGGTATAACAATCTCAGCTTTTATATTCTACATTTGTATAATATACTCCGGGTTTTGCGGGTAATGACGAATGAATGAATGAATCGCGACAATTTTCGTCCCGTCATCAAAACTTGGGTTGTTTTACCGCCCTATTCTAGAATCGAGCCATTTGTTGGGAAGTTTGAACCCCGTAAGCTGGGCTTTGAAACCGCGTAACCCGATCGTAAAGTTAGTAATTTTGTGTGACGGGGGTATGGGGGGGTGTAGAGCTTTGCCAGATTTAAATTGAATCGGGCGTTACGATATCATGTAAATCCGAAAATGTTTATTACGCTTTACGGTTAATCACCGAGGACTACGCCCAGGCGCGTATACTATATTCCGTTTTATATTTTTAGTTCGATATTTTTTATAGGGATAAAAACTATATCATGGAAATACAGATACCAAATATTTTGTCATACGTTGAAAACGGTTTACCCCTATAACTACAGCCACGAAAATTAATTAAACCAACCTAAAGTAAATATCTCACAGGAGTTACGAGCCAAAATCAACATCAGGGTAGATGGAATTCGTCTGTGAATTTATACAAACGAATCCCGAGTGCAAACTGTCTGTGACTATACACTATATACGCACTATAGCGGCAGATCGTTTTATGTGAAATATCTTCTTTTTTTTTCTATAAAATGACACGAGGGTGCACACGATATGAAAATAGTTACGGATAAGCATCACATATCTCGTACAGTTTTTAAGAATTTTTTTAAAATTTTAAAAGTAATATTAAAAATGTAGAAATGTCTTTCGGAAAGTCTTTGGGCCGCGCCTCGAAGTTTGGTAATTATTGTCACTGAAAATGACTGCGGAAGTAGAGCCGAGAGGATCCTGGAACGTGCGTAATTAAAATTTCAAGTAGTTAAGCGTTGCCTAGATAAAACGCTGATTAAGTCCCTTGAGACTCCCTCCGTTGCGTCGCGAGATATTTTCACCTCTACATTTTCTAGCTGCGATCGTTATACAGGGCAGAGAATTTTGCAGTCGTGAAATAGAGGGAGGAAAAAAGAAAGAAAATGATTTGATGCTGAAACGTGCAAATATTTGGACACGAGCTTGTATAGCAGAAAAGCAAATAGGTATATGATGTTTAGAAAAATCAGTTTTCATCATCAGCTAACAAGCACAACGTGCACGACGTGTCGTCTATACGATACAAGTTCGCAGAATTTTCCGTGGCATAGAGTGCCGGGAGTGCTAGTCATTTTTAAAGTGCCACCAGCTGAGGCTATAACAAAGTTACGGCAGATTTATATGGTTCTTCTCCCTCTCAGTCGTTTACTCGCGATGGTAGCCAATAAAGCTGGTGACCAAGGGCGAAGACCGGGTGGGGGTCTTCCAATGGGGGATGAATGGAGTCGAGCCAGAAGCAGCAGGACGTATACACATATATTGTAACATTCCGGCTGTTCTGGCTCCTGCCGGAGCAGCCGGACAAGTGCCATCGCGCATCCCGCGACGCGCATCCCGCGACGCTCGCCGCGGAATTTCGTGTATTGCTTAATATTGCGCAATCTGCGATTCCGCACCACCCGCGATTCCGCGCAACCCGTGTTTCCGTGCAAAACCGCGTTTCCGTGCATCCCACGAATTCGCGGTGGGCGCTAATTACCGGTATAAAAGGGGGTACGTGGAGGCATCAGGTACCGATTGTGTGGCAAAGTGCCCGTCGAGTCACAACGTTAATTACTCATTAGGCACGTAGCCAAAATAGTGCGTGACCATATTTGCTCTTAAATCGCGTTTCGACACTTGCTAAAATTGAAGTGAATCAATTCGCGATTTTCGATATTGAAAAATATAAGTCTGATTAAAAATAAAATTCACATTTCACACTCTACAAAGTTTTACTAATTTTCTAAATAAATAAAATTAGACTGCAAATTTCAAAGTCGTCTTAATTAATTTAACGACGCAATTTAACTCATTCGAGGATTGGAAATCTTCGGATAAAATCAATAAATCAAACAAAATACCGGCTTAAACAAAACTCAAATAAATGGAAACATTGATTATGAACTCTACCTAAATCTAATCTTATTCTAATTTATTATTTCTTTAATATAAAATTTTTATATTCTATTCTATTCTTGTTTATTCTTTATGATTTAATTCTATTCTAATTTTTATGCACGATATGCTATTTTTGTGTTTAATTCTTTTGTATCGCTTTCTACGAATGACCAAATAACTATTTAATTTCATTAAACACTATCTATTGTTAAACGACATCTATTTCTTTCAATTTCCTATTTCCTTTAAATTAACAATCTCTAAATATTTCAGGTTTCTTTCTTTATTTTCAATTTGCAAACGACAGCTACGGTGCGGGTGTAAAACCCAATCCCGAGTCTAGTTGTTCAGCTTGGTACGCCTAGCGACACCCAGCTCTGTGCTAAGGCAGCAACGGTTGAGTTGGTGTGGGTTTGCGACACTGGGGAATACCCATGTCTGTGATCTTCACACACAGCTAGCTCTGCCCGCGTCTGTCGCACAAGCTCGGTTAGCGAAGCAGATCCTCGCTCAGTCGATAATTAGCTCAAATCGGTTGAGTCCTGATTTGAGTCTATAATAGGGTATTTTGTGGTTTTTCACTTTTTCCACTAGAGGAGCTCCAAAACATCACCCGTGACAAAGACACTCACGCGGACTAGCACCGTATCTCCAGCCTTCAGCTGAGATATCGGTGCAGTAAGTTACAATATACATATACGTGTATCAAACCCGCAAGCTGTCGATGATGAACCCTTGAGCCATTTTTCTTCTTCTTCCTTTTCTTATTCTTCTTCCTTTTCTTCAGATGATGACACGTGTAGAGATCGCGGTGTTTAAATTTTCTGCCCTCCATACGAAAACGAACGTTTCAGCTTTCGGTCTGATCGATTGACAGTGTGGTATAAACTCACGTAGCCCCATACGATCGGGGAAAAAAGTGGCTTGTTTATTTTCTCATTTTTATTACTTTTATTTTTCTCGCATCGCGCATCGCGCATCGCCCCGCTCTATTCTGTGTACAAAAATAGCCGGATGTCTCTTTTAAGGCGGAATAAATTTAACAGAATTCTCGGGGTTGGCTCGGGGACGATAACCGGGGTTGAAGGAGGGTCGAGAGGACACAAGAGAGAAATGCGAAACGAGAAAGTGAGAGAAAGAGAGGGATTTGAATCCATCTATCCAGACCACAACGTCGGTCGCACGTACGCGAGATTTCAAGTGTTTCATATTCGTGTCATTTTGCGATTCATCCTGTTCCTATTATAATCACAAGCAAATAATAATAAACAGCTATACTATATGTGAATAAACGAGTGAAATCTCTACGAGCATTCAAGCCGGTTGAAATGCACGACTCCGACGAATTTTTACTTGTTACTTTTAAAGAGCAACTGCGGAAGATTCTTCGGGTGGAGAATCAATCGCGAAAGCTCCAACACTTTGCCTCGACTTCACCCAATTCCCAAAAGTCTCGTTCCGACTCTCTCAGAGTCTATAGATTTTGTCACCTTTCAGTCCTGCACTCGCGGGTTTCGCTTTGCCAGAAGTAAATAATACTTACCGAAAGTGCTTCTATTCTCCAGCGACAATGAGTCGAATATAAATGCGAGGAAATAACGAAAGAAAAAGACTATAAAAAAACACATATAGTACATGTTTTCCTACATATGCGAGCCCCGAGGGATCGAACGGATTGTCCGCTCTGCGTATAAGATTATAACAATACCCTGTCCAGCGATAGTCGGTATTTACTTTCATCATTTTTATCCAGCAATATTCTGCTTGTTAGTAACAACAACGCAAAGTTGAAGCGTCTACCTCGTCTTGTTATATTTACGGACGAATAAATCGTAGTCACTTGATTACAATTAATTTGTCTCTCCGTCAACGCGACGTAGAAGTTTATGAGCCAGATTATAACGCAGAATTGTGGAAAGATATAATATGACATCCTGATGTCAGGCAATTAAGTGAAATCACAAAAGTGTATATCAATGACACATGAGCCAAAGCTCCTTGGTTATACCTACGTGAGCTGCGAAGAGTGAATTAGGATTCATCCCTTTTTCACAATTTTCTTATTTATTTATCGCGATTCGCGAGAATGTGTAGCTCTAAATTTCGATAGAACCTCCCTTCCCCTCAATAATTCATCGTATGTCTTATCCTGTTCCAGGTACACCAGCTGGCACTGTACACGAGGTGAGTCAGCATTTTGCTCAACATACATGATAATATACAGTACTTAAAATACGAGCCTAAATAGATGTTGAGTTATCGTATAAATATAGCAATGCACCACGCAGAGTCGCCGCTTTCGCTTTTTATGTTTTGTGTACTTATTCGAAACGAGAAAATTATCAGCTCATAATATTTACGCAGCTTTTGTTGAGACTCGTCGTTCCTACCCTCGACGTGGTGTAAACACAATATGTACCTACTATACCCATCCGTATGTTACGCGTGTAATATGGATATAATAACCGAACTCGTGAAATTAGGTTTTGTTTGGCTTTCTTTACCATTCCATCCAGTGCCGGATTAATGAATTTGCCGCCCCTCGGCCCTGAAATTATTTGCCGCCCTGATACCTGTAAATTCGATGATCAAAAAGTGCTTTTTGTGACACATGCACGATTTTCGCGTTTTTTTTACCCATTAAGAGGACGTAAAGTGGCAGTTTTCAGACGAGTGAGCAATAATAAACTGAAAACGCGCGCTAAGTCGAGCAGCGGGCGTTTTTGAGTTTTTATCGCCCGCTGCTCGAGCATAAGCGGGCAATAATAAACTGAAAACGCCCGCTAAAATATTTTTCCATATTTTCAAGAAAATTATCAACAATGAAAAAAAAACGCGAAAATCGTGCTGTTACAAAAAATATGGTGTGCACCAAGGGCTAAGTAGGCTTTTTGACCTTGTGTGGTTGCAGTACTCGTCTTCGGCTCGCAGATGCACTCGTCTTCGACTCGTGCTAGCTCACTTCCGACTCGTACTGTAAACTCTACACTCGGTCTAAAAAAGCCCACTTTACGCCCTTGGTACACAATATACTATCTTGTGCTGCTACCTCCCGCTGCTTAATGCTGTCGAACCAGGCAATAATTCGGTAGTGCCGCCCCTAAAAATTTGCCGCCCTAGGCCCAGGCCTTGTCGGCCTAGGCGATAATCCGGCACTGATTCCATCGATACGATCGCAATTCTGATGTGCATACATACACTCTAGCTTAGTATACACCATATACGATGGATGAATTATTTTCTGTTGCCTTTGTATTCTTCTCTCTGGCTCCCCCCTTCGCACCCCCTTAGTCATATAAACGTGTATATGCAGTGACAGCCACCTAGACCTGGACGACCCGGACGACCCGGATATATCGTCTCGTCTTATATAGATATATCTATAGAGCAAGGAAGAGAAGAGAAATACTTTATTTTTTGTACGACTTGTACCTACGTCAATTGAACGTCGAGGGACGACAGGCTGCGAGTCTCTCCACGACGCAGGGGTCGAGGGTCGGATACCCTGGGTGACGCGCGGAGAGCCTCTGACGTCATCCGAGCCATATACTAGTCTCCCGGGCAACCGCGGATTTCATTCTCCAATTCTCAATGAATGAACTCCGGAGAGAATATATATAGCTATAAAGACGAGTGGCTAAAGAATAGAGAGAGGATTACTCCTATATAAGGGGTAAAAACATTTTCGCGTAGGACTTACAGCTCTTTATTCGAATATTTTTCACATTTACCCAACAACTACGAGATTACAAAGACTAGGTAACAATATTACGAATGTAAAGAAATTCTATGATTCTGTTGAGTAAGAAAAAAAAAAAAAAAAAAAAATTCAACGGCTGTTCTTCATTTTGTGTAGAAAATTATTTCATTAAAAAATGTAAATTATTCCTTAAAATTAATGCAAGGTGTGCTAGTTTCTTTCATTGTCTCTTTCAATGTAGCGTAAATTCGTTTTGAAATTTGTAAAATTTCTACCCGGTCGATATATTACTTTGTCTGAAAACAGCAACCCTCCGTGTACATTATTTATTCAGCGGATGTTTTTCACAGCTGAGTGTCGTTCACAGCTGTTCTTTGATACGGCTCGACTTTCATTCTCGCACCACCCTAAAAACGCGAATTAGGCCTCACTTTCTCGCGTGTTATTGCAAAAAAATAAAAAAATATGAAAATATAAAAAAAATAAATAAACATAAAAATAGAAATATGGCGGAAAGTGATCCTGGGAACCTTTTCATCCCTTATATTATATTATATTATAGTAATGTGATATTATCAAACGAGGCTATTTACGATGATGGCAGGAGTGACCGTCACGTTGCAGGCTTTTGCAGGCCATACATTTTAGCAGCAACGTGATCACAGAATTTATGTACAATAAAAAATCCCGGAGATGTTCGCATGATCTGATTACGTACTTTTCCGCGACCTTTCACTTTTCGATAAAAAAGAAAAAAAAAAAAAAAGGGTCGCACATTCGAGGCAAGAAAAAAACCCTGACAAATCGAGTTCCAAAAATACACACGAACAGTGTTTAAGGGGAAATGAAAGGTGAATTATACACCTCGAATTTTCGACAGCTCATTTCCCAGCTAAAACACATCCGATCGATGTGAAATTGATATCAGTGACGCAGAAAAAGTGCACGAAGGGCATGATGCTCTTGGATTTCCAAAAAGCGAAAATGTTCCGGGTGTTTTCATATTTATCAAGTACAACGTCAGCAACAACGATTATTCGTTACAGAGCACTCTTGATGAAAATCTGTACATTTTATTTTCACTTTTTTCGAAATTCAAGAGCATCATGCCCTTCGTGCACCTTTTCTGCGTCACTGTTTTAGCTGGGAAACGGGCTGCCAAAAATTCGAGGTGTATAATTCACCTTTCATATCCCCTTAAAAACGTGATAACAAGCCCCGAAAAAATTATGAAAACCTTGAACCATTTTTACATATCCTTTGTCACCTTGGCGTGTAAAGAGAATTCATAAATTTCAAAGTCTTGTTTCTCGAGGAATTATTATCCCAACATAGCAGAACGCGTTTATCAAACATTTGTACAGAAGTTATAGATAACTGTTGTGTAGCTCTCTTCTGCTCTTAAATCATTGTACACTGCAGTTTACTGGTTGTTTCCGGTAAACAGATTAGATTTAATGCTGTCTACATTTATTACAGGCGTACCTGCAAGAATTAAAAATGTATATATGACTTTGTTGTATCAGATAACTCGGCCCCAAGACTTGGCTGACAACGAATGATAAAATTCTACTTCGCGTGGCTAAAAATCAGAAAACAACGTGATTTATCTCAGACATTTCATCGCCCGAGGCGTACCCATCTAAGTATTTTTGGCAGAGCTTTTGCAGTATTCTGCTGTTAACGGTGACTTCCGTCTCTCGCCTTTTGGGCTTTCGCGGCGATTGGCAGACGGAAATTTTAATTAAGCATAACAGCTTTTGGGTTCTAAAAAACCCACCGATGGCAGGAATTAATTTTTACGTGGAAATTATTATTATTATTATTAGAAGAAGAAGAAGAAGAAGAAGAAGAAGAAAAATAAAAATATTATACGAAGGCGTTTTTCTCATCTCATATATTATATCTCATCGCGCTAATGACGCGACAGTCAGTTGTGCTTTCTGTATCTATCTGGGGCAAATTTTTTTTCCCCGACACCCTTAGAGTGTGCGTGACAGAAGTGAAGTGTCGTTACCGTTCTATCCCCCATAATAATTATTGTCGCGCTGGTTTATTCGCATACTATATAGGAGGTCGTATATATTCAAAAGTTGAATAAATCACATGAATCAGAGAGGCGTGTGATGATAATTTGAATAAAAAATGTTCTCCTTTTAATTTTTCGCCTCGATTAATCGCCCCGAATATCGAGCCAATTAAAATCGTATATATTTTCAACAGAAGTTTTTCTGATGAATTGAAACGTTTTCCTCTCACTTGAGCTAGCGCGATTAAGTCTGTATACATACATATACCTGTACAGTTGAAATTTATTCTGGTCACGTAAACTTTGGAACGTGTCTCTCAGGCCGAAAGAGACAAAAAATCGAATAAAAAGTAACGAAAAATGAAAGAAATGAAAAAAATAAAAATAAAAAATGGAAAAAAAAAACCAGACAAACGTAACGTAACTTTCTATAAGAAAAATTTCAAAAGCTCAGGGGGCCGAGAAATTCGGCGAACCGAAGAGATCAAAAAAATATTTCTCATTTAACTTGTTCCAGGACTCGGACGTCGAGCAGCTCCAAACCCTGAAACACTCGATTGGTAAGTTACCTCGCATATTTTCAATACTTGTTACGCAATACGAGATGAAGCAAAGTCTCGGATATTGAAGTAATCCGATCAACTATTAATAATATTCGACTCTTTTATTTGAATCTGAAAAAAAAAAAAAAAAAGGCGGATCATATATTTATATGAACAAAGATTATCGTTTTAACGATTCGATAATGAGTTGTATTGGCTTATTGGCTTTTGAATTGGGTAGGTATACTACTTAGGTAGATAGTGCACTAAATTCATGACTGAATTCACATAGCCAGCTGCTATAGTCCGCGGTGTGAACCGCAAATTTGCGCCTGCACTTCGGAAACCAATAACTCACGATCGCCTCGTTATAACGATACTTGTATTCCTATAGGACAACCGGCGCATTTTCAATACAAAAAAAAAAAAGTCTGTTTCAATTAGGAAAAAAAATATCGCCTGCACGTTGAATTAGTATCGGAAATCGGAATGAATCTGACGATTATAATATTAGCCAGTGGTTCAATTTTATTAAATATTATTTCTTTTATTTTTCGACATTTAATCGTTGGAAAAGAAATCGTTTCCCTATATTAGTATATAGAATGCGGCGATATATAGTATGTCTATATAATGCGAGCCGCCGCCCTTATATCGTATACGTATGCAGCACACAAGCATGCAGGATGCGCGCTTCGTTTCTACTTTCCAAAGTCCACTTGTCGTGAACTGGACTTGTTCAGAGGACTTTTCATAACGACACATTACACAATCGTCATGGCCCAGGATATGCGAGAAGAGAAGCTGGCTGGTTCTTACAGGAGGTCTTCGATAATCAATACGTACAGGCGCGTGTCGCATATATGTCCAGCAATCCGCGTGTCCCGTCTGATTCGGTGAACCAGCTGCCGTTTATTTCACTTAAAATTCTCCTGCCCCTATTCGCACAGCTGGATGCCTCGGGCCCCACGTAGGGTGGCCGGACGGTCTTCTCGAACAAGGATAACAATTATTCCTCTTAACAATAAATTAATTGCGTTTGGCTTTCCGAGGGTGATAAATTCCCGGTTATTTATACTCGTACTTCGTAGTTCTATATCTTGCCTACTTTGTCTCGTCCCTCTTCTCATACCCTGCCTTTTTCTCGGGTAACACCAGTCGGGGAATAAAGAAGAAGCTAGAAGCTCTCGCTAGTAATAATTTTCTTCATTTTCACCAGCTTTTATTTTTCCATTAACTAAGACGTCTGCAGGTTCAGACAGGGAATACAAAAACATTGACGGTTTATTTCGAGTGAGACCCTCACACTTTCTTTGTCAAATAATTATGATCATGATCAATATTATCATTCGTTTGTCGCATGAACCTTATTAGCGAAAATGAACATCAATTATTATACGAATTGGGCAAAGTCAACTCTCAATCTTGTGTTCACATTAATAACCTTTGCTTTACTTAGTCCTATATATACACAGATTCGTCCCCTCGCGGTCCTCGCACCAGGTCGCCGATCATTCTTAGAGTCCTATGACATAATTAAACGCGATAATCAGGTCGATCGGAAGTCGGAACTGGGGCAAACAAAAATCTTGGAATATCATCCCTGATTTTTATAGAACCTAGGTGCTTGCCTGTTCAATTTCAACGTGCAGAATATCTGTGCGTGCTTATTTCCGGAATCAATTTTGAATTGGGAGAGAAAGAAAGTAAAATCGGGGCTCATAGGGAATATATCTTGAAGTTTATTTCCCGTGGGATCGAAGGCAAAAGTATACACCGTAAAACTTCGAAATTAAGGAAATATGTCGCCAGCTCTGTACGCTGTATACTTACCCATGGTTAATAATTATATCTGCTGGCATAACTCTCATTATATTCTCCCCTTGATACTCACATGCATGAACTTATTCAACCATGATATATTTTGGCTTTTAGGAAACACACTAGCAGCGATGAAAGCACAGGCCGCCGCTCACGCAGCCCAGGCAGCCAAAGCGGCGGAAGCTGGAGTTGCGGTTGAAGCAACCGAGCCGAATCGCACCTCTGCGCAGAATTCGCCCCAGGAGGCCGGTGAGCGTTCCTTGTCAAACAACTTTCATTTTATCCCTCTACCTCTACCTCTACCTCTACTTCTACCTCCACCTCCACCTCTACCTAGCTACCCCTCTACCTTTACGTCTCCCAGTATTTCGCCCACGCGATCCTGCGCCCTCTTAGGGTGCAGGGCACCAGGGTTGTTTGTCTCCTTCAAAAGAAAAAACGACTGCTTCTACCCTGTCAGCCTCCTACAAAGTTCCCTGGTACATATCCACCACCCATATACATTATGTATACTGATACACGTAAAATGTATACGCATGTAAGTGTATACCTATATATGTATATGTCACCCAACAGAATGAATTTACGGTCCTTGAACGGGAAATGTGAAAGGGTGATGTCATGGCTGTCGTGTTGATACGCCAACCAAGAAAATATTTATCGTTAGCAAAGCAGGGATATACGCCGAAGCTCCGAGTGCATGAATTTTTTATAGATTCGAAAGCTCAATTTTGGATATTTATCAAATAAATTCTAGTCCATATAATTTGGCCATTTATTTCTGTACTCTCTGCTTTGCGAATGACGCATCAGTACGTTATAGTCCTTCAGCTCTTTAGCAGTCACCTTGGTGACATTATGACGAAGCCAGAAAATATGGGACACTGTTTGTTGCCGCGACCCTTTGAACTCCGGAAATATAACTCTCCGACCCAAAAAGTTGTTTGCGTAAACGAATTCCTTTGTTTTCTGGTAAGCCTGGTTATTATGAAACTAGAAACAAAAAAACAAAAAAACTTTTCAAGCACACGAAATATACCTACTTGAGAACGTTATTAAATTATTGTTTTCAATTTCCTCATCTATATAGATCTTGTATAGTATCTCGTAAGAGATTAAACAAATACCTCGAACATTTTGACTCAATATCAAAGCAATAAAACTGCAATATAGAAAGTCACAGGAAACGGCGCAGGAAGTAACGGTCATTTATGACAAAAAATAAAATAAAAATGAATTCATGTATTCTTCGAGCTCGCAGAGTTACCGTTGTGACAACAGCTAGGTAGATTCTCATGCCAGTTTACAGCTGAATGCACGCGAGTGTCTGAGTCTCGATCGAACACTTATCTATCCACGTGTACAGGAAGGATCCTTCCGTAGCTTCTTTCCGGTTGACCTGGATGCATTTCTATATAATCTAGGAAAAGGGAGGTTTCATCGATTCGAATCATGTCTACACCGCGTAATTCTCCCATTCTCGTGTCTCCGCGGTCTTAAAATTGATGATCCTTCGCCCGCGCCTGGTTCTCTTGTATATTTTTACTCAAATCTTCGTTTCCCAACGATCAGGAGATACAATGAATACGAACTGCGTAATTAATTAAGAAATTATACTCACATCCGTAGCTATATAAATGAACTCTCCGCTGTTTCGTTTCCCGGAAAATAAACTCCTCGAACAGAGACTGAAAAATATTGAAGCTCGGAACGCAAGGGCTCCATGAGGGTCTTCGAAAGACGGATGCAATTAGGATTATATATAAAGGCAATCGCGATCGTACGATGGTTCGAATTAACAGCTAGGGTGTAAGAGACTGGGAGTAAATCCTCAACTCAAACGAACTTTGGATCCCGGAGAAAATGGGCGAAAGGACCGTTGTTCAGGGATTTGTACCGTTTGTTCCTGCAGGATCACAAGACAAAGCCGAGGAGACAAAGATCTCTCACGAATCGACGGTATTCGCTACTTCCGCCCCGAGACCTCTGCCTCCTTCACTGGTTCCCAGAGGTCAAATGGAGGTCATTCACGGTGAACACCAACGCCAAAATACACCCGTACCAGCCGCCGAATCAGGATCTGCTCCTGTCCGTTCAATAATCACTTCCGGTTCTCAGCTTCCCGAGCAACTCACGTTCAACGGACAACGACGAGCCTACGCCTCGAGAGATTTATCCAATGCGGTAAGTAGGACGGGATATATATTTTTTTTTTTTTATTCTCAACACTTTTTCAAACTCATCGTTTAATTTCATTCTGCGAATTTCTATTCCACAGATCGAGAAAATGGACAAACTCGCAGCTTATGCAAACGCACAATATTCACCGATGGACATGGCGGAATACGTTTTCAGAACTGGGGACGAAAAGGGCGTCACTTTGGCTGTCGAGGAGTTTCTTCAGCAGGGACTGGTCAGTTGCAATTCAATTTGTCTACCTTCTTCTGACGGTCTTACCTCGCGTAATATTATACTACCACAAATTATACAAGAGAATTGACAGGTGAAATCACCGTGAATAACAATAATCTCCCAAGTTCGCGAACGATCAAGCTTTACGGTCCGAATCGTGATATTTCTATTTGCAAAGGATGTATGTATGTATGCAATATGTAGGTACATATTATATTGCAGTGGATGTTCAAGCAGGACCTTTACGAGATAGGATATACGATTAAGCGGTCTTAAACCGCCTTAGAGTTGGAAACGTTAGCCCGACGATAACGCTAGAACCGACTTGTAGCGAAGGTAGATAACTCCGAGTAATGACCAATGAAAATCTGGCCGACAGTAGGGATTGCATGCAGTAGTCAACTTTTGCGGGCTCTTCAGCTTATATTCAGGTTGCGTACTAGAAAAGTTGGTAAAATCGCTACGGAAGTATTCGATGGATTTAAAAATAACGTATCTAATTTGTGAAGGCACGTGTCTCTATTTCCGTTCGAAAGATTGGAAATCGATTATAATTCCGCTTCGACGAAGTATAGGTATACCTCCGTAAATTCCTCGTATTTGGAAGAAAAAAAAAAATAAAATTCTGGTTATTCTTTTTTCTTCTTCCTCTGGGTTATTGTGAGCGGATTGATATTTCAGATGAGATCCATTCAACCTGAATCGAGATTTTCTGACCCTGCACAGGGAGATGAAAATAGGGTCTAAAAATACGAAAGTAATTATTTTTCGACAGCCATTCAGATCACGAATATGTCGGAGAAGAATCAATCGAGCTATATTTTTTCGCTCGTGAAAAAAAAAAAAAAACGAGGATTAAAAAATTGTTCCATCTGATTTTTACAGATGACGCGGGAAGAGGCCATAGCGTTCCTGCAAGAAGTCAAATACAACCTGGATTATTTGCAGACGCATTACGTCCAGAGCAAGGTAAACCATTCGTGGATTCAGTAGGTAGTCCTAAGTCAATTCGAAATTCTCAATTCCCTATGTGCGTTCGTTTAGAAGATGATTGATCTCATTACACCGCTACTTTATGCGTACGGGGTAAGAGCTGAGTATTCGGGGCGAAGTTACATCAAATATTTATTCATTCCTTTCCCCAGTTTATTCTGGGGGCTATAATTTTCAATTAATTTACATGAATTCTTCATCCTTCCCATCTCTTTTCTTATTTTATTCTTTACTTTTCGTCTCTCTTTTATTTTTTCCAATGTAATTTAACGCTCAGTCAAACATAAGATTTGATTTTCTTTGAAGTGAAAAGTAAAGCAAAGTAATGTAAGAGACGAAAAATACCTCGTTTTATCGCTGTAACGCGCAAAGCAGTTGCCTGGAAGACGAGTCATCCTTCGTGGCGTCTCGTTCATTTTCTATTTTACCTAATCATTGAAGTATAACGTTATTTCAAGCTTCAAGGGCGGAAAAGAGTCGCTCCAAACCCCACCGGCTATGCTTCTCATTGTCAGTTTAATTCTCGACAGAATTTGCGGGGTGTCCTTACATCGAAGATAAGGACTTAACATAATATTATTCAAATATTTCAGTATCTTCCGGGTAATTAAAAAGTAATCGCAGAATCCTGGTAAACGATCATTGAAAATATAACGGCGAAAATTTTTTACCCCGAAGGTTTCCATTCTCCGTTTACAGGAGAGGTCGAACCTGGTCCAAAAAGCTTTCGAAAACGCGGAAAGACAGTCTCAAAATCGAGCGATGGGTAAAGATGTATACCAAGACATGATTGAGCCGTCAAAAAAGAGGCTTGCTATGGAGCCAGTTGTCGGTGAGTAATTAATTCACCCTCGCAAATAATTCGGCGAGCCCTTTTCGTTTTTATACGGTATAACCATTTAGTTCATCGCCGCGAATGTCTCGCGCTATATTCTTTGATCTCGCAGACATTCAGGGTGGTAATTTGATCCAACAATCGACCCAAGATGTTCCGGCAGTCGGCGGTGTTGGCGGAGTTGAAGTTGGGAATGGGATTTTCCCGGAGGATGCAGATTACGAGGAACTACTGGAAAGACTCCGGGTCGCTGATTTTCTCTACACGCAGTACACCCTCGAGGAAGTTATATATCAGCTCGCGAACGTTATGTTTGCCCAGTCTCTAGCCAGGGGTGAGTTTTTATTTTTTATTCCTGCGATCTAGTTCATCAGCTACGTCGCGTTTTCGCCGCGTTCATCAGATAAGGACTCAAACCTGTACCTAACGAACTTTGTGATCACAAAAATTGACAGGCAGTACCCAGGTTCAGGAAGCTCTTCAAAAGTTTACTAGCTTCTTGGAGTCGGAAGCCGCCCAAGGCCGCATATCCATACCTCTGGAGAAAAAAGTTCTCGGTGAGTTCTACGACGTTAAATAAATTATTTATTCAAGGAAAAATACCTTCCAGATTATCAAAAGCAATTGTTCTCGTTCTTGCTTCGAATCAAAGCCCTGAAAGTACTTCGTTTATTTTCTACTCACGAAGCCGAGCACTGTGAAGTTCAGCGAAACAAAAATAATAAGAAAAGACAAAACGGAAAAGACAGTGTTTTCTCGCAGTACTTTTCATTACCTTACAAACCAATGTACCTAGTAATTACTGGAAATACTATCAAGTACATACAATCTACATTTTTATTTCTTTGTAAAACAGTTTTTTATTTTTCATATTACGTTTTTTTTATAGAAACAAATTTTCGAATCAAACGAGGTCCGGCAATTATTCATGCCCATCATCTTAATCAAAAATCCTGTAAATTCAGATTTTTTTTTAGCTAGCCGTTTTCTAAATCATTCGGTGAATCCAAACTTATAGATTCTGAGAGTCGATGAAAAATATTCTATAATTAAGAAAGGTACTGAATACTGAGGATTTGAACTCGAAAGAAAAAATTATCTTCAATTTAAATGTATCAAAAAAATATAAGTTATAAGTAAAAAATTGAAAATCGATTTATTTCCGGTAAAACCGAACGTTCGAATTGGCAATTTTTCATTCTCATCATTCGAATGTCAAGTCCTCTATATATTTCAGATTTTTCCATCAAGCCGTTTCCGGGATCATCGCGCGAGTTTATCGGACAGACCGACATTTTTCTAAAAAAAAAAAACCTATTTTCGGATTCTGGAGGGTCGAAAACGTAAAAATTCGTTTCAATTGGCAAAAGCCACTTTTCGACCGAAACCAATACTTTTCTTATATCACCATATAGGCGATGAGAAGAAATGAAATGAAAGGAATGGAATTCCTTCAAATTAAATGAAAATTCGCGACGGTGTAAACGAAATTAAAAGTTGTATACCTATGATACACAAGTTGCGCAATAAATTGCGTAACAATATCTGCCAGCGGCCTGTGGTATCGAAAAACGTAATTCCGAGCCAAGCCAGTGAAATGTTTGTCTCTCGTTTTACCGTCTCGATTACTCTGGTCGGTGAACTTTGTACTGGCCAGGGTCCAAAAACTGGCTTTGTGAAAAGAATGACATATCGCCGCAGTGATTCTGGAATATCGCCGCACGTGGGAAGCGGTTTGTTTGTCCGCGCGAGTAAACATAAATGTCTAGACCCAGTTGCACAGGGATCGGTCAAGAATTGGACTGAAAACTAAACCGGGAAAACTGATGGCTTCTAGGTTTCGGGTAAACAGAAAACCGAGTTGCGCGCGATACCAGCGGAAATTTGACACCCCTTCAGAATTCACATAGCCTGAGAATATGAACGAGAGGATTATAGACATCCACTCATTTCTTATATTAAGGGGATATGAAAAGCGAATTATACACCTCGAATTTTCGATAGCCCAATTCCCACCTAAAACACATCCGATCGATGTGAAATTGATATCAGTGAGGCAGAAAAAGTGCACGGAGGACATGATGCTCTTAGATTTCCAAAAAACGAAAAGGCTTGGGGTGTTTTTATATTTATCAAGTAGTACAACGTCAGCAACAACGATTATTCGTTACAGAGCTGCACTCTTGATAAAAAACTGTGAATCTTGTTTCGATTTTCGAAAAATCCAAGAGCGTCATGATATCAATTTCACATCGATCGAGTATCCTTTAGCTAGGAAACGGGCTGATCTGAAAAAAGAATAGACTTTCAATTATTTCCGTTTACTCAACGATCTCATGCATGTATATACCTTGAATTCAACTTTCGAATACTAAACTTCGGGTTTACTCTTTCGACTTTTGACTGCTGATTTCTTTCTTCTCTGTTATGTACTCAAGCCACGGCTCTGGCTGTTCATTTTTTTCCCCCCAAAAGCTAAAGGAGATTTTCTCCACGGATATATATTTCAGACGTCCTGATCGCGTCTCTGTCTGACACGTTGACGAAACACCCAGATCTGGTGGCCGCCGCACGCGAGGGTCTAGGTGGTCCAGCTTTACAGCCAAGCGGACGATTCCTTCAGGAATTATTGATGTCGCGAGTCCCTGCGCGACTACCGAATCAGGATTCCCTCAGGAACCACGAGACTCCGGCCCAGCAGCTCGGCCTCACCAAGTACATTCATGGAGCGTAAAGCGCAAAGGATTCCTATGCGATCCTACCTACTTTACTTCTTTATCTCTCTCTCCTTTGCATATTTACCTAATTCCCTCCGAAGCGAGCTTCGCCTCTCTCCGCTCCCCGTTTTACTTCCGCGGTCTCGCAATATCACGCTACCGCGATGGAACGCACCTTTTTCTTTTTTAAACCGACATAAAATTAGAACCAGTTCCAAATTAAGTCCTCTGCAGCTAATTCTTATCAACTGTCATTTGCACTGCGATATTTTTCAACTGAATTGAACCGTTTGACTATATAATATGGCTGCAGGGAATTACTTATGGATCATTTCTATCATATATAGGTAAGTCAACTAGAAGAGCACCTCTTCAGCCTTGTAAAAACTATATAAGCGGGCTACTTTTTTTCATTCAAGAAACGTGACTGGAAAATAGATGGAAGGGTTGATTAGCCCGTTACCAAAATAATTAAAGATATATGAGTTCGTTTTTACGTGCCTAAACAAATACCGTATCCCGCGTAACCAAAGATCTAACTAATTTTCCATCGCATATGTAATTCTGATCCTTCCACGACATTGCAATTGCACTTATAACTCGCTAGCTTATTTTTCTAAAGTTTTTTTTTTTTTTTTTTTTTTTTTTTTTTTTCGACTAAAACGGTACCGTATATTCCATTGGTCGGTGACATTGTATAAGGAGTATTTTAGAAAAATATACCTATATCTAAATAAATTTGAACTTTTAATCAGTCGTCACGTATTTTGAATTAAATTCGTTAGCGATTTACAAATGCATGTTTACATATTAATATATTATATAGGTATATGTATACGGTAATGTATTTATTGATATATCATTTGCTAGAATTGTATTCCCTTAAAGGTGTATATTTTCCTACGGACAATCCCGGGAACTGAAATGATCGTTACCTAATTGTTGTCCAACTTCGAATATTTATATTCAATTGAAAATTTATTATAAATTCCAAAGCTAGATAATATTATGGTCGTAAATTGAATATCTATAGTTGAACGATTATCAATTGTAATAAAAATCATTCCGTTACTATCTTTGTAAAAAATAATAATAATAATAATAATAATAATATACGATAATAATATATGATATATGACATAAGAGACTTATTAACCATTAATGTGGAACTGGGTGGAATTATAGGATATATACCTACCGCATAATAAAATACTTGAGAATTGAGATCGGGGTCAAGATACATCGGAGACGAAAAAATGATTATATTACATATATTTCTGACAATTACCAGTCATATACCTAATCACATATCAATTTGAACGTGAATATTCTCTCCGAACTCAGATAAAGCAAGACGATAATTAACACGGGCATAAGAATCTGTCGAGGACGATGTCAAAAAATTAGAGAAAAAGTCACAAAATTCTTGGTAAAACGGCCGAGAAATAACCACATATTATTATGTCAAGACCATAATATGTGCAAAAAATATAATGACAAAGGAATAAGACATGCATTGAAATTCTCAAGTAGGTAACCATCTCAAAAAACAGTTTTCGCAGCATATACCTGTAACAAATGTAGAATTTTTCACGCGAGAACCGCAGCTGCCGAGTTGAGATAATTTTTCGAAAAAGGTAACGGCTGCCATGTATTTTCGGGGTACGCGTAACACGCAGGTGTTAGTCTTGTAATTTGTAAGAAATTCATAGCATCGTTTGCCCGCGACATGAATTTAATACGTGGTTCAAAAAGAGATCACTATTTATATATGCATACACAGTACACACATGATCGTCTTCGCAATTTTATGTTGGTGAAAAATCGAGCCAGGAATTCGCATAGGGCATACCATACCTTATATCTACGTAGCTATATACTAACCAGTCTCCGCGTTGCCGAAGCGAAACGTGTTTTGATTTCCGGGCTCTCTGGACCGCAACACGTGCTACACGTACGGATTGGATAACATACCGCTGATGTACTGCCCCTGTAAGAGCTATCTAGGTCGGTTGAATTCGGAAAGTGATATAACCTCCGATCGAAGCGAGAAGAGCTCTTCAGTAGCCTCGCAAATTCCCTCAAAGAATCCTTTCGTCCTTAAAACCCTCGAGGGCTCAACAAAACCCGAGACGAATTTCCCCGAAGGCTTAAGTTATAATCGGCATTCGGAATTCGCCACTTTCAAAGACCGCTTCCATTCATATACAGGGTGTCCCAGAACTAAGTGCAATAAATGATAGGGGTAATAGAGGGGGCCGAGCTGAGTAAATTGACCCAAAGAACATGTGGCCTCCGAGTCCGCGTTCACGAGATACGATCGGTTAAAAAAACGCATTGGGCGCCGGCATGTAGGCAACCGCGGACACAGCAGGCAGCGGTTAGCAGTCTTTTTAATAAGCGCGATCTTTCTAAAGCAAGTCATAACACTTTTGAATTCGAAAATTTAAAACAAAAGTACTTTTGATATGAAATTTTATTATGGAAACAAGTAATGTTGTTGTGTTTGGCGGAAAATCAATGTCGAAAGTGTTTCTGTTTGAAATTTTTGAATTCAAAAGTGTTATGACTCGTATCAGAAAGATCGGGCTTATCAAAAAGATTGCGAACCGCTGCCTGCTGTGTCCACAGTTGCCTACATGCCGGCGCCCAACGCGATTTTTTAACCGGTCGTATCTCGCGAACGCTGACTCGGAGACCACATGTTCTTTAGGTCAATTTACTCAGCTCGACCCCCTCTATTACCCCTAACATTTATTGCACTTAGTTCTGGGACACCCTGTATATATACGATACATTCAAACATTTCATAACGAATACGGCATTGCTCTGATTTATAGGCTGTACTTTGACACACATTTATTTATCACCTCCAAAAGTACAGCGATAAAACATTTCGCGAAAAAAGAAGAAAAAAAAAAAAAAAAACTAGCCAATTCTATGCCATCGCATACAGCGGCAAAAAAGAATAATAAAGAACGTATACGACGCCCGGCTAAACGACGAAGTTACCACTTACCCCGCCCGGCCAGCGGCTCACACTACTTCGGGATATGTAGCGCCATACGTGTCTGACAAGACGAGGGCGTAACTACTCACTACTCACAGTTCACGGCTGAAATAACGCGGCTTATACTACTGCCGCTGTTCGGGACTCGGGCGAGTGGCGGGCTAACAAGGGCGTCACTACTTACTTTTTACGGCCGACCGCACCGTTCGCCCGTCTGACTAATCGCGTGATTTTCTACTGGTAGAACGAATTCCAAGCTTAATTATACTACCCT
Organism: Tenthredo mesomela; assembly: GCA_943736025.1. NCBI lineage: Eukaryota > Metazoa > Arthropoda > Insecta > Hymenoptera > Tenthredinidae > Tenthredo > Tenthredo mesomela. Next base: position 28,110,843 of record OX031020.1, read on the forward strand.
GAAAATAATGCGTATGTGTATACTGATTTATAGTGTACCTGAATTATTCACTGGGTAGATTTATCTCCTCGTGTCCAAGAGAAACACTATCGTTATCTAGTTCATATGCAGGGCTGAAGGGTTTGATATACGAATCTAAACTCACATATTTTCAACCTCTGCTTCAGCTCGTGTCAATTTCCTTATATAGCTACGCGAGGTAACCGGAGAGCATTATAAACGGGGAATAGAAAAGTATGGAATATTGAAATTGATAAAGTAGGTACACCTACTACGTAAAGATTGAAGACAGTAGTGATGAAACTGGGTAACTGTACCTATACCAGGTGGCTAGATAACGGATCGAAATAACGCGTTACAGTTACTTTTTTATCATTCCACATCTTCGCGGTAGAGAATTTGCCCAAGTTTGGTAAATGAATGTCTAATTGGCCCATATGCGTGTCAAGTTACATTGTACATAGTATAGTAAGGTATACGTGTTAAGTATATAAAGGCCGATAAAATATGAAAGCTGGTGGGCTCGCAGATGTTTCTAAATAATTCGGAAAATCCTAATAATATCATAAATTCTGCAGCTCCGTAAATTATTTAGAAGCAGCTCGCGTAGCCCGTGTACTTAATTGAGGATAAAAGGCGAGAGATCAGAACTGAACGATACTTAAAACAAGCTGATACCAAGAACGAGATATAGATTTAAAATCACAGAGCTGTATATTATCGCATCGTTATTATTGCAATTCAGCAGATAAACATGAATATCAATGTAAAGCTTATTACCGAATAAATACGTGTAATAAATAAATCTACCATGAGTCTGTTCATTTATTATATTTTCATTTCACACGAATTCCCCCAATATAGCTATCCGCTAACACCGCACCGTCGATTGTATTCCTACACCACTTCCTTCCTCTTGACATGGTTTTCTTCTTCATTCCCCGTTAATTTCGCCCATTCAATTTCAACGAATATGAGACTGAGCAGAGGTGGATGAAATTGAGGCTGGAATTAACGCTCGCATCGTCGGTTTCGCTTGGCCTTGACTCCAGTAGGTGTTGTTCTATAGAGAAGACTATTTAAATGTAGATTACAACGAGGCGAAAAACTTTTCGTACTACCTGTGCCGCTCTACAGCTCGCTTCTCCGCACCATGAATATTTCAAATATATGCTGCGATGATTAAAGACAAATTTCATCACGTCCGCGTAGTCATTAGGCGCGAAAATAAAGCCAGAGAAAAAAGAGAGAGAAAAAAAAAAAACGCTTTCGCTAATCCCCAGGATTGCGTATTTTTATGAAGTATAGAAATTCATTTAAAGCCTCCGACACAGAGCTGATTTAATATTCAATCAAACAAAAGCGAAAGAGGTGAATACAACGCATAAGCCATAAAAATAGGTCATCCGACGTTTGTCACCGTCCTTTGCCAAGAACGACTTTACAAGTGTCGATTTCGTCCTGCAACCAATTTATTTCTTTTGTCAAGCGTTCCAATGGGCTGTTTGGTTTATTGCCTCAATTTGTCCCCTCTCGTTTGCGGGGTAAATGGCTTGATTTTTGTCAGATATTAAAGAACTGGCAAGTACACAGTCTGGTAGGTTTGAATAAATCTAACAATAGAACAAAAGAAAAAGAGAACCGAATGAGCTAATGACAATTGTAACACGGCAAATGAAGAGCATTGATTGAACTTCAGTCTTTTTTCCCAAGAGCTGCAATAAGAACTGACGTACAACTCTATGAGAATCCACTCGCAATCAGTACATAATCATTTTCTGTCTGGGTACATAGTTACATACAGAATATAGGATGATTAATTACATTTCGTATTTACATAAGAACTCAAAATTCGTAAGACTGAGATATCAACATTTATTAAAGGCTCACTCGTTACAGGGTCTCGTAAACATTTAAATTAAGGTCTGTCCAGCATTGGCTCAAGTTAATTAAACGACTGGCGAAATTATATAGAGCGCATAGTCTGAATAATTCTCACGAAGACAATGTATATATAATATAATATATATTCTTTATGATGTGAACATGTGACCACACCTATCGCACAGCCTGCCGTCGATTTAGAACAAATTAACATACATACATATAATATACATGAACATATATATCAGCGGTGGCCGAGTTGGCGAAGAAACCTTGACCTCTGAATCATCGTCAGTCTGGCCGAATATCCTAGACGCAATTATACGCAAATCTAGAACCAAGATTCTCGTTATAAAAAATGTATAGCAAATATAGGTATTAGATTCAGAATTATTTCACGTGAAGAAAAAGCTTCGGTTTCCAACTCACGCCACCATAACAAAAATGAAAATAATATTGGTGCGACAATAATTTAATTTGTTTCCTCGCTATAATTGTATTGCTGTTTGAAGAATAATGACTGCACATCGATTCCAACGATTAATTTCAAGTTTTCATAGCTCTGCATATTCCCGCAGAATTCTGTCTCGTAAATTTTCAGCCATAATGAAAAATTTTGATCACTATAGGAGAAAAATATAAACCAGCGTTACACGACTACGCTGTGTCGATTTGTTTTACAACTAGGACTGTAGACTTCCATTTTATCCATCGGGGTGTTCATCGCCGAGTAATCGATCGGGAAAGGGATCGAGTCGCCACGTAGTACGCAACTCTCTGTCATACCCAGGAGATGCTCTCCTGGACCGAAGGGCCCCCGACCAAATAGGAAGTTAGCGAAAACTAACTGATACTGCGACCATCCGAGCGAATGATCTCCGTTCTAGAGGATAAACGTGATTATGTCAGAGCTCGAACCATAATATTATGTAGGTAGTCGAAAATTATTGATTCGTACGTCAAACACTTATCCATATTTTTGGCTGAAAAAATATGAATTGTACAACTTTTTCTAATCTCGATAAAATTGCTCCCAGCCGTGTAACAATTTTCATTTCACCCGTTAGATTAGTAAGTTTTTAACGAGTAAAGTTTTCATATCTTTTTACCTACTTACCGAGGTCATTGACCTGTAAGCTACGTCTATACAGGATTTAATTCTATCTGAATCAAAGCCAACGACGAAGCTGTAGAAGGCTGCAAGCTCTTCCTTGGTGATTCTCCCAGTACCCGAGGCATTTATTGCGAGGAAGAAGACCCGAGGCAAGGCCTTCACCCATAAAGGAAGTTCACAGAAGCTCATACCACCTGGGGGAGCGATATGGCGCGCCCACCAATTCAGCCACTCGTCGAGATCCACCTGCTTCTCGCCGTCGAGGCCCTCGGTACTTTGGTTTACGATGGACTCGACCAGCCCCTGCTCGATCTCCATCAACCTCAGGTATTCTGGACTGTTTTTAGACCAGTCCGCGAATCGCCGAAGCCGCTTAAAACCAAGGTGTATTGGAAAAGAGTTTCTTCATAGAGCCAAATATAACGATATTGCAGGTGTCGCAAAGTGCGATGCGCTGAATCGAAAACGCATTGCACAAAATGTATTTTCATTCAGACGATACTTCGTTTTAATGAATTCAAGTGAAAACTGAATTCTGTCAAATAAATGCGTGTCTGAGTGGATTTATAAAATGTTTATTCCAATGGTGAATTTCTCTTCCTAGAATCGGTGTGCGCGCGGGCATTCATTGGAATAATTTGCTTTCCGTAAAAAGCAATCGTGCTGAATTTGAGGTGGCTGTTAAAAAAACAGTTCGAATTCTGCAGCAAATAAAACCGAAGTGTACAGAATTGGAATGACGCGTAATTGTCGGTTGAATGAAGTCGTAATTAATGAACGTGGTATACGAATTAATCGATTCCCGAAAGTAATCAATGGTCGATCTTCTCTTTTCCTTTTTATATTCGTTGTAGGTATTGTTATTCATTTCCTTTTTTTTTTTTCTTTTTTTTTTTTTCAAGTCGTGGAATGTAACGACTAATCACCTCCACGGTGAATATAACGCGTTCTATAATTGAAAACCAATCGATTGTATACCTATTCGACACTCTGATTGTATATATAGCTTCAGCTCTCGGTGGAAAATTTTTGTAAAAAATAATGCGAGAGTCAGACTCAAAAGGATCCAATAATCACTCTGCTCTACAGACGACTGTAAATCGTATGATACGATTTGGGAAAAATTTCCACGAAGCGAAGCTTGATGTAATAAAATATAAAATGCCTGTCGAGTTGACATGCGGCTGGTAAAAGCACCATAACTCTTTTTGACGATGAGAAATTAATCCCCAGCGAGTCCGTCAAAGCGACGAGAAGGTATGACGCGTGTTTTTAATACCAATCAAATGTAATCAGACTTTTATAAATGCTGCGAAAATTTCTACTCGCATATAGAAAAGCTTTGACCTTGTCTCCGTACCTCGGACAGAAGTTCGAAGTCCTTCTTGGAGACAAATCCGTCCTTTCGATGGTCCAGAAGAAAAGTAAAGAAATGTGAGAGCTTGTCACGCTGAGCTGGTGCCAACCATTGAATCGCCCCCACGTCTCGAGTCGGTATTTCATTCGTGGTCAAGCTTTCGTCACTGGGAAATCTGCTCACCCAGGTAGCTGCGGCAAAGATTTCGAATCCTTTATTTTTCAACAATTATTTCAGATTCTCTCTTATTGCTGAGAAAATCAACATTTTTGGCCACTGATAATTTCACCCTACTGCAGCGAAGAGTTGGAAATTATATCCTCGGTGAAAATAAGAGATTATAATATCGATAATATAGCCAGGCTTTTTCCATATCTCTTTTTCAGTAAAATTCCCTGGGCGACTTACTCCATACGTGAACGCTCCATCCAGGATGATCGAGTTCTTTGACGGGTGTCTGGGGTATGACAAACTCATCTTCGTGGCCTGGTACCGTTCTCCACCTCTTTAATAACTCCTTAGTTCTATCCCTGGTACGATCACAGGCCTGCCTCCAGTTGGCAATGAATTTTCTCGGAACCCTTGAGGGGCTGTTCTTGTCGTCCGTTTGTGTAACCGAAAGCTCAATGCTCCCTCCAGAACTCCGCTTGAGGTCCTGACTCGGGAGATTGCCCTGAAGACCGGAAGTCAACGAAGACGAGGAGGCCCCTCGAATACTACCCGCACGACCCTCCATGGCAAACTATGCCGTTCCAACCGCCGACCAAAGGCTTGGCTTTACCTACTCTCTGAAATAATCGATTCTCCAGGTAGACCTGCAGGACGGAGTTAGAAACTGTATAGGCCGCTCGATAACTCAATGTGTCCTCCACGTCACGCAAGTCTGCAGTCTTTTCTATATTAAGAATAATCACGATTCTGACATTAATTTCAGGATTTTCGGTCCTCGTATATAGTATACGAGATGGCCAATTAACTTCCAAGGCACGTAGGTATCACCCAGAGTTTCAAAGTCCACAACACCGCGACGATAGGGTTTTCAAACGGTTTTAGAATCACTCGAGAGTTAAGTAAACCGTTTACCCACCCGCATAATATGTCTGTCCAAAGTTTAGAGAAGTTCAAAATTGATAGTTGGCGAGTGTCCTAATATCTACCCACGCGGTGCTTTTGATGGGCTCGATGTGGTGAAGCGTGGAGTTGGTCGGCGAGCACCGGGTGAGAGCATATCTGCACGCGAGTAACGTGAGAGAAAATCTCGTTACCTCGAACAGGCGGATGTAGACACAATATAATTATTACCTCGACGGACGCCCGGCTTGCTGCTGCAACCCTGCACGCTTGCAAAATCGGTGCCGTTAACCTACATAGGAAGTATCGAAGGTTTAATCAATTTATGGTGATGGTGCAACGACCCGCGTTCCTGTGAATATGAAACTATTATTAAACCGGCCGATTTTCAGGATAGATCGGAAAATAGAGCCAAACCAATTCAGGGAAAGAAAAACTTGATGCAATTTATCGCAATATTCATAATAAAATGGGATATAAAATCCAGCCGCGACACGATACATGGAATATTAATTTCACCCCTTCGGTATGTGAGGAGAGAGTACTATTGTCTGCAGGTATGGAAGAATGAAAATATTCTACGTCCTCATTTTTCTGAAACGATGCTATAATTACTTCGTTCCAACAACGAATCTATATAGTCATTCCAATTATTCTTGTGTAATTCTTGTGTCAATTTATAATAAGAGTTCTTGCCACGTAATATATTAGTATACAACAATTTCTGTTATTATAGCCATTCGCTCGTTATGTGAAATAGTGACGTAAACAAGTTGGCAGGACTCAAAACGTGACACGATAATTGAGTACAGCGCTATTTCTAATTAATTATTATTTAACCGATAATTAGTCCGCTAGCTGGCTCGCTGTCAGTTGCATCATATGGTAACAACGTGTATCACTCCAGTGGAGGATTCGAACTAGACATTTAATGGTATCACATATATAGCTGGAACTTTGCCAGATTACGCAATTGGAAACGTTCATATGTTGTCACCCTCGAAAAAAAAAAAAAAAAAAAAAAACAAGGACCAACACGCGGATTTCGAGTGGAGAACTTTTCTGGCTACACCAACTGAACAACATCTAACGAATGATTAATTAAATTCATTGGCTTTGATTGTAAAAGTAACCCGGAAGTTAATAAAAGTAGTCATTCATAAAGAAAGTAGGTACTATAGAAGAAAAGAAACGAGACCCTCGAGGAACAACATTATATTCACACAACAATTCATCATACTTACCGAAGATTAGTATAGAAGGCTGATAACCAACATCTAACTAAGTGATAAAAACCTGCAGAGAGCTTAGCCCCAAAAGTGTTAATCCGGAACAGCCTGTATAGAATTATACGCATATACCTATATATAGATCTAAAGGGTGCGTGTTCGACCTAATCCTACCGAATTTCTGTGCCACTGTCCCATCCAGTAATTAATCATGGGGGATATAATATCAATTAAGAGATTGGGGTTCTATTTATTAGAAACAAAAACTATTAAGCTTTTGAATTATACCCCAGATCAAGTATAGGATATTTGAAACCGTCTACATTTCACGCGATTGAATAGATCCAATCATTCTGCATCTGACTTGATGTATCTACTATACTGCATCTATACTGACAATTAGAGTAACTAATTGATTACTAACAAGTAACAACTATACAGGTGAACCGCAGCGTTTTGATGTCGCTTATTATTATCACATAAAACTGAGCTCTCGTAATTGCATTGGACTCCCTACCCCAGACTACCGAGTGTAAATTATTTCAACCCTTCGATGAAGGACCGCGAATTGAACGGCCAGTGTGCAGGTCATTGAATCAATACAGATCAAAGCTTGACAATGGTAGGTATAGGTACTTCAAAGAGATCGTCTCGTTTGTTAAAAATTAAGTAGAATATAGATGGAACGAAAATGACTAACAGAATTCGCAAAAGAAAAGGAAAAGGAAAAAGAAAAAGAAACGCTCAAAGTTTTCAATCAAGATCCAATTAAAATGAAAATTGAGAATTAACTGAAACCAGAATTTCTTGGGATGAGGGGCGAAATAGAGTGAATTTAACTATTAAGTCGATTTCGAAATGTTTGAAGCCTCTGAAGACTTGATAGCCAACTGCAAACTGTTAATTTTCATATAATACGATTTGTTGGGGGTAGAATTAATAGGATACGCAAATTATTTTTGCACAATTTGTCGCACCTTCCTCTCGCTTCTTCATAATGAACATTAAACATCAAAGAGTTTCGGATGGTTCGCTTAGAGATAAGATTTTCTGACCCAGTCAAGCCTATTAATGCCTGGAATCAACTTTTGAACGAATTAATGGTCCAATGGAGCTACGAGCTAATCAAGATAATGAAATCGGCTTAAGTAATCCATAGGCGATAGATGACCGCATTGCATGAAATGATTGCGTGTATACTACTGCTGATACAAAAATAGAATTCTGTGCCTAATTATTAATCACATTTCTCGTCCCTCCAAGTTTCGATTACTATTTCTGATGACCTGGCTCTTGAAACTATATAATATTATATCAGGCACTTATGGTTCGTGCAAGAACCGTAATAATCAAAATGTTAATACAAAATCCATTATGATGTCTCTATTTCTACGCTTCTACCTTTGTCAGGATCCGTACCCAAACTATTTACTTTGATAATAGTAATTCAGAGTTTAGCAAGCATTTAGTTAACTGTTCTGTACAGGCGAAAAGTAAATCCTTCAACGATTCGAATATTTTGATTTTCAAACAGGTTCCCGCGGCGCCAGACAGTTCGCGCTAAAAAATAGTTTGTGTATCATAGCGAGATGGCGCTACCATTAAAATCGATTAGTAGCGCCACCCTGCGAACGAACGATATCCTTGTTCCTTGATCCAAACAAACGCAATAAACGTTTGAACGTTACGAGTCGAGTGATATTTTGAACTTTCTCTAACGAACATTTTACGATCTTATAATAACTGCAAATAGAATTTTAACCAGCCTAAATAATGGCAGGAATATTCGATCTGTTTCGTAAAATCGACGACCCTGTTCCACGCGCTTCAAACATGTCAGGTAAGAGAAATAACAGTTTAATAGGTTATGATTATTATAACCGTCAAACAATTTTCGATTACTCAATTCGAAAAGCAAAATTCGATGTCTAACACTTTTATTTCATTCACGCGTTGATCTTATCATCGCGAATTCGATATTCGCATGTATAAATTTAGGTCGCGTCTATACCGCGGGAAAGGACGACAAACAAAGGATGCAAAAAAAAACCGTTACGTTTTCCTCCTTTCATATATCTCGTCTTTTCGACTATTTGTGTTAACAGATCGCGGCGGAACACCAATAAAGCCTGGAATTCGCCTCGGAGCTCCAGGCGCTACTCCAGCTAAATTGTTCGGATCAACAGGCAGCAAATCAAAAGGTCTATCAATGCGCTCTTACTCAGACCTAAACGTCAATGCGACCGGTTCGATCCAATTTCCAATGGTCAAGAACCAGAAATCTGTGGATCTTCTCAAACCGTCGGTCACACAAATGGACGTCGACGGAAGACCTATATCCCCAAGATCAAAAGATCGATTCTTGAAGGTAACAGCCTTTGATGTTCATTCAATTTGCATAGATATGATATCATTGTTAATCAATTATCGAATTGTGTTGTACATAATATTATGTTCTCGGATTGTATTTTTCAGGTCAAAGATTTGAAGCCTTTATCTATTAAGATGTCTTCGCCAAAACTGAAGATACAGAGAAGCAGCCCAACCTTGAGACTACCCCAGGATAACGTATTTAAAATACCGCTGACTCCTACTGTTATTAAGAATAACAAACAATCCTCGTATCCAGAGCCAGAAAAACTCTCCTATTTCTACGACGAGGAAGAAAACTTTTGTAAGTTGGTGGAGAACACTTCACAGCAGACATTGTGTCCAAACTAACGCTGTGAAGCCTGCAGACCTATAAAATTTAAGGAATTTCTGAGTAGAATAGTATATCAAAAAGTCTGATTGCTTCGGCGCACTCATGCATAAGAGAGAAGGATGAAACTGAACTGTAGAGCCTTTGAAAGGCATATATGCTTTGATAAAAATGTAGAATCTCATTTTGTGGCTGAATTTGAGATAAAATTGCATCAAAGTTTCATAACTCCGTAATACATGGGTAATGAAGTAAGCAAATTTTCACGTTGCAGTAAACGCTGAAGAAAAATCACTGGAGGCTGACTTTGAGGAATTGGTGGCTACTCTAACTCGTTCAATTCAGACTTACGACGACGAAGGTTTTGAATCTGGTAAGACAATTTTAAACACCGTGAATGATTGAAAGATTGAAAGATTGCTGCTGGCCATGTGATTCTAACTGGCTCCAATGAGTAGATGCAATATTTGGAAGATAGCAGTGCTTGAATAATCGATTCAAGAGATATTTCAATGGTTTTTTCAGACCCTGAGATGTTACCTTGCACCCCATTGGCCATACTCAATCCCTATGGAAACTCACCACCTGGAACTGAATTTCACAATGATTCACTTTCTCTTCCCGACATATCAGACGACGAGTTTTAGGAGATTCTAGACTATTTTCCTATTTTGAACTTTATTTATACGTGTGTGTTACAAGACCGAACAATCGGAGGCAACTAATTAATTGTATTTTCTGGAAGTTCGATCCACACCTATTTTATTTTGCTGAAAACTTAAAAATAAGAAAAAACAAAAAAAGAAAAACAATATTCTTCTAATAAAATCGTATAGTAGTAGCAGGTTTATTTTGGGTTCGATTATCACTTCATACATGCCAAAGAATTCTTTTCAAACATCACCAGCTTCCAAAAGGCTCTTGCATTTTTATTTCATTTCGTGATACTAATTATTTTTAAGAAATCATTTGTACCTTTGTATCTTAAGCATTTAGAATGTATGTACTGTTTATTATTTTTGACAATAAAGTCGTTATATCGCTATCAAGTAATCAAAACCAGACTATGCATCATTATTCATTATATAGAATCTTGATTGATTACTCATGCATGAGTCATGAAGCTAATGAATCATAACTATTGTTGACGAAAACATTTGCTCTATTTCATTTCAATTCGCCTATACACAAACTTCAAACAATACATTAGCTACAGACATGTCAAAAAAAACAAATGTAGAACTGAAGATATTGATGAAATCTAAACAAGCAAGATAAATACTTCAAGTTACTAGCTGTGCTTGAAAGATGACCGTCGCTCAGCCAGTAATGTTAATAGCTGGCATTCCAGAGGATCGTATTTTCGTCCACATGTGCTACGTGGCTACTCACCTTTCTCAAATGCTACCTAATTTCCAATTTGAAAAGATTTGTAAAAAGCGTGAAGAGTGGGAAGTACGAATTTAGAATCCTGCTTCGGAATCAAATAAATCATCGTAACAACCTTTGAAGCTAATATCTTTCAATACATAGCCTTGGTTAGAGGAATTCTGCAAAGCACATGACTGGTCCCACGAAAGTTCACCACTTGTTTGGCGTGAAGTTGGAGTACGAGCTGGTAATGCAACATACGTTGGTGGTGGAACCCAATTCTGGGAATTCATTTACGAATACTATGGGATTGAGTCCCGACTAACTGGAGACGAACTGAAAGCTCTGAAGCAGGACTTTGTTCAGGTGTATTTATCTCTGCAATGGTTATTCAAATTTCATATATTAATTGTTAACATAACATAGTATCAAATAATGTGTAGGAATTCGAGGTAGAAGGACGTATCAACGCTTTAAAGGCAATCCAGGGAAAACTGCACATTACTATCTCGGGAGGAGATGAATCACTCTGCAAAAATTTAGTAGCCGAATTATTTCTCATCGAAGAGCTTACTCTACGAAGAGGAATTTCAGTTAAACTGTACAATACAACATCACATGATGCAGAGCCAAACAAGCAAGTTAAAGATATCGGTAAAAGCAGTAGAGCTTTGTACCCCGCTGCTATCGTGCAAACAATGAGCGCTGCACTAGTTGACTGCGACATATTTATTGCACTAGATGAAATACTCAGGCAAGCTAGGAGATAGATCCATGAATATCTAATTCAGCTATTCGTTCATAATGATTGAGTCTTTTCCATAGATCTTATAAATAAGCTTTACAGAAAGAATGGAGAAGGAACGGATGATTGGTTGAACCGAAATCGAGCCGCTATGCTAGACTTGGCAACGCAGATAAATGAGCTTGCTCCAGATCGCATGAAAGTTGTATTTTGTTCGACAGGCCCAACCTGTTTCAATGCAGGAGTGCTTGCAGCCGCAGCTAGGAAGCTTGATGCTAATAACATTGTAGTAGTCAGCGCACATGAGGGCCTTGAAATACTCAATGAAATGTTAAGTTCGGCCAATGTGCCTTCAGAAAAGATAGGGTGTCCTCCAGTTTGGGGCTTTTTAGGTGAGCCCAAGGTATATACAAAAAGCTAAATAGTACAGGTTTCCATAATCTGGGTACAAAGTTTTATGTTTATGAAGGTGAATCTTACAGGCGTGAACCATCTTGTTGATATATGCAACGCCGTTCAAAGCCACGAGATTTACAGACCCAATAACAGAGCTTTGCGACCTCACAAAGGCACGACATTGCCACTTGGCGTTTGGCATGCCGAACTAAGATCAATTTTCTACATGATGCACGATAAAGACCTTCACATCAGTCTCAACGAACGTAAGGTATCAGATTGCATAATGTTATGTGCAAAATCACACTAGAAGTCAGGGATTGCAAATTATCTACTAATCGCTGTGAAAATATATTGAAGACAAGCAGTTTGCTTTTAATTTTAGATCAAATACTATAACAAACTAGTCTAGACTTTGATTACAAGATTGTTTAGGTAGGTGATATTGAAAAGTGTAAAGCGGTCTGCGATCTTCTAAGACTTTGGTACGACGAAATCACCAATGCAGACGGTGAGATAATTTCTTTGGGAATATGCTCAGACGGTGAGTAAAAAAATGGAGGAAATAATCATTAGGCAAACTGAAACGTTCGCTATAATAGCTATTGATTTTGTTTGGACTGTGACTGATGTCACTGTATAGGAACGTTCAGCATTCCTAGAGGAATATTCTTCTCTCAACCTGTTTATCTGAAAGAAAATGAGGATGGATCTCGTCTCTGGATACCATGCTCGGAATTTCCAGTACCTAATCATCCGAATTGGATATTAAAGAACTTGATTGAGACCGCTAGAATTTTAGTGGAAAGACTGATACATCTCAAGTTGCCAACGAGCGAGTAATATAGCTATAGCAATGGAATATGTTCTTGAGGGAAATAGTAGATATAATTTTATTTATTCCAATCATTTGACTTGTTGCGTTACGAAACCTTTCAAGATTTATCGTTGATTTATTGGTATGGATCTTCAATCAGTGCCGCATGTCGTCCATCAACGCATAATTGTGACGTTAGGGTTAGAGAAGGATAGTGAATTAGAGAGAGAGAGAGAGAGAAATAAGTAATCATGTCGAATGAAATATAATCCTATAAAAAATTGAAATAAAGATATCTTGATCATCCTCGTATGTTTGACCTCTGACTGCGTTTAATTAATTCATCACCCATTAACCCGAAATTCTTAAGAAGAGATGAGAAATATTTATAGCCTAACTTTCTAGTTTCTAACCTATAAGACGACAGCTCGCATGTTGCAGAACACAATCGCTTATTCCTCTATTAATTATTACATTCGAAGTATACACGTATATGTTGTGATTGTAAGGAAGATTTAGGTCTTAGTTATCGAGTGTATTAAAAGTTCAAGAACTATATCAAAAAATGTTGGGTGCAAAGAAATACGTGGAACTTTCAAGTGGCTATCAAATGCCTCTTGTTGGATGTAAGCTATAGCAAATCGAGAAAAGTAGATAATAGATTGTGTCGACAGCTGCTATTATTCTCCTCCCAAGATACTTAAAAAGCTTACTTTCAGTGGGAACTTTCAGGATACAAGGCAAGGACCTGATACTAGACGTTTTGGACGAGAGCCTGAAGGTTGGATTCCGATCAATTGGTGAGCAATATAGTTAAAGTGTCCGAAACTCATCATCTAAATTCTTGTAAATATTGTAATTGAGAAACTACAACTTAACTACTTCTAAGTCACCCCAACTTGAATTTTTCAATTCCATTTAGACACCGCTGCGAGATATGGAAATGAAAAGGAAATAGGCGAGGCGTTGAAAGTACTGCTACCAAAGTACAATCTGAAGAGAGAGGATATCTTCATCACTACTAAACTTGGCAAGTGAATTCAGCCCTGGATAAAATCCTAATGAAAACTTCTCAGAAAGAACTAAAGACAGAAAAATCCTAATCTACAGTCAATCGATATTCTAAGTCTCTTGTTCTTTTTCCGTTTCAGCTCCCTTTGATATTGGCAATCCAGAGAAGGTCCGTAAC